>VXBJ01005641.1:45974-73695 GCA_013400055.1 Nycticryphes semicollaris
GGGTTCCCCGGGATGAGGTAGGGCTGGGAGAGCAGTGGGAGCTGCCGCCGCTGCTGCTGCTGCTGCTGCTGCAGGAGCTCTGGGTGCTGGAGCCTGCGATGAGATGGACCACCGGCTTCTGGGCAAAGAGCACTCCTGCAGGGCAGAGAGAGGAAGAGAGAAAGGTCACTGGAAAGACGAGGTGGCACGGCTGAGGAGGGCACAGCAAAGAGCAGTCTGTCCAACCTCAAAGACCTCAGCCTGACAGGAAGGGGCTCAGTGCAAAAGAAAGAAGCTTGGAGACGGATCAGAGGGTCAATAACAACCAGGACGTAAGGAACCCCCTGGGACTTGTTCCACCAGCCCCTGTCAAGGGGGTGTTTTCCTTATAAAACATCCCTAACGGTGTTAGCACCTCTGGAGGAAAGAAACAACTTTCATAGAATCACAGAATGGTTTGGGGGGAAGGGAAATTAAAGCACCCCAGGATCACAGGCTCCTCAGAGTGGTTGGGGAAGAAGCCAAACAAAGGCAAGCAGCATCGTATGGCAGCAGCTGGGGATGTAGCTTGGCCAAANTCACCAAGAGTCCCTCCCCATCTCTCCTGGAGCCACTTGAGGGACTGGAAGGTTCTTCCCAGAGCCTTCTCTTTGGGCTGAACCCCCCCAGCTCTCTTAGCCTGTCCCCCCAGCAGAGGGGCTCCAGCCCTCCCAGCATCTCCATGGCCTCCTCTGCCCCCGCTCCAACAGCTCTATCTCCTGCTGTCAGCAGCCCCAGAGCTGGAGGCAGCAATGCAGGGGGGGGTCTCCCCAGAGTGGAGGTGAGGTGCAGAATTCCCCCCCCTCGCCCTGCTGCTGGGGATACAGCCCAGGATGTAGGGGGGGTGGTTCTGGGCTCCCAGCACACGTTGCCAGGGCATGTGGAGCTTCTTGTCCAGCTACAGTTCCAGGTCCCCCACTCAGGCTTTGCCTGTGGAGGCCCCTGTGGGACCCACAGAAGTGAAACAGCTGGAGAAGAGGACAGGGGACAATTCCTGCTTCACAGAGACGCAGGAGGAAAAGCCACTCCTCAGGAGAAGAGGGAAAATACTCCTTCCTATTAATGCTTCCATAAGACCCCCCTTCCCTTCGATTTTAAAAACAACCACCACCAGGCAAGGGTGTTGTTCTTGACTCCTAGAACCAGAAAACAGAGAAGAGAAATCACTTCCTCCCGAGTTTTCCAGGTTGTGCGTGCCCTGCTTTGGCAAAGCCCAGCCCCTGAGAGCCCCCCCTTCCACGTCCCACTCTGTGCCACCACCCACCCGGGGCAGGGGTCCTTCTCACCCGCGTAAATCGTGCCGTTGATCTCCACTGACATGTTAATGCTCCCGATGCCGTTGGGTGACACATTCAGTGCTGCTGCTGCCGCCGCCGCGTCTGGTTTGCCTTCTTTCAAGAAAGAAAAGGGGCAGATTAGAGAGTAACCACCCCAGAGGTAAAGAAATCCCCAAACGATGTCCCCTTCCAGTCTACAAAGTTGTTTAAATGCTTGGGAGGTGTGAGCTGAGGGTGGGGCTGGGAACCCCCGGCCATTTCCAAATCTCTCCCAGAGTTTTGCCAGGGCCAAATTAATGTCCCCTCCAAAGACAAAAAGGTGCCAGGAGACGAGACTGGAATCTGCTCCCCTTTTTGCTGAGGGGTGGCAGCTTCTCAGGGAGCTGCTGGTGAGTCCCTGTGCTGGGTTCCGGCTGCAGGAGCTCCAGTGGCCACTGGAGGGAGGGGACACAGAGCCGAGGATTCCAACCCAGGAGCAATATATGCTCGGCTGCCCCTACAGCGTGTGTAAAATCTGCTTTTTTTTCCTTTTTCCCCCCATTTCCTCAGCATGGAGAGTCCTTTCCAAGCCATGAGGGGTAGCTCTGGAAGCATCAATGAGGAGAAGGAGCTCGGTTGGCGCTGAGATTTATTTAAAGGGGAAGCTGAACATCAAGGACCGGGCGGCAGGGCGGGTTCTCTGGGCTCACCAGTGCAGGCTCAAGAGTTTGCACAGCCCTGTCTTGGTCACCAACCGTGTTGGTTTTGGAGCTCTGGGCTATCAAAACAGAGATTATTGCAGACAGTCTGCCCGGGCTCTGGCACCACATGGGAAAATGTAGGGGTTTAGCTCCTTTCAAGGCTGCTGGGACAGCGAGGTCACACTCCCTCCCCTTTTACATGCTATTTTGGGATTTGTTTTATTGGTTTTTTGGTTTTGGTTTTTGTTTTTTCATATAAACATGAAATTTGGGCGGATGCACAGCTGTTTGGAACTACGATACCAAGCCCCAATCCTATTAAACTCCAAAACAAGCTGGCTCCTTCTTCAAAGGGGAACCTGCTTCCACCCTTTGCCGCCTGCATTTCTGGCAAAATGTGGCATTAAAAGCGTTTCCCAGCCTTGCAAGATGAGAGGCCTCAAGAACAACCCCTCCTCCTTTTCTTTCTCTGCCCTGCCAAACCTGCCTGGCCTTGCACCTCCAACCCCAACGTACAATTAATCGGTGCTCCGAGACCTTTAATTTTAACGGATCAAAAGGTTTGGGGGAAGCAGCTGGGGGGAGGGGGGGGATTTAATTATTTAATTTTTTTTTTCCCCCTCTTTTTTTTTTGCTGTCTGGTGAAGCACAGCCCCCAGGACAGGTAAGGGAGGGGAGAGGGGGCAACATTTCATCAGCTTCTGAAGCCTCTATATAGAAACGTGACCTTTAAGGGGGGGGGGGGGGGGGTTGACTCCCCTTTTACAAAGCGTTTCAGGAGTGCCTTTCCCAGGCCGTGAACGCTGCTTATTTGTGACCTTCTCACCCAGCCTTGCCAGGAGTTCTCTGCCTGAAGGCTTTGAGGCAGATGGTGGCAGAAATCACCCCGCTCCCTTAAAAACCCTGGGAGGCATCAGCCCCTCCTGCGGACACACAGGTCTTTGTGGCCTCCTCCTCAACACCTGGATTCCTAAAACCTGGGGCATCTCTCTCCTGCAGCCTCTATCCATATGGAGAAAGCCTCCAGGATCAATTAAAAGGTATGGAGAAAGCCTCCAGGATCAATTAAAAGGGTTCCTGTCCTGGTTTGAGGTAAAATGAACCCATTTTCTGTTCAGTTATTTTACTTTTTTAGCTGGGCCTCTTCTAACTCTGAAACAAACAGCAGAGAGTTCAGAAACTCTCCCCGTGGACAGACCTGATCCCACCCAGGGACGGTGCAGAGAGGCCCTGCCTTATCCTTAGTGCTGGAACAACCAAGGAATTGCGTTATTTGCCCCGTTGGAGGGTGGGAAGCAGAAAAGCCTTGAGGGGGCCACCCCTGTGGGGAGGAGGGGACAGGACAGGGGACCCCAAACTGACCAACAGGGTATTCCATCCCATCCGCATCGTGCTCAGTAGAAAAGCTGAGGGACCAAAGGGTCAACTCTCTCTCTTCGATGGCCGATGTCTGAGAAGGACCCCATCCATTGGTCTGCCTCTGATCCTGATCCCAGCATTCCTGACTCCAGAGCTGGAATCCAGCTCCTGTCGATCACCGAGTCCAGGCTGGGACTTTTCTTGATGCCTGCTGGTGACGTGACTGTCACCCTGGGAGCTTGATATGGTTTTGTACAGATTGGATCTATTTCATAACTTTTTCCCTGTTGTTTTTGTTTTAATTTTAGTATTAATACTTCATTAGTTTAGTTCATTCTAAACCCATAAATCTCCTTATCCCCTCCCTCTCCTTTCTTTTTTGGGGGAGGAAGGGCCATGTGTCAGTCCAGTTTTGGTAATTTTGGCAGTTCCTGGTCAGGATAGGACAGGAAAATCGCCCCCTGCAGGACAATGCTGGCACGAGGCTGGGATGAGAGTGGAGCAGGGGGAAAGCTGAGCCCACAGTGATGGGCTTCCCCTCCAAAAAGTCATTATATTGACCGCAGAACGGTCGGGCTGCCTTCAGCGAGGATGAACCTCAGTCTGGGAGCTGAAATATATACCAGAGAGTGTACGTATCAGGGGGGAGGTATGGGGCCTAAAGCAATTTCAGCCAAGCCAGGCACTTCCCACGAAGGAAGGAGCATGCTGAGGGCACACAAAAGAGCACTGCTGCCAGGCCAACTCAGCTACCGTCACCCCGAAACTGGTAATCCCCCACGGCGCCAGTTTTGGGGAGAAAGAACAGTTTTGAGTCCTGGAGGAATCTCACTGGGATCAACACAGGAGGTTGTCTGCTGGGAGTGAGGGGCCTGTTGGGTTTTATCAGCTTTGATGCAGAGCTTTGCAAGCGTGGCTTCTGAATTTGGGCTGGATTCAGCAAGAACAGAACAAAACCTACCAAAGTGTTGCTACAGTTCAGTTTTGCAGTTACCGTGCTCTGTTTTAACATCGTCTTGACGGTGACCTCTGCCTGGCAGCCAGAGGGATAACCAAGCCGGTGTGTCAGGATGTGTCTGAGCCCTTGCACTGGGAACAGTTCCCTCCCTGTACTCTCTGCCAAGCCTTTTTGTGTACCCAGAGGCACCTCTTACCTTTGCCGTTGATTTTGATCTTCATGGGGATCTGCCGCGCCACGCTGAAGAGGTTGCGCTGAAGAGCCTGCTGAACGAGCCGCTGCTCCTCCTCGGTCATGCGCGAGACCTTCTTCTCCGGAGGCTCTCCCGACTCCAGTCTCTCCCTCAGCTGCTCCAGGGTGGTCGTTCTTGCTGCCACGGTTGCCTGTTGGCTAGCCAAGGACACTGGCACGGCAATACGGTTTGGCATAGACACAGTCAAGGGCACACCATCACCTGGAACAGGAAAGACTTGCTTAGTCCCTTCCACAGCCCTTCTGAGCACAGAATGTCAGAATGGTAGGGGTTGGCAGGGACCTCTGGAGGTCATCTCCAACCCCCTGCCAGAGCAGGATTGCCCAGAGCAGGTTGCACAGGAATGTGTCCAGGTGGGTTTGAATCTCTCCAGAGAAGGAGACTCCACCACCTCTCTGGACAGCCTGTTCCAGGGCTCTGCCGTCCTCACAGGAGGGAAGTTTTTCCTTATGTTGAGGTGGAGTTTCCCGTGTCCCAGTTTGTCCTTGTTGCCCCTTGTCCTGTCACCAGGCACCACTAAGAAGAGTCTGGCTCCATCCTCTTACCACCCACCCTTTAGTTACCACTCAGCATCGATGAGATCCCCTCTGAGTCTGCTCCTCTTCAGCTGAACAGCCCCCAGGCTCTCAGCTTCTCCTCAGCAGAGAGATGCTCCATCATCTTTGTAGCCTCTGCTGGACTCTCCCCAGTAGCATGCAAAGGTTTAAACCACTGGTGGAATATTCTACAAACCCTGAAGCCACCCAAGTGGCTACTCTCAAATCCCAACTAGTTTGGGTGAAGAAAATGGAAAAGTAATTGTGTTTCACTGCCTGTACCTCTTAACTCAGCCACTCCCTCTGACCTTTTCTGACCGCTGCTGCCGGAGACACCCGAGGGTTGCTGGTCCCACTGCCTGGGGCCACCCCGATGATGGGGAAGCGGATCTTTGGGGGAGAGAGGAGAGAAGGAGGCCCTGTGGTGGTGGGCGAGTAGCTGAACAAGGAGGAGCTGTAGCTGGGCCGCCTGCCCTCCCGTCTGTTGCCATCAATGGCGGCCTGGAGCTCGGCAGGAGAACTGAGGGATTTCTTCTCACATTCGTAGGCGTAGAGGTACTTCATATACCTGGGAGAGAGGGGAAAACAGGGAAACTCAGGCAGGTTTTCAAACCGAGGTCCCTCTGCAGATCTGGAGTCTCTGCCTGCACTTGATTTGACAGTGTCATGCAGCCTGGGTGTGAAGCCCAGCGCTCTCAAAGAGACCCTGAATTTACTCAGTATTTACAGGGAAGCACATAGTTACCTACTACTCCACCCACAAGGGAGGAAAGGAATCATCCACAATTCCTTTTACAACTGAGATACCATCTAAAAATGCTAAGAATTAAGATCTTGGACTCTTTAACATTTAATGCAAGGAATTTTGAGGAATTACCCGTGTCCAAGCCATTTGTGTCAGGCAGCACCACACCTTTTGGCCGGCACGTTTGTGGGAGACAGCCTGTTGGTACCAAAGGCTGTAGAAATAGCAAGGATTTTCCCTCTCTGGGCTCAGGTGCTCTAATAACTTTCCAGAAAACCCAGTTTGCAGAAGTGTGGATTCTCAGAGCTCGAGTCACTAAAGCGCAGCATCTCCCTGTTGCTTAAATTTTACACTAGCTTTACTTTAACCATTCTTTCCTCTCTGTTTATTCTACTTTTTCTTCCCTTTTAAATTTTTTTTTGATTTTTTTTTTTGTTTGTTTCACTTGTCTGATCAACGTGAGGTCAGAAAAACAACCCCTGATAATAAGCAGGTGCTAAAAGCAAGTTTCCACCATTTAGTCACGCTAAGAGAAGCGAAATGGTCAAGTTCACACTTGATGTTTCCAAGTCCGGAGGCCTCCTCCCTGTGCCAAGGACTCTTTGGCCCCGAGGAGTTGGAGCTCTGAAGAAGCAGGAAAGGCACAGGGTGGAAGGAGGTGCAGAGCTCATCGACCGACCCAGGCCGCAGCATGATAGTGCCTGGGATGGAAGGGGAAAGAGCTCAGGAAAGGTTCTGGTTTGAGTGACCCAGGACTAATTTCTCCTCTAACGCTGGGGAAAACACTTTTAGAAGATTCCCATGTCTGAATTTGTGAAAATATTTACTTTATAGCCAGCTAATTCAAGGACTCGGTGTTTTTGAGTTCCCCAGGTGCAGGGATGAGGAGGAGTGAGACCTGGGCACTTGGCCCAAGCTGCCAGTGGGGCTATATCATACCTCAAATGGCACATTCAGTATAAATTACAAAGTTTGCTGAGGAGTCTTCTCTCTCTCTCTCTCTGTGTCCCTTGATGGCTGCCACCCTGAGAACTCCTTGCCCCGGTGCTGAAGCCCTGAGCTCTTCCCTCCCTCCCAAAGCCGTAGCGCTCGCAGGGTCCCCCACGGGCTGTCCCTGTGGGGAATGGGCTGATGATAATCCTTGTGTGTTTTATATTGGTGTTGGGGACAACACTGGTTCTTTAGTGTCATTAATGTTAATTATTTAGCCTTATCCTATTAAATCCATTTAAATTTCAACCCTCGTGTTTCCTTGTTTTTCCCCGGTTCCCCTTCCTGAATGGGGAGGGGTCACGGGGCAAGAGAATAATTGTCTGAATGACAATAAATCGCGGTGGGTTCCTCGAACCATAACAGGAAGGATCCTTGCTAGGAAAAATAAGAGGAGAGGGAATAGAAAAACTCGGGTGAGAGGGATATATAAAGCAATTAATCAGCTCCTCTCTGGCCACAGAGTGGAATTTGGTCTCAGTTTTTTCACCCCAGTCCCTGTTTTGCGATTCCCAGTCTGTGCTGGGATCCACCGCCTAAGACTTACTGGGTTCGCAGCGTGAACGCAGCACTGGTGATGGAGGTGGGCAGGTTAAGGCCTTTAGTGATCTCTCGCCAGATTTTCTTGTTGATGATTTCCACCAGCCCTCCCTTCTCCGTCACCAGCTTGTAGAGCATGTAGAGATCCAGGATCTGCTTTGCCATGATGGGGATCCGATTGATGGGAGTTCCTGCGGGGGGGATAAAAACAGCAGGGAAGGAAACAGGAGAGTCAGGGAGAAAATGAAGCTGAGAAAACCAGCAGGTTGGGGCTATCCATCTTCTTGCTAATAGGAAAAATTCAGGCAACTATTTGTACCCTGACTCGAGGCCTTTTTGGGTGAGTAAATGGGCCAGAGAAGCGTAGCTACACGGCACATCCTTTTCATGGAAAACTCCTTTCCTGTAGGCAAAAGCAATCACCAGAGAAATAACAACCTGCAGCCAAGAGCCACTTCTAAAAGAGAAAGAGGGGAAGTGGGGATCTATCTGATGCCAGGGGTGAGGGAGCAGCACAGAGGAATCATCTTTTATGAGCTCCCAGAGCAATCTCAGATAAAAATCTCTGAAAAAAAAATAAAATTGAGCTTCAGGAAGGGGCTGAGCAGCCAGGAAACTGCTCACACCCCGGGATTTGGCTCCCTTGTTCCCCAGGATTTCATTTTGTGGTTGAGATGTATATATATATATCTATATCCCTATACATATCTGTATCTCTTGCTCTCACAAAGCATTTTCACCCTCCTGCTCCTTCTCACTGAGGACAAGACACCGAGGGGGCCACAAGTGTGCCTTGGCAGCAACTGCAGCCCCCAACTGCTGGAGCAGAAACTGGTTAGAGACAACCAGAGAAATGGGGTTAATGGGGAGCAAACGAGCCGGGTAACGCAGGATCAGTGTCCTCACGGCTGCTGCAGGAAGCACCAGGGATTCCAAGCACTTTTTGGTACCCAAACCAAGGTCCTGCTCCATCCTGCTGAGGCCAGACAGAGCAGATGGGGAGACAGCTGTAGCCTCCCTGTTCCAATTTTGCCACGTTGCGGGTTAAAAATCAGATTTCTAACCTTTTAGCAGCACCTTAAAGTGATAAAGCACGCAGGGTTTGAAAAGATCAAAACTACCAAGATTTGGGAGAGGAAAAAATAATCTCAGGATGACAAAAAAGAAAATAATTAAGAGGGGAGGAAGATGGTGGTGGGAAATAACACTGATGTAGCAAACCTTTGATTTGGCATAGGAAATATGTCCCGGATCAAACAGGATTTCATCCAAAGGGCAGTATCCTCTCTCCCACAATGGTCAGCCTCAGCTTTTCCAGGAAAAGCCTGCCAAGGGGCTGTAATGGACAATTATGGGATTCCCAGCCCACAGGGGAGACTTCTGCCACTGCCCATCAGCCAGTGATTGGGTTAATGCCCCAAAGCCCAGCGGTTTATGGCCCTTATAAATGGGTTTTATTCCGTTTAGTGAAAAGGAGCTCAGCTCAGCTCTGCAGATGTCCTCATTATGCATCTAAGTGTAATTTTTTTTTTTTAACTCCCTCTTTTCTTTTTGAAGCCTGTTATGCATTAGCTCATGGTACCAATTCCCACGGGTTAATGAGACGTTAGACAGAAAAAGCAAACTTTTTTTTTTTTCAGCTTTAAAAGGGTGGCCTTTGACTTCATCAAGTTCCTAAAACTCTTTACATAAGTACAAAAAAACATAAAGAGCAACCTGACCAGGCTTGGGCTGCACGCTCTGTCATTTTATATCCATCACATCCTCTTCTCCTTGTCTAAACAACCCCTTCCCTGTCCACAACACAAAACCCCACAAAGCAGTAATTTCACCAACTGCATCAGATCCTCTTCCTGCATTTTCCAAGACGCCAGTTCCCTCCGGGAGCAGAGATAAGAAGACTGGTTTAACCAAACTGGTTAAACTCCCTGCAGCTCCATCAATCCCTCCCCTCCATCCCAGCCATCCTGAGCTGCTCCCAGCCTGTGGAAATGGAATCTGCAGTTCCCTGCTCTGTTTTTTTCCCCCTCTGCCACCGTTTTCGCCTCCATGGTGTTTTTGCCAGGATTAATAGGGTGCCATTTCAGACAGGCTGAAGGCTGGGAGAGATGGTGTCACCAGCCTGAAGTTATTGTCCCATCAGCTGAGCCACGGCAACCAGCGGCCTACCCAGCCTGCTCTGAACGAAAAGCAGGGAAAGATTTGCCCTGGCAGTCTCTAGAAAAAGCCAGGAGTGGGGTTTTTCCACCCCAAAACACCCCTTTTGTTAACAGTTTGGCATTTTAGACTAGATGATCTCTAGAGGTCCCTCCCAACTCTGACAATTCCACGTGTGATTTCTGCCCCCACAGCAAGGAAAACCGGGGTGTCCTAAGTGGCAGAATGAAGATCCTCCTTCTCCCCATCTCCTCTGCCACCCAAAGCCACCCAACTTGTCCCAAATCCAATTTAGGGAATGGCATTAAGTCCTCCAGAAGGGACTTGTCGTCTCCTCGGACAGTGACCAGATGGGGAGTGAAAGGGAAGGGTCACAGATACAGCTCCCCAGACAAAACAAGCCACTAATATAGAACTATAAGGAAATACCTACTTTTTAAATATACTGCATTTATCCTAAACACAGTTTCACTCACCCTAGATTCTCCCACCTCAGCATTTGAGAAGGGACACAAGTATATTTAGCCAAATGCTCCTGTGAAAGGGATAAATATTAGCTATGTCAGTGGGAAATAAATGCTTAAAATCTATTTCCAGGGAGCCTGCTCAGAGCTGGGGCATGAACAGCCCTCAGTCCTGACCTCCTCAGCCCTCTGACACCTTCCCTTCCTCAAGTTTGCCAGGGACCAAAGCATCCTGAAATTAAGTTAGTAGCTTTATAAACTTAGCCAAAAATGATAGTTGGGTTTTTTTCCTTCTTTTTGTCCCTAAAATTTCTTTATGCAGGCAGAGATACTTTCCAGTAGGGAGAAAACTACTTCCATCCTCCTCGAGCGCAGAGGTGCAATCATTTTCCTCCTGCTCTTTCTCCAAGACCCACACCGAGGAATATCCCCCTGGAGCTGGCAAACAGCAATTTGGGGTCTGGACCTGGGAAATCAGCTGTATTATTTTCAGAGCGAGCCAGGGCTCTGCACCTTTCACAGGAGCGGGAAGCACGGAAAAGCTGCTCCCACTGCCCCTTCTCTTCCCCTGGCCCCTCTCCCCGAGGAAAAAGCAAGGTGGTAAAGTCTTTATTGGACACACACACACACACCCAGCACTCCCAACAGGAAAGGCTGAAAAACAAGTATCATGGGACGAGATTGGATGCTGAAGCCAAGCGGATCCTTTCACAGGCGGCTGCGAGGCTTGTCAAGGGGCCATGATGGATTACTGTCATCTGGCAGCATCAGGATTAATGATCCGGAGGTCAGAGGGGAGGATTCCAGAGGGAAAGGTCAGCAGCCGGGGGCACCGCAGAAGACTTGTTGCCTTTTGATGGCAAACTCATTTTACTGTACTTTCAAGTCTCTCTATTCCTCCGTCTCCCCAAAACGCCCTACGTACCGTGCTTGCAAAGAGCCAGAAGCCTCGTCAGACTTCAGAATGAGAAAGATGAGGAGGATCCTCTCTCCTAGTTTTCTTGGTAAACAACTTTTCTTCCTCGTCATATATAAGCCTGGCTATGCAAGGACAAGCCATTCCTGCAAGGAATCAGCCAAAGGTGGTGGTGGTGGGGGGTAGGTGGGGAAGGAGTCTGTCTGTACTGGAAAAGGGATGATGGATAGTTGATGAGCTTGGGAGAATGGTGATGAGCAAGGAAGACATACTCCTGCTACCGAAGACCCAAGGTGGGAGTATAAACCTACGAGTTAGAAGTTGTAAGACTCCAGACAACCTACCACCCTCTTTGCTAAGTAGAAGGGCTATGAAGAGGGCAAAAAAACCCCCCAAGAATGACACTTGGAAGGAGATGGAGGAACCACCCCAGAGCCCATGGGCTCCTGGTTTTCTGAAGACAGCTGTGACTGCAATTGAGGATTCCCGAATAAAGAGGTTTTCCCTGAAGGAAGCCCTGACTGTAGCTATTAAGTATCTCTGTGCTCTGAGGGAACTGAGCAGCCCCCTCTGCCAAGCTGTTTCACCCCCCTTCAAAAGCCTCTTCTGGTTCAGGCAGACACAAGAGAAGCCTGAAGGGCTTATACACATGGGCTTGAACGTCCCCCTCCACTGGAGGGGCAGGAGGAGCAACTGTTTGATTCTTCACCCTTCAAGAGCAATTTTAAAAGGACCTGAGGAAGCTGTAAACCCCGGATAACCACAGAATGACCATTTTTACATCTATTGGCAAGGAATCAGTGTCTTGGGGGTGCTGGCTCTGCTCCTGTGACAGCCATTCAGCTCAGGACTGGGGCCTCTGTCACCCTGAAAGGGACCTAAGCCTTGGACCATCATCTTCCTCACCAACCCAAACACGCTGCCCAATATGGCCTTTTTTTCCTGCCAGACTTCAGATTTACGCCAAATTCTGAAGACAGAAACAAGGCAAATTGCTCCTACAACTGTGTTTTCAACATAAAAAGTAAGTCTCACCCACCCCTCATTTTGCAGGGGGTTTTCCTTGGCTTGGCAAGTCCTCCACAACGGGGATCCCCTCCCAGGGGCCACTCTCTGCTCTCCTCTCCCTTGCCCACCACAAGGAGTTCCCCACCACGGAGCCTGAGCCCTGAGAAGTGACTTATCCTGCAGGAAAGGCACAAAGAGCAGTTAATTACACCCAGCCTGGAGCACTCCTTTTTCAACCACCTCCCATTTTTTAACCCTGTCCAATTTACTTTCAGAAATATCTTTTTCTTTTTTTCACTAAGGAACAAAGGAGGTGAAAATCCCACACACTTTTTGTTTTGCAGGGCAACATCCGAAGTGCAATAAAGCACACTCTGGGGTGAAAACCAGGCATTTTTAAGCCAGAATCTGTACAGATAATGAACAAGCAGCTCTTTCAAGCTTTCCCTCTAAATATGTTCAGAAGAGACCCGGTATCAGAGAGCCAAAAGGAAGAGTTTTTCTCTGGAAGGTTGGGGAAGTCCACGCTGATTTTAAATGAATTTGAGCCAAGCCCTGAAGAGATCTTCGTGTTTCTTTGAACGGAGACAGAGTCGCTACTTGGTGTGAAAGATGTCCCAGGCCAAGCAGGTTAAAAAAAACCATAAATCAGCAGCACAGGACAGAAGCAAACCCCCTCGGACCATACTCTGTCTCATTCCCAGTTTGCTTGAATTCCTCTCCCAGGACAAACCCTGGGTGGCTTCACGTGAAGCTGCCCCAGCTCTTGGCCGTCAAACTTTGATTTGTTGATGAGTCCGTCCCAATCATTCAATGTTAAAATAAAAAAACAAGGCAAGGTCTCCAGAAGGGAAACAACCTCTGCCCGTGCCATGGCTGATCTAATCTTCCCCTACACATGGCATTTCCACAGTGGGCATTGTCACCTCCCGAGGGGAACGTCACCACCAGCCCCGCCAGCCCACAGCCCGTTAAGACACACCACTATCAAAGGGGGAACCATGAGAGAGGGTAATTAATCATGCTCGATTTGACAGGAGGCCCACTTCTTATCTGCACCCCTCCAAGGCCATCAGCTTGTGCTTCCCTCCTCAATAAGCGAGGCTGACAGCGGCCCCTTATCAGATTTTGCCTGCTGGACCGGAGGCAGCCAAACTGGCAACCAGGGCCTTGCTGGTATTAGCCAAAGCTCCAGCCACATGAACCTCCCCTCAGAGGATGCTCCTCCATCCCCGAGACTGAGATCCTGTGGAGATTGGTTCTCTTCTGCCCAGTTCAACTGCAATCCAACCCTTCGGCTGCCACAGCTGGGTCTAATATATTTGCTATCGCCGATTCCTTCACCAGATGTTGGACCGGTGGTGGGTTTCCATACATCTGACCCCTAAGGCAAGTGGACAAACTCTTTTCTAGGTAAGGAGAGGTGCAAATACAAAAAGCAACGCAGGGAAACAAGGGTGACTTGGACAGACAGGTTGCACAAAGTCAAAAATCTGCCTGGGTTATCCCCCCAGGGTCGTGTCTTCAGCATTGAGCCACCTCCGCTGCTCGAGCACAGCAGTCCCTTGATCATTTGAAAGGCACACTGCTGAAATTCAGGGTGGGGGGGAAGGTCAAGAAGACCCCGAGCAAAGTGGAAGTACCAATGTGAGAAAGAGCTCAAGAAGATGAGGGGTAACGGCTTCAAACTGGAAAAAAGGGAGATTTAGATGAGACCTCGGGAAGAAATTCTTTGTTGTGACGGTGGTGAGACCCTGGCCCAGGTTGCCCAGAGAAGCTGCCCCAACTCTGGAGATGTCCAAGGCCAAGCTGGACAGGATTTGGAGCAACCTGATCTGGTAGGAGGTGTCCCTGGCCAGGGCAGGGGGGTGGCACTGGATGGTCTTTAAAGCCTTTTCCAACCCAAACCATTTTATAATGATTCTGTGATCCTAAGAGCGGGATTTGAGACACAAACATTCAGTCTTTGAGGTGCTGGAGAAACAGAACAATTTAACACCTCAGTTTTCAGGGAAAGTGAGGACAAAATCCCCCTCTGACTCCATTATTCAACTCTGTGCTTCCAAAGAGGAGCACCCGGGCTGCAGAAATCCTCAGCTAGCAATCACTGGAGCAGATTGGTGCCAGATGAATAAGCTACAGGAAGGTTCATGCAAAGCAAATTGAGCCCTTAATCGCTTCCAATTAATGTCTTTTGCACCCTCTCCAGTGCCAACTTGCTTCATAACCAAACATTTCAGCTGCTCCAACTGTTCTTCAAGCTAGCTACATTTAACACAAGTCTCCTGTAAGCCAGACCTGTGTAATCTCCTAATACTTTTCTCCCATCAACTGAAACTGCAGCTTCCAGTATGGTTTTTCTTTGGAGCTAAAGCAATATTCACTCTAAACCACCGTTTTTTCATCTGTTTAAAAGCAAGGGCTATTGATTACTCAGGCTGAAAAAATTAACTGTGCTGGGGATTTTTCTCAGAAAAGATTTTTTTGGAGATCTTTCCAAGGGGAAACTTCCAGGCTTTTTCCAAATTAAAGGAAAAAACAGAAAAAAAAACAAAAAAAACAAAACAAACCAGACATGTCGTTCATATCTGGTGAAGGTTTTATTCACCTGGCACCCAAGGCTGATGAGCAAGACACTCCCCACCCAAAAAGACTCCCCAAAGCCTTTGCTTTTGCGCCTTGGTTTTATCTCAGCATCACTTAAAAGTGTTTAAGAATGCAGAGTAGTGGCATTCCCTCTTCTGAAAGGTTCAAACCACTGAAGGAATAAAGGGGAATGTAAACCAGAATGCCAGTTCCCCTTAGAATTTACGGAAAAGTCATTTTTTTTTCCTAAGAATATAAAAGTGAAAGCCTGAAGTATCTCACTGATCCCCACCATTTATTTGCACAAGACACTAGGGACCATTTTTCCAGAGTCTAAATCTGAACAGTTGACCCAAAGAGGTTCCTTGAAGAAGGTGGAAGAGGCAGAGATTTAGCTGTGCTCAAATCCAAGGCTCTAACAGGGATGAGGACTTTGCCTGGTTGATTTTGGCCCATCCAGAGCAGAGCAGCCCTTTGCCTTGAGTGAGAACTCTCTGTTGCAGAACACCATCTCCTATTTTGGGAAGCGTTTGCTGTGGGTCAACATCCAGCAAGGCAGCACGAAGCAAAGGAGGCTAAAGATTGACATCCATCGATGTCTCATTTAGAGAACTACACTGCTTAATTCAGAAGTAAAACTATCTCTGGAGGATCACAAAAAAAAAGACAAAAAATAAAAAGCTGCAAATCTGAATCAGTAGCAGAATGAAGCATATTCCCTGGACAAATATTTAATAAACACCATTTGGCCTATAGATAAAAGAATCCATCAGTAAATGCTCTTATCAATCCCTTGGATTTGTTGCATTTCCACATCTCGAATGTGCAGGCAGAGCACACACAACAGCAGGAAAGCATTAAAACCACACATCAGACGTACAAAGCTCCTTCTATGTATAATACGCATTAAAAAACCCCCCCAGAATGGTCAAGCCATCTGGGAAAAGCAAGGTCACGCAGAAACCTTGAACAAAATGAGTAGAGCTGTACAATCGGAGATGTTTTATGAGGTCTTTACAAAGGCAGTTCTTAAAATGAACAAAACAGCTTCCCTTGAAAGGCCGTCTTTCCTACGCCACTAGGGCAAGGCGGTCAGATCTCTGCCCCGTCAAACTGCGTCTCACGAGGGACGTCTCGCACAAACACTGATCCTTCCAGGGGGTGAAAACAATCCCACTGCTCCCACTCTCTGCTGGGCAAGCACTGGTGGAACACGGTTCAGCTCTATGCTGGTGGCCACAGGAGTCACACCACTGGTTGCCCTTTGCTATCTGGGGACAAAAAGCAGCCTGAGCTATGCTACCTAGGACACGCTGCAGGGCTGTCAGCATGATATTCTGTGACAGCAGCAATGATATTCTATGACAAAATTGGTGTAGAGCATTCTACTCTTCATCATCCCCATGCCTTCTATCACTCACTAACAAAAACAGAGTCAAAATTTAGCTTCAGAATACATTCACAGGGTGAGAAGGACCTGAAAAGATTCTAACACTGAGTCTGATCTAAGTAAACTTGCCCATAGAATCATAGAATGGGTTGGAAGGGACCTTAAAGACCATCCAGTGCCACCCTCCTGCCCTGGGCAGGGACACCTCCCACCAGACCAGGTCTCTCCAAGCCCCATCCAACCTGGCCTTGAACCCCTCCAGGGATGGGGCAGCCACAGCTTCTCTGGGCAACCTGGGCCAGGCTCTCACCACCCTCACAGCCAAGAAGTTCTCCGTGGCCTCCTCTGTCCCTGCTCTAACAGCTCTGTGACATTCCTTGTGCAGAGGACTCCAAAGCTGGACACCAAAGCTAAAGCCCCTTCCCTTAAAAATGCCCTGAGCCACAAACTTGTCCAGAAAGCGGCTCCTCACGCAGCAGGATGTTAAAAATCCTGCTTCTGAGAAACCCAACCACCAAAACATCAAGGCCCAGCTTGTCCCAAGACACCAGGTCAGCAATGGAGGGAAGCCACAGAAGCTGCTCATCCCTGCTCAGTGCAAGAAGGGCCAACCCGTGGTTGGAGACTGCACAAGAAGTGAGAAAAGAGAAGGTAGAAGCGGTAACACATCGTCTTTGATGAGCTGCATCAGGTTGGAGGCCTGATTTGAAGTCGGCCCTGCACGCTAATTGCTCTTCTTGGCTGGTCTCTCCTCCTCCTCTCCCCATCTGCCCCTTCAATCCCAGCCACGGTGGGACCCATTCACATAAAGACATACATGGAATAAAACATCTAACAAAGGGAGAGTTACAGCTTTCCTCTCATCTCCCTCTTCCATCATTATTGCCACCGAAGGGCCATTTTTATCACTTGCAGCTGTGGTCATTCAGCGACAACCTGCTGTGCTCAGAGGCAGATGAGACCCACACATTTGATCTGCATTAAGCCTGTTTTCATGGCTTCACGTTTCTAGGTACATTCCTAACAAGCAGCCCCAACCCACCAAACCTTTTCATCCCTCCAAACTCTCAGTAACTCCTGTGAAATCTGCCATTTATCTTGCCCACCAGGCAATTTTTTTTTTAAATTTATTTATTTATTTTTCCAGTTCAGCATCAGTTAGTGATCTGTGCCCCAAATCCATCAGGTGCCAACCAAGGGATAAGCGCTTCTCCTTACAACAGCAAAATCCCTGTTTTGACACCAGTGACGTCTATTAGCAAAGCTGTTTTCCATTCCCTTCAGACACGAGGTGCAAATTAAGCAGCTCTTCACACATACCAGCTAAGAAACCCGGTACTTTGCTCTCAGGTGCAATGAGCCCTGGGCTGTAGCCATCTTCCAGGGGGGACACCATTTCAGATCAAGGCAGTTGTTTCAGCCTCACTTGGTTTTGGAGGCTCGTTTGGCACATAAAGCAAATGAGAGGAAGGGAGGAGAAATGAAGGGGAAGGGGAGGAGAAATGAAAGACTGAGTGATATTCTACGACAACATTGCTGTAGAAGCTCCCAGATTTTTGAAGGTCCTAGAACAGGACGCAGCAGGCAAGTCCATCTGCTCTCTAAAAAACCAAAGCCCTGCTGTAGACAGCGGTGGGGAGAGCAGACATGGGAATAGCTTCTGAAAAGTCAAAGTGTTTCCTTTGCAAGGCTCAGCAGCTCAGATTAACCACCAAATCTTAGAAAAATTTGGGTTGAAAGTGGCCCTAAATCCCATCCAGTCCCACCCCCCTGCCCTGGGCAGGGTCACCTCCCACCAGACCAGGTTGCTCCAAGCCTCATCCAGCCTGGCCTTGAAACCCTCCAGGGATGGGGCAGCCACAGCTTCTCTGGGCAACCTGGGCCAGGCTCTCACCACCCTCACAGCCAAGAAGTTCTTCCCCACATCTCATCTCCATCTCCCCTCTTCCAGTGTCAAACCCTTTCTCCTCATCCTATGGCTCCCGTCCCTCATCATGAGTCCCTCCCCATCTCTCCTGGAGCCCCTTGAGGGACTGGAAGGGGCTCTAAGGTCTCCCCAGAGCCTTCTCTTCTCCAGGCTGAACCCCCCCAACTCTCTCAGCCTGTCCCCACAGCAGAGGGGCTCCAGCCCTCCCAGCATCTCTGTGGCCTCCTCTGGCCCCACTCCAACAGCTCCACATCCTTCTGCTGGTGGTGGCCCCAGAGCTGGAGGCAGCACTGGGGTATGGTCTCCCCAGAGCGGAGGAGAGGGGCAGAAAACCCCCTCACCCTGCTGGCCACGCTGCTGGGGATGCAGCCCAGGATGTGGCGGGGTTCTCAGCTGCCAGAGCACATTCCTGGGGCACGTGGAGTTTCTCCTCCACCAGCAGCACCCCCAACTCCTTCTCAGGACTGCTCTCCAGCCATTCTCTGCCCAGCCTGGATTTGTGGCTGGGATTGCCACGAGCCAGGTGGAAAGAGAGAGACAGTAGGGAAGGTGCTTCCCCCCCATGTCCCTTCTATTTACCTGAAGAACCTTAGCTCCCCAGAGTCCTTCTGCCTATTTCTTTTGGGGGTACCAAAACACAAAAGAAGCCCCCTACGGCCCCATACGCCGCGTTTTCCCCTGGCAGAAGGCTGGCAGTTCATGGAGTCTCTCCCTGCAACGGGCTCTTAGATTTCATTTTCAGCCTTCTAGTGAGCAGGGAAAGAAGGGAGGTTCCAGAAAACAAATACACTTGGAAATGCCCAGCTGATTAAAAGCTCAACTCCTACAGCAACCAGCTGGTGACCAGCTCAGCCCGTGCACCGGGAATGCGTCAATTATAAATAATTAAAAGGTAATAGCAAGGAGACACTGAAGTATTAAGCAGATTTCTCTCCAGGTATCCGGAGGTTTCTATTGCTGCCAATCACACCCTTCAGGTTATTGTCTTGCCTTGTCAGTCATCCCAGCCCTCACAGTAACACACGAGCTCAGGTGAACATTTGCAAGTCAACCAATTAAGCCCAGTTATGCCTCTGCACACGAAAGCCAAAAATAAGGGCAAAACCCAGCTCTAACTGTTAACTGACTCAGAAGCAGAACCTCAAGCTGCTGGGGAGTGAACATTCCCCTCAGGTCAGCCACCAGCTCTCCAGGAAAACCAGATAGGGGTACAAAAAGTAATGGGAATAGAGTGTTTCCCCTGCTTCTCACCCACCGAGGGGGGATGCAACTCAAAATGCAGGGTTTGGAAGGACCATTGGAAATCAGACTTTTGCTCCAAGCCAGCAAACAGTTAATTTTCAAACAGAGGGGGCCGAGCTGTCGCATCTTTGTGCTCTATTAGGCTCTCAGGCCACAATTTTGGTGACACCAAGGCAGCCCCTGCTTCCATATAAGCCCAGCCTGGCTTGTTTGGTCCCGGACACTCAGCGAGCGTTACGTCAAGAGGAAGCAAAAGGTCCTTTTTATGTCTGGTCTTCACACCTACCCCCATCAGACTTTTTGGAAACAATGAAAAAGCCTATAGTACAATTTAATGCTTTTTGGCAAAAGGATCTTAGTCAGAAGAATCTGTTTGGAGGGAGCCCCACAAAGGATATCTGCTCAGAGATGGATGTTTTACACAACACCATATATAAGGAGATTTTTACTATGAATAATTTTCAACGAGGAAGCTGAGCTTTGAATAATAAGGGACAAAAAGACACTTTTGTGACGTCCCACCTGAGCTTCTTTCACGCTTTGCAGCAAGGAGAGAGGCAAGTTGCTGACACCATAGGGAAGAATGTGAGAAACCATGTGCGGCCGCGCTCGGTTACGCAAAATTACTGAATGGAAAAGCCGACACGTTATGAGAATCTACAGGGAAAACGGGGCTCAGGGTCTATTTTCCCAGTCTCCAGACTGGGAAAGGGTCTATTTTCCCCAGTCCCCAGACGATGTGCCCATTGCTCTACCTGGACTGCAAAGGCATTCACAATCTGCTCCCAACACGCTGTTGAAATCAAACATGATGAGATGTGTGGTCATGCTGCCTGAAGGGGAAACCAGAGAATCCCCTGTGGTACTCAGCCTTGGTTCAAAAATCCAGGGGAATCTAGGCTTCTTGGGCTCTCCAGTACCTGAACAACATCAGTATTAGGTAGGAGAGCAAAGAAATAGAGTGTGAAACTCAGTTATGGGGCAGGAGAGCTCATTCCTACTGGGTTCCTTATCTCCCAAGGCAAATGTCTCCAGTCTGAGATGAGACTTGAGGTATATTCCTCATGTGGAATGATCAGAGTCTGATCTGCCAGTTCAAGGGTTGGATTTGTTCCTTCAAACTCAGGAGGGAGAAATTCAAAGGGCAGCAATATCCCGCTGCCCCGTTTTACCCTGTTGAGTTCAAACAAGCGCTCACTCACCCCTCTTCTGCATGAAGACGAAGAGGTCATCTAGGAATTCTTTCCGTTCAGGGTCACTATCCAGTTCATAGAGCTGGAAGACAAAAAAAAAAACCATAAAAATTAAGGCAAAAATTCACAAGGAGACAGAAAATAAATAAAATTAGCTTCTTCTAGTAGGTGAGCTGGTGTTTATACTGGGGGCGGGAGGGTGGAACAAAAAGCAGCCACAGGCAGAGAGGCAAAAGAGGGAAGGATCCCTCAGCAGTTTTGCTGGACAAGGGTTTGAAAGCACCTGAAAGCAAAAGGGAGAGGAAACTATTAAAGACAAGCTGGAAAGAAAGATGAGGCATCCAAAAGGAAGGTCACAGTGGCTCAGGGCAGATTAGTGCCCCCCGTACCTTTGAGGCAACCAGGGTGGTAAAATTTCTCTGCCGCTTTTCCTGGCCCTTCAGGGATTGTCACATAAGTGACAAACTCCAAGTCCCTTGAAGGAGGAGATGAAAGGATCAAGCTTTCCTTTAACTACTAATGCCTTGCACGAAAGGCTCCTCCAAACTAAGCCAAAAAGCCTTCAAATTTATCAGAAACCAGCCTGGAACCATTTTGCTGCAGAAATCATTTTACCACAAGGTTTATAACCCCCAAGCATTTAAAATAAAGTTCCACAGACAGCTTATTCCAAAGGAGAGGCTCTGTATGGTAGCATTATCTGCTGATTTTTCAGAAAGGACAGGCCTGAGTGTCACCTCACAACTACATCTCAAACAGAAAAATCTAATTTTCACCTATCAAGAACCTTCTGAGGCCCCAAAGCGACAGGCTGAAAGGGCTGAAACCGGTCTCTCGCTGCAATACGGGAGGATATAGAACATGACAGAAGACAATGCTGTACAAGGAGAAGAATTTGGTCCCTTCTCCTGTTTGCATTGGAGGAAGAATCCAACATCAACCTCTCCACGGGATTTTTTTGCTGGTGGTGCTATTCTTGTGGAGCACCTCAGGAGAAAAGCAAACATTCACTGAGAAATATGTATTTCAACCTCTCCGTAGGGGCTGCTGGTGACTTGGTTCATTCATCCATCCCCCTAAAAAAAAGGGGTTTTGGGGCTCGTTTCCTGTGAAGGAAGAGCCTTCTCACCCTCTGAGCTCCGGGAAGAAATCACAGCAGTGTATTTGCAGAGCAATGAGCTGCCCCCTTTTCAGAAAGGGGCAGCTTAGTTTAAAATGAATTCCTGTGGCTGATGTGACACACAGGTGCCACATTCAAATCCCCCACCACAACACTCAACCAGCTTCAAGAAATACTCTTCTCCCAGCTGGAGAAACTGTTGCCTGAGATTTTAAATATCAAGAGCCTGGTTATTAAAGTCTTGGTTCAAACTATATTCCAGTGACCCGCGGCAACAAACCAGCAAGGTTTGGAGGTAGATGGCTGTGGGACAAAGCAGTTTTCTTACAAATTCACTACAGAGGAAGAGTGAGGGGTCTGTGGTCACCCTCGTTACAGAGCAGGGGGAGAAATCCCCAAAGTTCCTTCCCCAAAATCCCCATGATCGGACTGACCTTGGCAAAGTCTCGTGAAATTTCTCGTCCTCGGCACCCATCACCTTCATCGCTCCAGGTCATGCTGCTGCTCTGGGGAGAGGGAAAGGAAAGGGTGAAAGGCTCCACGGGCAGTTCCAGAAAGCTTGCAAATGGGCATTTTTGGGGCACAAAACACATGCAACTAGGAGCTGCTGGCTTAAAAGATGGGGGACATTTGTACCTCGGGTCAGAGAGCACTTTCCCGGCATCTCTGACAGCCCCAAATGGGAGGTGACTTTGCTGTAATGAGGTCCAACACCTAAATAGAGAGGTCTCTGTGCGCACCTTCTTCCCAAGGGTGCGTTCCATGTGACACCAAACACAGTTAGCAATACCATTCTGTCCTCCCCCCACATGCCTACAAACCCCAAACCAGAGGATGTCGAAGAAAAAGGGGAAATAATCCCACTGGAAAACTTCTCCCCAACCCAGGACCCTTATATCCTGGAAGCTTCTGGATGGGGATTTTCCTTGCAGAAATGGAAAGCTCAGCTTTGCTGGATTAAGATTCATTCTTCTTAGGTATTAAAAGGATTACTCTAGTTTGGGCTATTCTACTTGGTAAAACATTATCCTGAAGTGATCACTAGGCCTGGAAATTAGCAGAGGCAGCCTCAGGCTCTACGGCAGGACTGAGACCAGAAGAAGGATGCTGAAAAGCTGTTTGAACTGTCTTTAAACCATCAACTTCATAAAGCTCCAGTAGAGCAAGTGCTCCAGAGCCACTGGAGGAAAAAGAACAGCCAAACCCACCCAGTTTGGACTACCCTGTCCTGATAAACACACGGCATCCCAATGCAGCTAGAAAAGCACTGAGGAAAACAAGAGGTTTCAGCAAAAAAAATACCCCAAACAGGCAAATTAGAGAGGTGGTCCAGTATCTGAAATCTCGGAGTCATCTGGTTGTGACACATACATTGAATTAGAAAGATGAATAGCCCTTGTCAAGGCCAGGGCTACGTTTCCCCCTTTTAAAACCCACTGCAGTGAGCTGCCCTAATGCCTGCTGATTTAGTTTAAGCCAGTAATTCCTGCTGGAAAGTCAATTATCCAGTGAGTCCCATCAACTGAAAGATATTTAATGGGGGATTATTGCCACTTCTGTTATGTCAGCTGTTTATTACAGCAGATCAATTCCCAGCCCTCTCTAGGAAGAGATCTGAAGCCCGGTTTTTGTTCACGGGAGGATTCATCTGGGTGTCATTTGCTGGCAGAGATTAAAAACACAGGGTTTTTGCTAATTACAGCAACATCCAGCTGTTCCTAAAACCAAACTGCTGGTTAACTGGGATCAACACACCTACAGGAACAGTCAGACTAAGAGACAGACCAGCCCATCGGAAGGCAGCAGCTATTTCCCATCCTCATCTCCACGCGCTCCAAGGCTGAGCTCCTTCCTTCCCAGGTCTGTACTGGGTTGTAAATCCAGAGAGCAAACCCGCTCCTGGTGCTAAACAGGGCACTCCAAGAAGCAAAACACTTGCTTTTACAGGGAGCTCTGATCATGCTGAGAGCTTATTCTGCTACATTTGAGAGCAGGAAAGAGAAGAGGGTTTAAAGGAGCTACAGTGCTCTACTGCCAGTGGGCTTGAACTTGATGAAATCTCCAGGAACAAAACTTTCCACAGGATTAAAGGTTCTTTAGAAATTATTTGACTTGTTTTCTTTGTAATTGGGAATAATAAATACGATTAAGGCTTGATACAGCGGAAAAATGGAACGGATGCACCCAAAAAATCCCATCCATACATCCTGAGACTCTGGAGAGCACAGAATAACGGTGTGTGTCCCCTACCTTGCTAGTGAAAAGGAGCTTAAAACCAACTGAAGCCATCAGGGTTTTACCATATGTCCAGAAAATTGGCAGAGCCGGGTATCACCTGGCATGTCACAGAGCAATGTGAGGTGAGAGACTCAGCAAAGATTGAGAGCCAGTTCCTCCCCTCCCCAGGTGAAGCTATCAGAAGAGATAAGGCGAGTCCTTCTCACCCACCGCGGTGTAAACCAGCAAGGATCTACGTGGGGACAAGAGCACAGGTTGGGTTTGGGTGGGAGAGCGAGCAAAGTCTCAAGCTGGAATGAAATGTCAGCTCAGCAGCTGGGGAATAAAGCTGTATTTATTCAGAGAACAGAGCGCGGGCACTTTCCCAGGCCTCGGCTTTGATATTGAGGGACTTAATTCTGCTCAGCAAAAACCTCTGGGGATGTGGCAAGGCTATGACTGAAGATACTAAATGCCCAGAACAAGGACTCGAGCACAACTGGAAGAGGTAAAATTCAGCTAAAGAGGTGCTCCATCTGCAGAATAAACTACATTTTGCACAGCGAGAGCACTCAGCGGGAGCTTTGGTATCAAGCTTCCTTCCCGTTCCTCCCCCCCCCAGGAAAACAAAGTCACCCTCCGCTGAGAAGCCCTCCTCCGTAGGAACAGCAGGAACCTGAGAAATCAATATATCCTCACAAGTCATTAAAAGACCTTTGTAGAAGTCAGGCAGTAGTAGCAGGAAGGAAAAAAACCAGTGTTCAGAGAGGCAGGTCGTTCTCCGGGGAGAGTCCTGCCTCTCCCCCTCCACCTCTTCTTACCAAGGGAATTTGCTGATGTTTGACAAACAGCCCCGGCGTTACCACGGGCAAGAATTTATCTGGTTTCTTGAAAAGGAAAAAAAAAAAAGGTGGTAAAAAGTGCTACTTTTAAGTGCTTGAGCCCCTGATGCTTCCCTGTGTGGGAAGGCAGAGGTGTTGGGGAAGGGAACCTCCAGAAGCTGCTGGAGAGACCTCGGAGGCCACCAGAGGCTACCCCCTCCCAAGAGGCTGCCGGCCTGGCTTCAGAAGCAATTATATCTGGAGCTATTTTAGGATTACTCCCTAACCACCTGGAATATCTTATTAGAGGGAAAGCTCAGATGTCCAGGGCAATTTTGGTTTCCAATCCTACATTCAAAAGGCAGAGTTAACCCTGAGTTGCCAAGCAGACAGAGAAAAGATGACGACAAACACTTTCCTGCTTCATCCAGCCTGTTCTTTTGAGGACAAAAAAAAAAACTCCCTTAGAAATGGGCAACCTCAACCCCTGCCTGCAGGACACCTCTCAGACACTGCCACTTTGCATGCATCCGTCCCTCTCAGAGACAAGGGAACTGATTAAAACCTCTTGTGCTCATTCATAAAAAGAAATAAGAGTGAAGTGTTAAGGCAAAGGGAAGAGCAGCTCGTTGTCTCCTCCAGTTTTGCCTGCACAAATTGCAGCTACTGTGCGTGGAGGGACACGGCTGAGGAACTGGAAATGCTCCTTTTTCCAAGGCCTTCCCAGTTTTGTGCAGCTGTTTGAAGGGCTGGGCTAAAGCCCGACGAGGTTTTACTGGATTAGAAAGCTGTACTCAAAGAGCAAACTCTGAACTGTAGAGAAGTCAGAAAAGCTTTAATATGTAAAAGAAAAGAGGGGAAAAAAAAAACCCAAACAAAAAACACCCCAAGATTCTGGCATGAAACTCAAAACTGTTCTGCACCTCCCTACTGCAGACCTGCAGTTTTGACGGAGGTTTCAGGCCAGAAATCTGAAATATCCTCTGAGGGATGAGGTGAAATGTCGCAGTGGAAAAAAAAATAGGTGGCCCCTCCCCTACCCCATGGGTTAACTGAAAGCACCGAGTCAATGAAAAGGTACAGGGGCAGCAATTTCAGGATTATCAGAGAATCCACCGAAATTCCTTTTGTGGGTAGAGTTAAGCCTTAGGAAGTGAAACAGATGCTATTATAAAGAAAACTGTTGTACTACAAAACGCCGATAAGATCAGGACGACTGCCCTGAGCTGCAAGTTCTCAAGCACGGAGAAGCGAGTTGTAATTATGGCATTGCACAAGCTGCCTGGCAAAGCCCGCCTGAAATGGGAATAAACCCTTCCCAGTCTTCCTAATAACAGAGCTCAATTCAATATCTACAAGCTTCAAAGACCGGCTTTTGAAAACATTTTAGTGATTTCAGGAATGGCAGGGAGGACGGGGAAGGGAAGGAAAGGAAAAGAATGGGCTGAAGTTAACAGATTAATTCCCTTTTTTTTCTTCTTTTTTTTTTTTTTTAATTAAGTTGCTTTTATGTGCTCCCATGACCTAGTGACTGCGCCACCAACACAATTCTTTGCAAAACAGGAATCTGCTTCCTTATCCTTAAGGAAAAGTCACAGTCTTTGTGAATGACTCCTATTCACAAAAATACTCAGAGGAATTAACTCAAATGCAAGTGACAAGAAGATTTGTTCAGCGCTATATGGCTGTGGGAAGAGAAACTCTCACTTGCCACGAGAGAGAGTCTCAGATTTACCCCGAAGTGAGAAAGACAGAAACTTAGGGGCACAACACATTCGAGTTCATTCCACCTCCCCTTCCCCGGTGGTAATTAGAATTCCTATAAACTGTCTCCGAAGGAGACAAGCTGCAACTATTCCTAGACATATGTATTGAGCCAACAGATCCTCAAATGAGCCACATCTTCCCCAGGATATCAACGAGCTCCTCGCTCGGCTCCTCCAGATATAGCCCAGGGGCTGTGATACGGGATAACCCCGACGACTTGCTCCTCGAGACAAAGATCTGGAGGAATTCTCTGCTGTCTGCTGCCTCCACAAGCTGTTTCTTGCTTCTCTTCACCCATATACTATTCATTAGATTAAAACATAAATAAATAAACCCCCATTTTTTGTTACCAAGACCCTGCTGGGTCTTGACCACTGATGCTGGACTTGAAGTCACGGATCGGCATGAACTCCCAGTGAGGTGTCACAGCAGAAGCAGACTGTCACAGGGATGAAGACTTCATCAAAACAAACCTAAACCATGAAATCAGGGGAAGCAGCGAAAGGCAAATGGAAAACAGCTCTCAGTAAAAGAGAAACCAAATATCTACCATCAGGCTATTAATGAAGAATTCTCCTCCCACTACATCTTCAAAAGAAAAATAGCCAGTGAGCCGTGTAAGGAATTAAAAATCCTCAAATGGGGCCTTGGATATCTGAAATAACCAGTAGATAAAAAGTCCACTGCATGAAACAACTTTTCTTTTTCTCTTTTTTTTTTTTTTCATTCCTAGGACCTTCACCCACCCTCCTGGATTAATGAGTATCTCCTGAGCAATACCTCGATCCACACACCACTTGAGGCACATACTTCAGGTTATGGAATCTCAGCCACTCAATTCCTAGACCCTAGAGCGAAGGCAAAGCAATTATTTTAAGCTGACTTATCTTAATAAACACCGTGACCTTTGTAAAAGTTTAGGTCAGGATTTTCAGGAGTGACTGGTGATTTCTGAGAATCTAACATGAGACATCTCCCTCCCACCCCCCAAAAAAAAAAAATCAACCCCAAAAACCCAGCCCACAAATCGCTCTCAAAGCCAGGCAGCTGCTTTATGGAGACTTACCTTGCTGCATTTTAAGAAGGCATTAAATCTCAGCTGATAAATTAAACCTTGGCTTTATTTTTACATTCCACGAAGGAATGTGTGCGCTAAAATGTGTGCTGTACTAACAGCCTGGAGTGGAAGAGGAACCAGCAGCACCAGTAAGACGGCAGCTTGTGGTCCTGGCCTTTCCTGGGTAACCACAGCCATCGCCAAGCAAATGCCAGACAGAATCTGTGGGGATGAAGACCCCCAACCCCAACCAGCTGCTAAAAAGCACCATTTTCCACCCATGGAATTAAAAACTCTTTTGGTTTTTTGTTTTTCCCTTTCAAAAGACAGGCCCACGACGCCCTTTTCTTCCCCGAGGAGGCCTGCAGGAACCTTGGGTGGTTGGTTGGAGGCGTGATGGGATTTTTTTGCAGGGGATTTGAGAAAATCCGAGGATGGCAGACCACCCCCCCACCCCCTCCAACCCCGCTCTCCTCCCCAGCTCTTCTTTCAGCATCGCA
>VXBJ01005641.1:74046-91529 GCA_013400055.1 Nycticryphes semicollaris
ACACCTTTGAAATAAAAAAAAAAAAAGAATTTTAAAAGCAAAGCAGCACAGAACTATGTGGACAAGCCACACTTCCACACACGTTTCTCCCCCTTTGCTGTCACCGCCGCTAAAAGACCGTGTCTGTGTGTCCCCCCTCCCCAGTTTATTCTAGCTCCAGGCACCAGCTCCGAACTGGTAAGGCCGCAGTTAAATTTTTACTCCCTGGTATGCAGGCTCCACCAGTGAATGGCAAACAAGTTGCTCTGCAATATTTACCCTCCTCAAGGTGAATATACCGCAGCATCACTAAGACAGGGCAACTTGATACGGCCTTTTGGGCACACCACGGTACCTCCTCACGCCGTTGACCAGTGTGGTGAGGAAGATAAACAATGCCTTAACTGGGGCAGACCATCTAGCCCTGTATTCCACCTCCAATAACAGCACCAGGAGATGGTATTTTGGGACAGCTTGTGAACCTGCCCACTTTCTGCCCAGCTTTTCTCATCCTCTGGAAAGGTTATGGCACAGCACATCCCTAATATACCTTCACAATCCACTTAACTCGATGTCCATTAATTTCTTCAATCCCTCTCTTGGTTGGTTTTTCCTCATCTGCCTCCCCAGCAGCGAAAGAGATTCCCTTAACGCAGCAACAAGAGGGTTTTGTTTTCATTTTCCTTCCCAGTGGAGCCTTGTGAGCTTTGGCTTCCAGAACAAGTTGGGCTGAAATCAAATTAAGCTGTGACCTATTATCAAAATACTTCATTACTGCAGAAATGGGCCAAAGTAACCGGATCAGTATTAGTATTTGGGGGGGTTTTTGGGGCTGGGGTTTTTTTTTTGGGGGTGGTGGTGTCTATTCCACATCAGCTAAGACCAGATCTGGCACATTTATGGTCATTTCTTTTCCCAGAAGAGGGCAAACATCCTAGGAATTAAAGGCCATTAATTAAGATTCACAGGACTCTCACAAGATAACCAAGTATTGCAACGAAGCACAAGGAAATACTTGTTAGCACCAGCCAAGCTACAAATAAAACCAGCCAAAGGCTCGTGCTAAAGGCTTTTTTTTAATGAAGGGATCCCCCCAACACCAAAGTCCTGCCAACTACTCTCCACCCAGAGACCTGAAAGAGGAAGTTTTCACCAGTCGCTCCAATCCAGTAAATTCTGAAGCAATTTCTCAAGTGACCGGCCCCTGACTGACAAACCCACCTCTTTTCCCTACACCAGCTTGAGTAACTCCTGCGGGTTTTTTTTTCTCCAGCCCAACCCTCCTGGAGGAGGGCACGCAGAGAAAACGCAAGAGCTGCCTGCTGCCCCCCATACACCAGGGCCGCATCGCCAGTGTGGTTCATAGTACAAACCCCATTCACCTCAGCAGCTTAGAGGGGTTCCTGCCACGTGCACTGATGTGGAAACACCAAACTGGGATGGGGTTTTGCAGGAACAGCCGGGCCAGGAGCCGACAGCCGGCACTAAAAAGAATCGGAGAAGAAATAAAGCTTGCTGAGATTTAGCGGTTCTTCCTCAAACTGCTGCCTGTAAAAGGATAGAACAAATTTTCTCCTGCATGGAACCAACAGCCTGCCCTGGGCACCCAACAGTGAAGTTTTAAACACCTCGGGCTTCACCAGCCACCATCAAGTAGCTTCTACTTTTTAAACTTCATAGGGTTTGCAGGAGGGAAGGAGAAAATAGCTGCGGTTTCATCCATAGAAGGTTTCTTAGCTCAAAGAGCTCCACCTGAAGCAAAACCAGACTCTCTTCACACTCAGGCTAACATCTGCAGAAAAGGATAATTAAGTCTAACTTTTTTTCTTCTTTAAACCTTTGGCTCAGCTTCAATACATAGAACCACTGTAAAAGTCTCAAAAGTCTGCTCAAGTCAGCTCTAACAAACCAGCACCTTAACTGAAACACCCACTTACAACACAGAAAAGAATTCTTGATCCTCTGGCATTTATCTACAATCCAGAGTAATTCTGCATTCAAATATAGAATCAACCTCCTACCAAAACCAAGCTGCTTCCTTCCCACAGGTGAAATATCAAGTGGCCCTGCTGGCTCATGGGATCAGTGGCAGGACACGCGCTTTTCCCTCTTCCCCATCAACCAGAGAACCAGCCATGGTGGCTGCATCCCAGAGTTCTTACACAAAGAGGTTATAGACGCTGTAGGTGGATAAAAAAAACCCCCTCAAGTGAGACATTAGCAGGCGAGCGTCTGGACCAAAAATAAATATAACACCAGCTTGTTCCGTTCTGAATGGCACAGCAGCAGGGAGAGAGAAGATAAATGAGCCACAGATCAAACCTCTACCTCCTCACAAAGGTTCTTAGATATGGAGGCTCCTGTAACATTAGCTACAAATCTGTATCCTAAATGAAAAATCTCTTTATGAAAGAATAAACCTGGAAGAGCAAACCGGGGAAGCGCCCGGTTCCTGTGCTCTTTCCAAAGCCCTTACAAACAGCCAGCGCTTGTGAGAGGGACACAGGCCTAAAGACATCCCAACTGTGGTCCATTCTCACCCAGAGGGAAATGATGTTAACACTGACCTGTTTGAGCTGCTCGTCCAACCGCCAGTTCTGGTGTCCCGACGGGGAACCGGAATATGGTTGCTTAGTAGTGTCTTTACCCTGTTCTTCTTTGCCCTGCTGTCCCCGCTGGTGCCCCGAAGCCGGCAGAGCATTAGAGGTAGAGGCCACTCTTTGGTTGTGATGGGCAACTTTGGGAGCATGAAAATATTTCACAGCGGAGCAGCTTTCTTTGCCAGTCACATCAGCGTCATCCTCCAGATCGCCACCTTCCAAACCCCCTTCTTCTTCCTCCTCCTCCTCGTCGTCCTCTTCTTCATCCTCCTCTTCTTCTGGCTCGGAATTCATGCTGCTCTGATCAAAACCCCGCGTAGCTCCGGCTGTGGGTGGGCCTCTGGCCAAGGGCCCGAGAGCGGAGCCTCCTGAAGCCCTGCCAGACGTGGCTGCAAGGACAGCCTGCTGCACAGCCAGCTGCTGGGTGTAGAGTAGTTGGGCTTCCCTCATCTGCCTCTTCTGTCTCTCCCTGGAATCCATCTGCAGAGGCGTCTGCTGCTTCTGCTGCTGCTTCTGCAGCTGCTCCACCACAGCTTCCAACTTCATCCCGCCGTTTGCATGGCTGGGAAAAAAGAGGGGGGGTGAGGGGAGCGGTTTTGACTTTATCTGGCAGGGTTCAAGCCCCGACCTTGGGAGATTGGCAGAATCTGAAAGATAGACAAATATTTGTCCGTATGAATATAAAATGCTTTCATCTTTTCCACAGGAAGAGGATAAATAGAGTGCAAAGCCAATACTCTTTCCTGTGCAGGAGACCGTGAAACAATCAGCTTCATTTTTAAGAGCCTCAGGCTCAAACTTGCATTCAATTTTCAGACTGTTTAATTGTATTTTCAAGCTGAACACATTTGCTATAACCTCAGTTTCATATACCCCAAAGACAGCATCTGAAATGCCTTTGTCCACTGTCCCAGCAGTTCTTTTTTTGTTGTTGTTTTGTCAGAATCCTTTCATGCTCTCTAAGTAATTCCTTTTGAAACATTACATTTAACATCTAGGGGTTTGGTCCTTCTGAAACTGCTGCCAGGAAACAGCCAGGATGATAAGCTTGACCATTTTTCTATTAAGAAATGGACTGGAATTTGTCACACATCAGTTATGTCTCAATTCTTTTAGGTTTTCATTACATCCCTAAATTCTTTACACTATATTTAGCCATTATTTTCCCAAAGAAAGCGAGACAAGAATAAAGCAGAGGCCACTGTGTAGCCTAAAAAGGACTGCTGAGCACTGTGCAACTCAGGCCTGGTTCCTAGAGCTGCCAGAGCATCTCCAGCCCCAGCAGTGGCCTCCCTTTGCTTTACCCAGCCCAAGGACCTGAGAGCCCTCCCGGCTCTCCATTCTGACCCACAACTAGCCCACACTGAGCCAGCACTAGCCTCCCTCTTGAGCAAAGACCACCAGAAACACAGCTTGGATCTACAGTGAACCCTAGAAAGACAACTATGCCTTTAACCCCCAATCATTAAAAAACACCATGCGTATTTTAGGTTGTGTCACCAACTGGATCTGCTGACAGACAGTCATTCTCAGCTTTATTTTTTATTTTAACCTAAAAAGATGCTTAAACCGATCTCACTTGCTGCCCTTCAAGGTTCACTGGTATCAAAATACAGAGAGACAAAGGAAAGATCAACTACAAACAAGCCACCGAGTCTCCTGGCCGCCTCCCACCACCCTGTTTACAACCAGCACTGGGCTACTCCAGCTACAGACTTGAAAGAAAGAGGCTATTTAGCTAGCACACATTTTCAAAACGGACACAGTTCTGCTCTACAACAACAAATAACCTACCAGACGCTGTTTTTAAAAGTGAAAAGAACAACTTCCAGCGTCCCTAGTGCCACACCGAGTCTTCCTCTAAGATGCTCAGAGCGTGTCTCACGTGCAAAGTGCTTGCGAGCTACGATGCACGATCCGTTATTCCTCTGCAAACTCTTCCCCGGCTCCTTTTTCCTCTGCAAACTCTTCCCCACGCTAAGTAACAGCCCACCACCAAAATTAAAAGCCTGGCTGGTGCATTTGCATTTTTATCTGGCCAGCAGTGGCACTGCTTTAGCTTGCAAATGAAACGATATAAAGTGGATTAGCGGTTTGAATGTCAGGAGCAATAATGCATTACCTGCCGGCTGAAAAGAGTCTTAGGCTCGTGGGAAAGTCACAATACACCATCTGGCCCAGCTCCACACAACATACACTTCGCCCAGTAAAGCAACAATGGACTGGTGCGGGCGCTGCACGCACAGAGGGAGAACCTCCAAGCCCACACCTGGCTGAATACTGCCTCAGCTGAGGCGGGGTGAGGTGCCATCTCTCCCGCCCCAGGGATAGTCAGCGGGGCGCGCACTTAATACATGCCTTGGGTTCATTAACGAGAGAAAAAAATAAATGACCTGATACTGAAGAGGTTGAGACGCCGAGCAAACACACCCCGGGTGCAGCAACACCCTGGTATGTGGAGTTCAGGTACAAAAACGTGTGACAGGTTCCGGCAGGATTTCTGCGGGGCTGCTGCGAGGTTTTGGCAGAGCCCAGCACAGAACTCCCCCAGCCCTTCAAAAAGATGGATTTGTGGATACAGCAAAGGCGCACACGCGTTATCGTGAAGCACCAACCAATTTTACAGCAAGCCAGGAGACACATTTCAAGTCATTTTAAGTCACGACACCAGAACAGATTTTGAGAACTGCAACTAGACTGATAGAATTAAGCCATTCCGGGTTTTAACATCCATTTTACCCTCAGCGGGAATATTTGCTTACTTCTTGCGTCTCTCCAAAACAAATCAGAGAAAGGATTTGGTTTAACCTTCAGGTCCCCCCAAGTCAACCTTTGTGTGGCTTTTTAATCCCTGGGAGAGCAGTCTAATTACTCCGTCCCCCCCCAATTTGAATTTTTAACTAGCTCTATATGCAGCTTAACTGAGCCAACGACTGCTTGCACCCTAACACCGCTTGGAAAGAGGGTTTTTTTCCAAGTGGAAACGACCTGAAAGAGTTAAAGCGTGAGATGAAAAGCCCTAGAGAGGGGAAAGGTCTCCCGGAACGGTAAACAGCTCCATTACCTCCCCTGTTCCCCCACCCTCCCTCACCGGTTTTACCGGAGCCTTCCTGTGCCCCATAACCACCCCTAAAACATCGACCCCTCAGGACACAAGGGAACCTACTCAGGAAAGGGTGGCTTTTCCCGGCGGCCAGCCCCGCTCCCCACCCGCTAAAGCGGCCAGTGAGCTCCGGCCCACCTCCTCCGGTACCGGCTGCAGGCTAGGCCCAGGACCAGCACCACACCCCCCTTTCCCCCAGTCCTCCCTCCTCCTTCCGCAACACCTCCCAGTAGGTCCCCCAACCGGGGCCATTACCTCACACAGGCCCCGGGAGCGGGTGGCTGCCGACCCGTGCGCGGCCTCCTCGGCTCCACCCGTAGCGCAGCCTCTTCCCTTTCCACCTCCCCTTCCCCTCAACTCTTTCCCCGCGCCGCCCCTCCTCAGCCCGGAAACGGGGCGGCGGAGGCGGTCCTTAGCACCGGAAGCGCCCGCCCCGCTTCCGGGTACGGCCCCGGCAACGGAAGTGCGAGCGTCCCACACTCCGAAAACAGCTACAAGAAAGGAAAAGAGCCGGGGCGAAGCGGCAGACAGCCAATGAAATAGCGAGGTTTTCGGGGGCAGCTTCCGGTTCCGGGGGATATAAAAAGCCGCGCGCGGGGCTGCTGTGGGCAGTCGCTGAGGAGGCACCAGTAAGGGCGTGGGTGAGTGTGTGCAGGTGAGGGCTGAGCACTGGGTCACCTGGGGGTCTTCTCCCTTCTCTAGGGATCGGTCAGGGGTCCGCTCAGGGAATAGGGGTGTGGGTGTGTATGTGTCTCACGTGGTGGGGCCTTCCTTTGTTCCTCCAGGTCCGTGATGGAGCAGGGTGGGGTGTTTGAGGAGGGTCTTTGCTTGTGTTCTTTAGGACTTTATGCCTACGTGTAAATGTAGACTGAGAAAATTAGGGCGGGGAGAGTTCGACCTGGAGAAGAGAAGGCTCCAGGGAGACCTTAGAGCCCCTTCCAGGCTCTCAGGGAGGAAAAAACTGGGGAGGGAGTCTTGATGAGGGAGGGGAGCGATGGGATGAGGGGGAAGGTTTTTTTATGCTGGAAGAGGGGTGATGGAGCTGAGATCTGGGGAATAACTTTTTGGCTGTGAGGGTGGTGAAGGCCCTGGCCCAGGTTGCCTGGAGAAGCTATGGCTGCCCTATCCCTGGAGAGGTTCAAGGCCAGGTTGGAGGGAGCTTGGAGCAGCCTGGTGTGGTGGGAGGTGTCACTGCCCAGGGCAGGAGGCTGGAACTAGACCAACCTAAACGACACAATATGTGTATAATTTGGGTGGGAGTAAATATTAACTTGCCATGGTGTCTCTGCACTGCCCAGGTCCTGAGGGCTCTGTGGGTTTAACTTTTAAGACTCCTCAGTAGCCCCTCTCACCTCAGCACTGCTGTTGGGGCTTCTTAACAATATTAATTCTTTCCTGGTCTATAGTGCATGTGGGCTCCATAGTTTCAGGGCTCCTTGTTGTTCCTGCTGTGTTCACTCTGGGGAGGGACTTGGTGACATCTTTGTGTCTCTGCTCACCTCAGGCCCGGTCAGCATGGCTGATGAGGAGATTGCTGCCCTTGTGGTGGACAATGGCTCTGGCATGTGCAAGGCAGGCTTTGCAGGGGATGATGCCCCCCGTGCTGTGTTCCCCTCCATTGTGGGACGCCCCCGACACCAGGGTGTCATGGTTGGCATGGGGCAGAAGGACAGCTATGTGGGGGATGAGGCCCAGAGCAAGAGGGGCATCCTCACCCTGAAGTACCCCATTGAGCATGGCATTGTCACCAACTGGGATGACATGGAGAAGATCTGGCACCACACCTTCTACAATGAGCTGCGTGTTGCCCCAGAGGAGCACCCTGTCCTGCTCACTGAGGCCCCCTTAAACCCTAAGGCCAATCGGGAGAAGATGACCCAGATCATGTTTGAGACCTTCAACACCCCAGCTATGTACGTTGCCATCCAGGCTGTGCTGTCACTCTATGCCTCTGGCCGCACCACTGGCATTGTCATGGACTCTGGGGATGGTGTCACCCACACTGTGCCCATCTATGAAGGCTATGCGCTGCCCCATGCCATCCTGCGTCTAGACTTGGCTGGTCGTGACCTCACCGACTACCTCATGAAGATTCTCACGGAGCGGGGCTACAGCTTCACCACCACGGCTGAGAGAGAGATTGTGAGGGACATCAAAGAGAAGCTCTGCTATGTTGCTCTGGACTTTGAGCAGGAGATGGCTACAGCTGCCTCGTCCTCCTCCCTGGAGAAGAGCTATGAGCTGCCTGATGGGCAGGTGATCACCATTGGGAATGAGCGTTTCCGATGCCCTGAGGCCATCTTCCAGCCTTCCTTCTTGGGCATGGAGTCCTGTGGCATCCACGAGACCACCTTCAACTCCATCATGAAGTGTGATGTGGACATCAGGAAGGACCTGTATGCCAACACTGTCCTCTCTGGGGGTACCACCATGTACCCTGGCATCGCTGACAGGATGCAGAAGGAAATCACTGCCCTGGCACCCAGCACCATGAAGATCAAGATCATTGCCCCACCAGAGCGAAAATATTCCGTCTGGATTGGGGGCTCCATCCTGGCCTCTCTCTCCACCTTCCAGCAGATGTGGATCAGCAAGCAGGAGTATGATGAGTCTGGCCCCTCCATTGTCCATCGTAAATGCTTCTAGAGGGACTGCTGGCAGTCACCTGAGGTGTTAACCTTCTATGTTGGACCAGAATTGTTCGGCTGTTACTTAGGTTGTGTTAGAACCGATGTGTCGAGGTACCCAGTAGTGACTTGTGTAGGCTGTAGTTCTCCTGGGGCAGGCTTAGCTGCTTCTCCTACACTGGAGTGTTGCTTGCTTCTCCTATGTTAACACTAGGTAGGATAACACTAAAGTTAGACTTGTCACCTTTAGGTTTGTCACCACTGACTCCTCTGTAGGAAAACAAATAAACTTCTTAGGCTTAAAAACTACAAGAGGTTATTTTACTTTCTTTCGGGGTGGGCTCAATCTCCTCACTGCAGGGAATTGCTGCACAATCCGTAGACTTGGACTCAAACCTTAACCCGCTTAAGACTTAGCGGAGCGTTTACCCCAGATTTTTGTTTTCTAAGCCATGTAAGGGCACCTTGTGGAGCTGCAGGCTGTTTTCAGCGCTGTTGGGGAGGAAAGTGTGACTGGTATGTGGCCGGTGCAGCCTGCCTGGACTTTCATGGTAAGGTGGCTTTTTTTAGAACGCAAACAGCTCTTGTCACAAAAAAAAAGCCGGAGCCTTGGCAGATGTTTTGGTGACGGGGGTGGGGGAAGCAGTGGCCTATCCTTTTTTGGGACGGGGGACCCGTGAGACCACGTAGCGACCCATCGCCCTGACAGGCCGGGGCGGTGGGGAGGCCCGTCCCTGGCGCTTCCCCCTTTTAAACCCCCAGCGGGCTGCCTATTGGCTGAGTGATGTAGGCCAGCCAATGGGCGGCCTCCTAGCCTTACGGCACCGCCTTCTCCGGCGGACTCCGCTTCCCAGCGTGCACCACTGCGACCGGGCAGCACTTCAGCTTCCGGTGCGTCCCGGGGCTGCGGGTGGAACGGAGCTGAGGGACAGCTCCGAGGGGGTTCCGGGGCTGCGGGGGACAGCGTCTCATCTCCTCCATCTCCGTACCGGGGAACGGGGGTTTCGGGGTCTGGGGCCTGGCCTAGGAGACGCGTCTGCCGGCAGAATCGGACTAGGCCTTGCTCCTGGCTTCTCTTCTCCCTCGGCTGGGTGGTGAGGCCCGCAGGGGTGTTCCTGCCTTCCCCGATATGTCTTAAGGCCGAGGTAGGAACCGTAAAAAGCGTGGTTGCGCGTTGGTCAGGCCTCCTGTGAGCTTCCTGCGTGCTTCCCAAAAAAATACTTACAAGGTTTTGTTGTCTGACTGGGGTTGAATCTCACTCGGATTTGTTTTCCTGCCTTTCCAAAGCTTTCTGGTTCTTAGGCTGTTTTCAGTGCGAAGGCTGCCATGTCCCTGCCGGAGTGGCACATCGCGGTAAAGCTGGCGGATCAGCCACTGGCTCCTAAATCCATCTTACGGTTGCCGGAGACGGAGCTGGGAGAGTGCCCGCTGGGTGGGTGCAGCATCTCCTACCTCAAGCAGCTCATCACCGGCAAACTGCAGGAGTCGGTCCCAGACCCGGAGCTCATCGGTAGGTGCCCTGTGTGGGTGGCGTCGAAATTCTGCCGCTTAGGGGGCGCCCTCTTTCCCCTCCTTGTTGCCGCCGGGAAACAAACATCCTGTTGGGGGTGGTGTTGGGCTGCGGGGAGAGACTTGGCGCAACCGGATAGTACAATATTGGGGGGGGGAGGAGTGTGTCAAAAACCCTGCTACGCTGCAGCAGTCTTAGCGTGTGTTGTATTTGGATAGTTTGTTAGGCTTTTGCTTGTGATCGCAGTGCTCCTGCAGTGTTGGTGCTCTCGTTAAGGAATGTTTGGGGTTTTTTTCCCCTTGCCAAAGACAGTGTGTCCTTGTAAGATCTTTTGTGAGAACTCAGAGATGTCAGCCCTTCTGGTATCCTGGGGTGCACTGAAAAAGTGTGATGAGTGCATCCAGGGACGTTATCCTCTGCCTCTACTCTGCCCTGATGAGGCTGTATCTGGAGTACTGGGTCCAGTTCTTGGCTGCCCAGTTCAAGGAGGACAGGGAGCTACTGGAGATAGTCCAGTGAAGGGCTATGAAGATGATGAGGGGAAGGGAGTATATCTCTGCTGAGGAAAGGCTGAGAGCCCTGAGGCTCTTCAGCTGGAGAAGAGCAGACTGAGAGGGGATCTCATTGATGCTGAGCAATAGCTAAGGGTAGGTGGCAAGACGATGAGGCCAGACTCTTCTCAGTGGTGCCTGGTGACAGGACAAGGGGTAACAGGGACAAACTGGGACATGAGAAATTCCATCTCAGCAGGGGCAAAAATTTCTCTCCTGTGAGGGTGGCAGAGCTCTGGAAGAGGCTGCCCAGAGAGATGGTGGTGTCTCCTTCTCCGGAGCTGTTCCAAACCCACCCAGCCTGCTCTGGGTGACCCTGCTTTGGCCAGGGGGTTTAGAAGAGGTGATCTCCAGAGGTTCCTTCCAACCCTGAGCATTCTGTGATTCTAAAGGAGGTGGCAAAGTCATGTTCTGTGAGCCTTACCTCCATGATTTCCTCCATGAATCCCAGCTCTGATTTCCTTGTGTTAAGGCATCCCTGTACTGTGGTCCAGAGGAAGCAGCTACAAAGGCAGGGCAATAACCCCCCCGGCTGCCCTCAGTTCTTAAAGGCCCTTTCTGAGCACGAAGTAGATCTTTACATGTTTCTCTCTCCTAGATCTGATCTACTGTGGCCGTAAATTGAGGGATGACCAGACGCTTGATTTCTATGGCATTCAGTCTGGCTCCACTGTTCATGTCCTGCGCAAGTCCTGGCCTGAGCCTGATCAGAAGCCAGGTGAGGAGCAGGCAGCGTGGGTTAGTGCTCAGGTCTCCTTGGACTGTGTTCGGTGTGGGGCCCTTGTGACCGAGGAACAGCTTCTCTCGTGATTTGTTTCTGGGAAGCTGATGTGGGGTTTGGAGGAGGAATTGATCCATGTGTTTGTGGGGAAACTCTCCACCTCTAACAGCAGCAAATGGGTGTTATGTTTTCTTGCTGATAGGAGAGTTAAGGAATGAGCTACGTAATGGGGAGAGTAAATATCCTTAAGTGACTGTGACCAATTTTAGAGTGTTGCCAGAGAACTGAGAACAGCATGACTGGTTACTCAGCTTGAGGGATGAGCAGGCTTGTGTGTGTTCCTAGTCTGCCTGAGTTAGAGTTGTTATTTTTAATCCAATTCCTTTTGGATGTGTAGGAAGATATATCTATATATTTTTATGTATCTGGAAGCTGCAAGTGCAGTTTCCTGTTACTCTGGTAAACATGGTGAGACATTCACAGTCATTAGTCTGTGGTCAGTCAAATACAGGGGAATGAAAGAATCACCACCAACATTGCAGCGTGGAAGTCCCAGTGGCATGTAAAATGGCTAGTGAAGTTGACAGAGGGAGAATCATGTTCTGTTCTGTTCTTTTTCCTCCCTCAGAGCCTGTGGATAAGGTGGCAGCAGTACGAGAGTTCCGGGTCCTCCACACCGCCCTGCACAGCAGTCCTGCCTACAGAGATGCAGTGAGTGGGGCTTCACCCTTTGCTATCTGGGTGTCTTTTATCTGTCCCCTTCTCTGTGAAGAGAGTCCTTGATGCTGCTGATCTGCTCTGATTCCTCTGGCAGGTCTTCAAAATGCTGGGGAACAAGGAGTCGCTGGATCAGATCATCGTAGCTACTCCTGGCCTCAGCAGTGACCCTGTTGCTTTGGGTAAGTCTAGATGTGAGCCAGAGGGTCTGAGGAAAGCCAGATATAGTCAGTGTTTATTTAACTCCTGAGATGGGGAAGTGAGAGCTCGCCTTCTTGGGAGAAAGTGTCTTTTTTTGGCTCCTTTGTGGAGCATGAGAGTAAACATCAGAGTTGTGCTCTGTTGGTAATGTTTGGGGATGGACACTGGCTTCAAAAGGACTAGGGAATGCGGAGCTGGAGCACGACCTGTGCTGGGAAAGCCCCATTGTAGGGTGTGCGTGGTTGTGATCAAGTGTCTCCCCAGGAAGATGTGAAAGATTTTCAGAGAGAACAATAATAGAGTATTTATGGTGTCTGCTAGTGACTCAGTTCCTGAAAAACAATTGATTCTTGTATTGTTTTTATTTTTTTTTTCCTATTGTTCTTGCTTGACTGGCTCCTGTTTGTGGTATCCTGTGTTTTGCTCCTCGTGTTTCCTGGTAACTCCAAGGAGTCCTACAGGACAAGGATCTCTTTTCAGTGTTTGCAGACCCCAACATGCTGGACACGTAAGTTCACACATGCTGGGGCAGTGACTAAGCAATGCCCTCATGCTATTGTATGAGGCCACTTCTGTCTGGGTGGGAAAGAGTTCTGTTCCTGCCAGCACAGATATCCCAGGTTGGGAAATCAGGATAGGACCCTTCTTCATCAGCAGCAGGAAGTAGGGGACGTTGATATATGTCTGCCTCCACTGTAGGATTAGACCAGAGGATGTTTAGTGGGAGACGTGGCCAAAATTGCATCCAGATTGTGGGCTCAAATGCTGATCTGGTTGCTCCCAGCAGGGTGTTGCTCCTGTGAGAGCATATGGCAGATGGACAGGCACGGTGGGCTCGCAGAGGAGCTCCAGTTCCTCTGCCTGCATGGAACACAATGGAGAGGTGTTTGTGGCTGGACAGCCAAAGGCTGTGTCTGAGGTGGCGCTGGCACAACCAGTGAGGATGACTCTGCCATTCCTGATGTCAGTTCTTTGCTGCTGTAAAGCTGCTGATTTCTTAGTCTCTCTGTGTATGTGACTTATTCTTCCTCTTTCTCCCCAGGCTGATCTTGGCCCACCCTGCGCTTGTGAATGCCATTGTCCTTGTTCTGCACTCGGTGGCTGGCAGCACCCCGCTTCCAGCCCCAGAGACCTCCCGAGGCATGTCCTCTGGCTCCTATCGGGACATGCCAGGTATGTTCAGCTGCACAGATGAGGGGGAAACCTGCAGAGATGATGTACTGTGGGATTTGCAGACAAATCTGTGCTGTTGCAGTTCTTCATCAGGCTGGGAGGAAAGCACAGGAAGGACATGGACCTGTTGGAGTGGGGCCAGAGGAGGCCACAGAGATGCTGCAAGGACAGGCTGAGTTGGGGGTGGTTTGGCCTGGAGAAGAGAAGGCTCCAGGGAGATCTTAGAGCCCCTTCTAGTCCCTAAAGTGGCTCCAGGAGAGATGGGGAGGGACTCTAGATCAGGGAGGGGAGCCATAGGACGAGGGGCAAAGGTTTGACACTAGAAGAGGGGAGATGGAGATGAGATGTGGGGAAGAAATCCTTTGGTGTGAGGGTGGTGAAGACCCTGGCCCAGGTTGCTCAGAGAAGCTGTTGCTGCCCCATCCCTGGACGGGTTCAAGGCCAGGCTGGATGGGGCTTGGAGCAACCTGGTCTGGTGGGAGGTGACCCTGCCCAGGGCACGGAGTAGCATTGGATGATCTTTAAAGGTCCCTTCCAGCCCAAACCATTCTGTGATTCTATGAGAAGAGGTTTAGGTTTCATGCACTGTGGTTTGATAAATTTTTATGCTGTGTGAGACTCATCTGGGGCAATTCAGCCTCTGAGCTAGTCCCAGCCAGGTGTGTGTAATGACTGTTAGTAACAGAGTACTGTGGCCTCTGTTTTTTGCAACTGATGGGCTTAATCTGCTTTCCACTGACCTGCTGCATGTGGACTGGTTGGTGCTGAGACTTCTGTCCTAACCAGAGTGCCAAATGGGGCTGAGCCTGGCTGCTGGGCCACCTAGGATTCCACAGGATTCTTGTCTGGTGACTGACTCCTGCCACCACCCTGTTTTCTGGCTCTGTTGCAGGTGGATTTCTCTTTGAAGGTCTTTCTGATGATGATGACGACTTCCACCAGGTCAGTGGCCAGGCTGGGTGGAACATCTGGTTTGGACTTGTAACATGGGTTTAACTTGTAGCCCTTAAAGACTCCAAGGGTCTGTTTTTAGCTGCTGTCTCATGAGCAGTGTGAGCTGCTCTGCTGCCTGGGGTGGTTGTGGAGACATAGCCAAACTGATGCAGGACCAGAGTTGTGTGCAGAAGTGCGTGGCTGAGAGGATGGGGATGTTGGTCCCTGCTCTTCTGCAACACAATTTTTCCTCTCCAAAGGGCAAAATCTTCTGTGAAGGTCAAATAACTGTTTAGGCCAAAAAGTGTCTGTCAGTGGTGAATTGTTTTGTTATAGACTAATAACACTGTTTTTAAGCTAAGAGATGGTATATTATAAGGTTTACTGCCAGTTTCCACAGCTTGGGGGGGGTGGAGGGAAGCAGATCCCATTCTGTCATTTTTTGGGTTTTTTTTTAAAGTTCTGTACATTTCATTTCTGGGAATGAGTGTATGAGCCGGATCATACTGACATCAGCAGTGGGGTTGGTTTTGTCTCTTCCAAGCAGAGCACAAGATCTACCCCATCCAGCAGCACTTCCGGATCCCGCCCGGCTTCCCTCGGCTATGCTGGGGCTGCAGGACCCCGGCCCATCACTCAGAGTGAGCTGGCAACTGCCTTGGCACTGGCAAGCACCCCAGAGAGCAGCTCCCACACCCCCACCCCTGGCACCCAGGTATGAGGGCAGTGCTGCTGTGAAAGGCATCCTCCTGGGCTGTAAAACCAGTGCTTGGCTGAGCACAAGCCCAGTTCCAGTTTGGAAGTCCTCTCTGGTTTATTTTCTTATGGTTGAGGTCTTCATATGGGCTTGGGGAGGTGTGATAGTGGGGGGTGCAGCAGGCATTGCCCTCTGCTGGCTCTGGTTGCTGTGACAAGTGTTTGAGAAGTGACTGAGGGAGGTGGGGTGGTTCAGCCTGGAGAGGAGGCTGAGGGGAGACCTTCTCACTCTCTGCCTAAAAGTGAGGGTATAGTGAGAGGGGTTGGTCTCTCCTCCCAAGGTCAAGAGGAAATGGCATCAGGTTGTGCCAGGGGGAGGGTTAGGGAAAAAATACTAGGAAAAATTTTTACATGGAAAGGGTTATTAAGTGTTGGAATAGGCTGCCCAGGGCAGTTGTAGAGTCACCACCTCTATTTAAAAGCCAGGCAGACACATTGCTGAGGGATGTGGGTTAGGGGTGGTTTCTGTCAGTGTTGGGTTGATAGTTGGACTAGATGATCTGAAAGGTCCCTTCCAACCTGGGCAATTTTATGGTTCTAAGTGTTCTGATCCATACACAACTTAATTCCTCCTAGGGTCACTCCTCTGGGACCTCCCCGATGTCCTCCAGTGTCCAGTCCGGAACACCCATCACCAATGACCTCTTCAGCCAGGCCTTGCAGCATGCCCTGCAGGCCTCAGGGCAGCCCAGCCTGCAGGTCAGTGTTTATTCTTCCTTCAGGATGCTGCAAAAACCCTCTATGACATAGGATGTTGCAGGGTAGAGATCCTTCTTCCAGCTGCTTCCTGTGGCAGGATGTTAAGCTGTAAGGGGCATGGTTGGAGACACGGTGCATGCAGGTGGAAGCAGGAGGGGTGGGCAGGTGGATTTGAGGAGTTTGCTGCAAGACTTGGAGCCTTCAAGATCTGTTTGCACACCTAGTGTTTTGAGCTGGAGAGAGGTGGAAGAAGGTGGGACAGGTTGCACCAATGGGTTGAGGCCAATGGAATGAGGTTCAATAAGGCCAAGTGCTGGGTCCTGCATTTGGGTCAAAACAACCCCAGGCAATGCTCTGGGCTTGGGGAAGAGTGGCTGGAAAGCTGCCTGGCAGAAAAGGACCTGGGGGTGTTGGTGGACAGCTGGCTGAACATGAGCCAGCAGTGTGCCCAGGTGGGCAAGAAGGCCACCAGCATCCTGGCTTGTATCAGGAATAGCAGGGCCAGCAACAGTAGGGGGGTGATGATGACTCTGTCCTGGGCACTGGTGAGGACTCACCTCAAGTGCTGTGTTCAGTTTTGGGCCCCTCACTATAAGAAGGACATGGAGGTGCTGGAACATGTCCAGAGGTGGTGAGGGATCTACAGAACAAGTTGTATGACAAGAGGTTGAGGGAGTGGGGCTTGTTTAGTTTGGAGAAGAGGAGGCTGAGGGGAGACCTCCTTGCCCTCTACAACTACCTGGAAGGAGGTTGTAGAGAGGAGGATGTTAGCCTCTTCTTCCAAGGACAGGACCAGAGGAGCTGGTCTGAAGTTATAGCAGGGGAGGTTTAGATTGGATATTGGGAAGAATGACTTTACTGAGAGGGTGCTCAGGCACTGGAATGGTCTGCCCAGGGAGGTGGTGGGGTCACCATCCCTGGAGGTATTTAAGAAACATGTAGATGAGGCACTTCAGGGCATGCTCTAGTGCCTGAGATTGTTGGGTGTGGTGGTGGTTGTTGTGGTGGGGTCTTCTTGGGTGTGGGTGTTCATGGGGATAGTTTTTTTTGTTCATGGTTGGACTCAATCTCAAAGGTCCCTTCCAACCATGAAGATACTGTCATTCTGTGAGAATCCAGTGCAGAAGAGTGAGCTGTTGAGAAGGCTGTGTTGGTTTTGCTTGGACTCTCACACCTACCCTTTGTTTCTCTCTGTAGAGCCAGTGGCAACCACAGCTTCAGCAGCTGCGGGACATGGGCATACATGATGATGAGCTGAGCCTCCGGGCCCTGCAAGCCACGGGAGGTGACATTCAGGCTGCCTTGGAGCTCATCTTTGCTGGTGGGGCTCCCTAGCTTTTCTGGATGGTAGAGGCTGGACTGGTGAGTGCCACTGAAGCAGCAGTGACATTTCTCAGGCTGGGATCTGGCCTGGGAAACTCTTCTCAGTCCTGGGGTTGCTCTGGGCAATGTGGAGCAGTTGGGGTGGCTGTTCTGCTCCTTGTGAGTGGGCAGGGTTGAGAGCCCTGGCCATGCCAAAGGCAGCTCCTCCAGCTCCGGCTTCCTCTCTCCAGCCTCCACCTTCTGGCCAACAGTGACAAGACCTCAGAACTTTGTCCAGCACTGGAAAAAGAGGTGGCTCTGTGTGTTGGGGAGATGTGGAACCTACAGTTCTGCGGTCTTAGATCTGTCAACATGTTCTCCTGCTGTTGTTTCATTCCTGCCCACCTGACGTGCCTCAGTCCGGTTTGTTTTGCTCCTGTGGTCCCTCTGTGTTTGACTGTATTAAATGGACTGTATTCACTCGCCTGTTGTGGTTTGTCCTGGGTTGTGCTCCTGATGTGCGACGTGCTCCTTGGGTGAAGAAAACAGAAGATGCTTTGCTTGTGGCAGGATGACCATGATCCAGCTCTGTGCCCTTGTGGCCAAGAAGG
>VXBJ01005641.1:109211-133949 GCA_013400055.1 Nycticryphes semicollaris
CACTTGACCTTTAGCTGCTTCGACTGGGTACTCTGGCTTGAGCCTGGCCCTGGATCCTGTGGTGGGGAGCAATTTGAAATAGCAGGTGCTGGAAATTGCTTGCCCTGCCCTGCCTGTAGCAGCTCCTGGGCTTTGGCAAGCTCAGCTGCCTCTCCTTGCCACAGGAAAACCATGCCAGCGAGCACCTCCGGGTGCTCTGCTAGGATTTCTCCATGCAACGGGGCTGCATTCAGCCAGGGAAGGAAAGAGGAGAGCTTGCTGGAGGCTTGCCTGCGATCTCAGAGTTGGTGGTAGGGTAAGAAACTGTGCTGCTAGCACCTGCTCTTACTCCTCAGCGACTGTTTTCCTGGGAGCCGTGGCCCCATGAGTGTGAAACATCTTTGTAGGACAGTTTCACGTCAAGCTCTCAGAGCATCAGCGTTTCCAGGAGAAAGCTTCTCGCTTTCCCAGCAAGTCTATTTTCTGCAGCCGGCTCGTTTTCACAGGGTGGGTGATGCTGCTGCCATAAAATGTTGGTTACAAATACTTTATTTTATATATATATTTTATTGCTGGGTGCAGATTGGGCTTGGTTTGCTTTTTCACTCAAACCTAGGGAGTGAATCACAACCACCTCCTTGTGAAAAGAGCCCATCACAAAATCAGCAATCACGAGCAGCCACTTAATAAAAGTTGTGGCTGCTTTGTTGAAGTGCTCAGGGCTGGGAAAGGCAGCCAGATGCAAATTGCTGACCCTGCTACCCAGCTCCATGCCAGCCCTCAGGGGCTGAATCACAGTCAGAATTGCAGAAAATTGGCCTGGGAAGGTGTTGTTTTTGTTTTGTTTTGGGTTTTTGTTTTCTTTTTTTTTTTTTTTTTTTTTTTTAGTCGGTGTAGTCTGCCAGAACAAACTAAATCTAAGCCTGAGTACAAGCTAAACCCAAGTGCAGAGTGGAAGAGGCTTTTTAAAGAAGCTTGTATCCAGAAAAGGAGCTGGAAGGTGAGCTGGAGGGAGGAAATTGCTTGTTTTGCAGCCAGCTCGCTCCTGTTGAGCTACAGCACTTGGTGTGTGGCTGTTCCTGGTGGCTCCAAGAATAAGACATGTTCCTCCTGTTGGGTGGTGGGGTTTTTTGTGTCCATCCCACCTCCACCCATCCCTCTGTGTCCCGTGTCCGGAGTGACAGGCAGTTGTGGTGAGAAGTGCGACAGGAGCTGGATGGGGAAGCATCAAGTCTGGAGCAACAAGCTTTGTTATAATAAACCTAATATTGCTCCTAATGTCAGCTCTGGCTCTCCATAAATATAAATATTTGCTCTCCATTGTATAAATACCCAGCCCCTAGTTTGAAGCCTGTTAACTTGGTGTAGCAATGATTCCATTCCCAATTCCACACTTGGGTTAAAGTGTCCTTTATCAGGCATGTGAGTACTGGGAGGGACAGGACATGGCAAGCTGAAGGAGTGAGGTCATCCTGACCCTCTGCTCTGCCCTTGTGAGGCCCCAGCTTGGAGCACTAGGACCAGTTCTGGGCTCCCCAGTTCCAGAAGGACAGGAAACTGCTGGAGACAGCACAGCAGAGGGCTACAAACAAGATAAGGGGCCTGGAGCATCTCTCTTATGAGGAAAGGATGAGGGATAAGGGTCTTCTCAGTCTGAAGAAGAGAAGGCTGAGGGGGGGATCTGATCAACACCTAGAAATACTTCAAGGGTGGGTGTCAAGATGATGGGGCCAGTCTTTTTTTCAGTGGTGCCCCGTGACAGGACAAGAGGTGACAGGCGCAAACTTGAACATACAGAAGTTCCATCTAAACATGAGGAGGAACTTCTTCACTTGGAGGGTGGCAGAGCCCTGGAGCAGGCTGCCCGGAGAAGTGGCAGTCTTTATTTCTGGAGACATTCCAAACCCACCTGGACACTTTCCTGTGGGACCTGCTGTGGGGGGACCCCCTTTGGCAGTGGGGTTGGACTAGATGATCTCCAGAGGTCCCTTCCAGCCCCATGTCACTGTGCGGTTCCGTGAGTGTTGGGAGTTCCTTGGGGGCGACGTGTGGCCAGGCTGAGCCAGACACTTCTCCTTGGGCTGCTTGTGGCAAATGTGGCCATGGGTTTGCTCATCTCTTGGATAAGGTGAGTTCTGGAAAGTCTGATCTGGACCGGCTTGGTTTCAGATGACTGACTTTCCAAGCGTAAGGCGGCACTGCGGCCAAAGATAGACGTGGGAAGAATGGATCTCGTGTTTTCCTGTTGGGTGGGGGTCAAGCAGGCAGAAAGGGGATGCTCTGCATGGCCTTCCCCACCACAGGGACCTGGCAGAAACTCGTTACAGGGGTGGGAAGCCTATAGGTGCCAGGTAGAAGGGGCTGCAAAGAGCATTGTGGAACCCTTCCCAACGTAGGGAGAAAGTCTCTTTGCTGCATCTGTCTTGTGGAGGGAGGTGAAACTTCATCCTCGTGCTGGAGCCATAGATCTTTCATCTGACCTTTAAACCTCACCAGGGGCTGGAGGCTCCACGGGGGACTGCGACAGTCCCCTTGGCTCATGTTTACCTCCTGTCTGTCCCTGCCCCCTCCAGGCTGGGAGAAGAGGGAATGTCCCCAAGAAGGGTTTCTTGGCTGCCTTGCCCTCACCAGCAGCAGGGAGGAGGGAGATGGCTGCTAATTAAGCTAAAAGGTAAAGTGGCTGGTTTTGCTGGTGGATGCTTATAGAGGTGCCCGGGGCAATATTTATTCTGGAAGGCTTTTTAAGATAAATCAGTCTCTGGAAACAGCTTCCTAGTGGGGAGGGGTAGCTGTGCTCTCCAGATAGTAGCTCTCCTGCTAAAAGCATCCTTTTGTTGTTCTGCCGTTGTTCCAGTGACCGTATAATAATAAAATACCATAATCACAGGCCAAAGTTCCCCAGCTTCCTGCAGGAACATGGCACAGCTCGGGACTGTCATTATGGAGAACATGGAGGGGGTGTTGGGTTGTTGTGTTTTGGGTTGGTTTTTTTTTTTGGGGTGTGTGTAGAAATAACAAAACCTGGCTCTAAATTTAGCACCTGCATATCCATCCGTAGGATGTCTTGGATTTGGGGGCCGGTAGGGAAAAATGTACCTTCTAGATGAGAGGCTTTGCTGCCAGCTGCACCTGACATCAAAGCTCCAGGCTCACACTGCAGCAGCACAGGTTTCTGTGCTGCAGAATTTTGGGGGGGTGTGTGCTTGTGTGAGCGTGCAGGGGATATCAGTAATTCATTAGCACGTGTGGCAAACGCTGCCGTGCCCAAAGGGCGGCTGTTGTGTGTTTAAAAAGGAGAAACCTGTCTTTACTGGAGCATGCAGAGCTCAGTCTCGAGCTTTGGGAGGGTGCATGGAGCCCTGCAGCCCTACCTGTCTGGGTGAGGACCTGCTTGATGGCAGAGGCTTGTAATTCTAGGCTTTTTCCTTCCTGGCTGCAGGTTAGGGGGGGCCTCTTCTGTGGTTTGCTGAGTGGGTAGTGGGGATTGCTGCCGGCTCTGGCTTGGAGGCGCCTTGTGAAGGGCTATAGCTCTCAGAAGAGCTTTTGAGCAGGCATGTCCGTACTCAGCAGCTGGGCTACCAAACCCAGAGGGTTTCCCCCTCCTCCCCTCCCCATTTCTTTCTGCCCTCGCTCACCCCTGCGCTGAATACTCTGCCAAGACACGCCAGAGCTTACCAGAAATAGAGTGGAAATCGTTAATGCGCTGGAATAGTTGCCTTCTGTAGTGTAACTCTAAAAAAGCATCTTTATTTAGAGTGTACTCTGCAACCTTGAGCCTCTGCACTAGCCCTCCCAGGCATTTGGATTGTACACAGGCTGAGAGCTTTTGTAGGATATATCCCTGATAACATGGGCTGGATTGTTTCCTCTGCTCCGGAGCATTTTGCTATTGATGGGAAGGATCTCTTGAGGGCAGCAAGAAAGCACCCCAGGATCACAGGCTCCTCAGAAGTGGTTGGGGAAGAAGCCAAACAAAGGCAAGCAGCATCGTATGGCAGCAGCTGGGGATGTANTCCATTTCTTCTGGAGCCCCTTGAGGGGCTCCAAGGTCTCCCCAGAGCCTTCTCTTCTCCAGGCTGAACCCCCCCAACTCTCTCAGCCTGTCTTCCCAGCAGAGGGGCTCTAGCCCTCCCAGCATCTCTGTGGCCTCCTCTGGCCCCACTCCAACAGCTCCACATCGTTCTGCTGTTGGTGGCCCCAGAGCTGGAGGCAGCACTGGGGCAGGGCTGGGTGGGGGGTGTCTGTCTAGAAGGGAGCAGGGGGGGAAACTCCCTCCCTCTAGCCTTGCTGGCTACGCTGCTGGGGATGCAGCCCAGGATGCGGGTGGTTTCTGGGCTGCCAGTGCACTTTGCTGGGGCATGTCGAGTTTCTCATCTGCCAGAGGATTATGCACTGCTTGTCTCCACACTGTCTTGGGGGAGAGACAGGATGAGAAACACCAAGCAGATGAAACCCCTCGCCCTGGGGCTTGTTTAATCTCTTTTCCACACCCTGCCCCTTTCCAGAGCTGCTGCTTGTGGCCAGTGACTTCTCTTGGACCTCATCAGTGCTAGAAATGAGATCTGGGGAAGCACTTCTTGGCTGTGAGGGTGGTGAGAGCCTGGCCCAGGTTGCCCAGAGAAGCTGTGGCTGCCCCATCCCTGCAGGGGTTCAAGGCCAGGTTGGAGGGGGCTTGGAGCAACCTGGTGTGGTGGGAGGTGTCCCTGCCCAGGACGAGGGGTGGCACTGGATGGTCTTTAAGGTCCCTTCTAACCCAAACCGTTCTGTGATCCTGTGAAATGCTATGGGACTGTCCCGCTCACTGAGCGATGTCCCCCTATGTCACCGAGGGTCCTCGGTACCCATCAGACCCCCCTCAAGGTTGTCCATCCCCCGGGAACGGGACGGGGCTCTGGGCAGCATCTCCCTGGCCAGCCCCAATTGTGCTTTCCTTGTGTCACATTGCTCCCTTTGGGGTAAAGTCACGGGGGAAGGAAAACCTAGCAGCTCGCCGGAGCCATACTTCCTCCTTCTGAAATGTCTCAGCTTGGGAATTTATAGATCATCTAAAATAAAACCCAGAAGCTTGGCTTCCTGCCGGCCTCCGCGGCGGAGCTGGGGAGACAGACGGTGCAGGGCTCTTGGATGGGAGAAGTGTGGTTCGGTCCAGTCCTTTCCCCAGGGATGGAGGAGGCGGGGAGGGGGGACACACCTGGGGCAGCCCCAGGGGGTGTCCCCATCCCTCTGAGCTGGATGGTGTGACTTCCCAAACTGCCAGGGGGCTGTCTGCTGGGGTGAGGCTCCTGGGAATGGTATCTTGGCCAAGCAGGTAGGAAATCTAGGGGTTGTTCTCCTGGTTTTGCTGAGGGGGGTGGAATAGCGAAACTGGAACCACACTGCAGACTGATGACAAAGCTAGGTCTGGGATTTCTGACCCCAAAATGGTCCCCTGAGCCAGAGGACCTGAATCATACTCCCAACCCTTAAAGGAAAGCAGTTATCTTCCCACGTTGGGCTGTTTGTCGTGCATCCTGCATGTGCTGGGAAAGTGGGATTGGTGTAACGGAGCTGAGACTGCTTTCCCAGAACCTGGGGTGATGATTGTGCATTAGCCTGGAGCACATCAGTCAGCCCTGACTCACAGCCGGGCCACATTGCTGGGAGATGAGGGCTCCCGACACAGGTGGTAGAGTACAAGACCCCAGGGGACCTCCCCCACCACCATGTACCCGTGGGTCAGCAGGGGACAAGGCATCCCCTCTTCCTGCCTTCAGAGCTAATCCCAGCTGGATTGCAGCAGGGACACGCTGCTGTTGCCGGGGCTTTTGAATCTGTTTGATCTCTTCAAAATAAAATAAAAAAAAAAGGAAGGAAGTAACAAAACCTGGGAAGTGACAAATCGTTTGGCAAAGGCAGGAAGGAAGAAAAGGATCCGTCCAGTGCAGTGATTCAGGCAGGAGGGTGCTTGCTGCCAGACCTGCTGGTGGCAGAGCCAGGTGGCAGTGTCAGCGAGGTGGTGCCAGTGAGGGCAGGGATGCCTGGGGGTGACAAGTGATAGTGTTACCCTGTGTTAATAGTGAGAAGAGTTCCCGGGGCTGCCGGGTGCATATGCCGGGGTGTTGGGGTCCCAGAGACTTGGCTGCCTCCGTGGTGAGTTTGGGCTCCGTATCAGTGTAAATCCCATTTTGTCACTTTGCCATCCTGGCAGGTGGCCCAGCCCTGTGTCCCTATCCCATGGCAGCAACAGGAGAGCTTGAGGCAGGGCAGGCAGCTCAGTAAAAGCTAAACTTGCCCAGTGCGGGGCAGCATGGCAGGAAAGGGGGTAATGGCAGGGAGCAGGTAAACCCCAGACCCTGCCTGGTTTCCCTTCTTCATATTCAAAGGGGGTGTCTCAATTAATGAGAGTTGTACGAGCAGCAAGTAAAGGATCTGCATCAGCACTGCTCCCAGGAACCAGCAGCTTCATAGAATCACAGAATGGTTTGGGTTGGAAGGGACCTTAAAGACCATCCAGTGCTATCCCACCTCCCACCAGACCAGGTTCCTCTGAGCCCCCTCCAGCCTGGCCTTGAACCCCTCCAGGGATGGGGCAGCCGCAGCTTCTCTGGGCAACCTGGGCTGGGCTCTCACCACCCTCACAGCCAAGAAGTTCTTCCCCACATCTCATCTCCATCTCCCCTCTTTCAGTGTCAAACCCTTTCCCCTCATCCTATGGCTCCCCTTCCTCAGCAAGAGTCCCTCCCCATCTCTCCTGGAGCCCGTCTCCTCGGAGCCTTCTCTTCTCCAGGCTGAACTCCCTCCAACTCTCTCAGCCTGTCCTCCCAGCAGAGGAGCTCCAGCCCTCCCTCTGAACCCATTCCAACAGCTCCACATCCTTCTGCTGTTGGTGGCCCCAGAGCTGGAGGCAGCACTGGGGTGGGGTCTCCCCAGAGTGGAGCAGAGGGGGAAGAATCCCCAACTTTGCCCTCCAGCTGTGCTGCTGGGGATGCAGCCCAGGGTGTGGGGGGCTTTCTGGGCTACAAATTTGTACCCTCCTACCCTTATTTTTCTTAATTCTCTATTTTGGTTCCTTACTTACTTACTCCAGAGCAGATCTGAACCATTGCCTCCATTTTTCAGGAGATGCAGTCATCCCCCAGCACCAGTAAATCACAGACCCGCAAAGACTTGCCCACTCCTGCTGCGGGGAGCCGGGTGAGGGGTGACTAAGCCCGGCGTCTGGGATACCAGAGCCGGCTGCCAGATGGATGGAGGGGGAGAAGGAATGCCGAAGCTGAATCAGCCCTCCAGCTGGCAGGAGAAGCGGTGGTTGAGATTCCCTGCAACCCGGCTGCTCGCCCACAGCACTTCTCCCGTTGGGTGTCTGTTCTGGAGGTGGGGGACACGCTGGTCCACCCTGCACAAAGCTTGGGGATGCTCTGGGAATCCAACCACACTGTGGTGATGGGGAGGGTCAGGCTCTGCCCAGGGTCTTAGTGAATTCCTGAAGGGGGCTTCTGGCCCACTTCATAGAATCGTAGAATGATTTGGGTTGGAAGGGACCTTAAAGATCATTTAAGGATCCTAAAACCAGAGGAGGAAACTCGTATCATCTCATACTATCTCCTGCTCCACAGGCACTGGAGGTCTTCACCCAGAAAGAGCACAGGAGGAACACACACAGTTCCTTCCCCAGCAACATTCCCCTACAACCCAGCTCCTCCAACCCACTCCATCATACCCATACCAACCCTACTCCATCATAGGCAGGACCTACCACACTCCCAGGCGTCATGCAATGTCCTTCATTTTTCACTGGGAAGTCTTCCTAGGATGAAATGGAAAGAGAGATGCTTTGGTTCCTCCCCTCTCAAAGCCAACCAACGTGGGCTCAGCCCTGTGCACTACACGCTAGTCACTCCCTTCACCAGAAGCAAGGCAAGAACATAGGTGAGAAGATTGTTGGACACCACAACACAACCCTTTTTCCCCACCTCAGCATTTGAAAACCCTTGGGGAAGCTGGACTGGATCTCTCAGGGCCTCAAGACAACGAGGAGAAGCCGGGATGCAGGGCCAAAGCCAGCTTGGGCTGGGGAGGACCCAGGTAATCCTGTATCAGAGACAAGAGCTGGTGAGAAACCCCGCAGTAGCTGCCTCCTTAGAATTATGGAATGGTTTGGGTTGGAAGGGACCTTAAAGACCATTTAGTTCCACCCCCTGCTCTTGGCAGGGCCACCTCCTACCGGATCAGGTTGCTTCAAGTCCCCTCCAACCTGGTCTTGAACCCCTCCAGGGATGGGAAAGCCATAGGCAACCTGGGCCAGGGTCTTCACCACCCTCACAGCAAAGAATTCTACCCTGTGCCCAGATGAGCTGGAAGCAGGATTGCTCTCTGTTATCCGCCTTATCTCTGTGTGTTCTGGATGGGCCTCCTTGCCCTCATCTCAGTCAGAGCATCTTCCTTTCCCTCTTCCTCCATTACCTCACCCTACAGGCATCCTTCCGAGGTGCACCAGGCTCCCTCCTTCCTCCTGCATTTTATATTCTTCTTCATCTTCAGTTCAGCATGTTGCTCCCCATCTCCCTGGCAAAGCACAAAGCTGCTCTTTCTCCCATTCATTACTCCCTGCCCGGGGTTAGCATTTCAATGCACAATTGTGCCATTGATTGGAGCGCTGGTGGTGGGTTGGGCAGTAAATGCCAGGGCAAGGGGGCTCATTGGGGTGAGCCAGGCACTGGAAAAGGAGCTTGGTGTCTTCTGAAGCTCCGGGCTGGATTTCAGAAGGGAGGATGGTGGTAGGGTCATGCCTCCTCCTTCTGAGGGGGCAAGCCTTTCTTTGGAGTGTCAAAAGCAGCTTCAGGCTTGCTTTGGAGAGGCATACCCCCTCCTTTGGGGACATCGTGTGAGCCATTAAGTGTCTGTCATCCCTGGTTCTTGAAGCCATTTATACCTCAGGCTCACAGTTTGGGGGTGCAGCGCTGCTCCCCCTGACCCTGCCAGAGGGGAAGCAGAGACGAAGGGTACCAAACAGCATCCCACGGCTGAGCTGTTTAAGGGGGAGCCCAGGATGAAGGCCAAGCTTGCGGGTCAGCCAAAGGGCTGAGGGGGAGGCAGAGGGTCTCTGGCAGCCGCTCACGGAAACACCTTTAAAGGCTCCCTTCCAGATGGAGTTAAATCAGCGCCGGAGCCGCAAACAGAGCAGAGCTGTTTATTCCCGGTTTAGTCATTCCCTGCGGCCCCCAGGGGAGCAGCACGATAAACAATACCTTGGTGCCAACCCCGTTATTGTTTTAGCCTTGTTTGTTTCTGGCTGTTTGGGGATAAGCATGTCCTGAAGGTTGGCACAGCTCCTGGGGCTGAGCTGAAGAATGAGGCAGCGTTGTGCAAAAACCTCAAAATTCCAATAAAGGCGGTGGGTAGGAGCACAAGGGCTGAAGTGTGAAGAAGGGTGAGGGTGAAGGAAGAGGAATGGGCCATCACAGAATGGTTTGGGTGGAAGGGGCATCAAAGATCATCCAGTTTCACTGCCCTGCCCTGGGCAGGGTCACCTCCCAGCAGAGCAGGTTGCTCCGAGCCCCCTCCAACCTGGGCTTGAACCCCTCCAGGGATGGAGCAGCCACAGCTTCTCTGGGCAACCTGGGCCAGGCTCTCACCATCCTCACAGTCAAGAAGTTCTTCCCCACATCTCATCTCCATCTCCCCTCTTTCAGTGTCAAACCCTTCCCCCTCATCCTATGGCTCCTCTCCCTCATCAAGAGTCTCTCCTCATCTCTCCTGGAGCCCCTTTAGGGACTGGAAGGGGCTCCAAGGTCTCCCCAGAGCCTTCTCTTCTCCAGGCTGAACCCCCTCAACTCTCTCAGCCTGTCCTCCCAGCAGAGGGGCTCCAGCCCTCCCAGCATCTCTGCGTGGCCTCCTCTGCCCCCGCTCCAACAGCTCCATGTCCTTCCACTGTTGGTGGCCCCAGAGCTGGAGGCAGCATTAGTTGGCGTCTCCCCAGTTCAGAGGTGAGGGGCAGAATTCCCTTCTCACCCCACTGGTCATGCTGCTGGGGACGCAGCCCAGGATGTTGGGGGGCTTTCTGAGCTGCCAGAGCATGTTGCTGGCTCATGTCGACCTTCTTGTCCACCAACACCCCAAATCGTTCTCCTCGGGGCTGCTCTCCAGCCATTCTCCCTGAATGGCTGCAGGTGTCGGTTTTCCTGATCCAGCAGCAAATTTAGGGGCTGGGTTGGAGTTGGGAAAACAAGAGCAAAGTTTGCTGAAGTCCAGGCAGACCTGCTTGTGGGGTGTGGGTGTGCTGTGCCAGCAGTAGCCAAATGGGAGAGATGGGCTTTCAGGGCTTGTATTGGCTGCCTCGCATTTTGGGCCAAGGGGGGCATTTTTCAGACTTCTGGGAAGAGGGGTGGTGCAAAAGGGGGTTAATTCTCCTCTTCTCAACAAGTGTAGACGGTCTATGGCTGTTGAGATTCCTGGGGCTAGCTGGCACAGGGGACTGGCTTCCTGCATTCTAGGGCCACTTGAGGCAAATGAATTGCACAGTCACTCTGAAGACTTGGATGCCAAGTTCCTCCAGCAGACAAAACACACACTCAGGAGTTTCTCCAAGTCCTTGGGCAGAGGCTGAAAGACGGGACGGGACAGGGACTGTCACCCAGCTGGTCTTTCCTAGCTGCAGGGTCCCAACCCAGCGAGCCCTGTGGCCTGTGTCCCCAGGGTGGAGGGGAAGGGCAGCCCCCAGAGGTGTTGCGTTACGGAGAAACTGTGATGGTTTCTGTACCCTGAAATGCCTCCTTCCTCTCTCTCTTCGTGTGGCCCTTGTGAAACAGCAGCCCCACGGGGCTGGCAGGGTTTCCCATCATAAGGTGCTGGCTGGCAGCGTCCCCTTCCCGCTAGCCCAACCAGCGGTGGGCCAGCCTAGCATTGCAGACCCCGAGGAGATGTCACCCAGCTTTGTGAAGTGGAGGCAAAAAAAAAAAAAAAGGAAAAAAAGCCACAAGTCTAACATTCCATAGCCCCAGTGATATCTAATAAAGTCATTTTTTCCCTTTTGGCTCTGCGGAGCCTTGGCAGGAGCCGCACACACACACCACCACCCCCCCCCAGCAGCCTGCTTTGAGTGGGTGGAGGGAGGGGTGCTGGCCTGTGCAAAGATTGTCCTTTGCCTGTCCTGCCAAGTGGCCCTATAAATAGAGAGGGACACGTGCCACTGATTAATTGCCTGTCTGTGCAGGCAGCCAGCTCCTCCCGAGGCAGAGGCAGCCTTTGTCTCCCGGGAGCGGCAGTGCTTGCCAGGAGAGGCCCCCTCTTCTTTGGGAAAGAGAGAAGAGGGAGAGATGGAAACCGCATGCCCTGTCGCCCTAAGCCAGGGGTCAGTCCTGACAGGAGATTTTTTATTTTTTAATCCTCCTTGGAGGAGAATTTCTCTCGTGTCAGCCCTGTCAGGGCTGCTCAAAGCTGCTCCAGACATGGCTCCACCATCCCAGTGAGGGATGCAGGACCTGCGGACCCTGTGGAGGGGCAGCCCTCCCACACCTGAGCTGGCAATGCAGAGAGGAAGGGAGGATGTTTTTAGGAAAGAGGAGCTGGGAAGAAGGTGAAAGAGGGGAGGTCAGGCAGTTCTTCCTCCCAGCTGGGCCTCGAAAGCATCCCGTCTGCAGCAACTGCTTAAGATGCGAGTCTTGGGTCTTGCAGCTCATTTCTTGTTCACATCTGGGGTATGGAGCCTGTGAGTTGTGGCTTTACCTGCACCTTTTCTCTGTCACGTGTGGGGTCTGGCCTTGACAGGGGGTGGGCTTCTCCAAATCCCATCCCTCCATCCTGGCCCTTGGAGGGAGGATGCTGACGGTGCAGCTGGAGGCTGGGGAGGAGAGGGGTGATGCTGGCAGGAGAGGCTCTGTCCCGTGGTCCTAAGACGCAAGAAGCTGCTGGCACATCAAGTGCAAAAGAGTGCAGGAGCCAACTCTACGAGGCATTTGCCTGGGGTGGTTGTTGGAGGATGGCCAGAGGAGGGAGGGAGCCCTTCATCTCAAAGCTGGGAGGCACCTGGCTGTTAGAGCAGGCGAGAAGGCAGCCTGGAGCCTGCTGCAGAGCCACTTCTCAGTCACTTCGAGCTTCTGCTCTCCTACAAGAGCTCCTGCAGCAAAGTTTGTCTTCCTCCTTCTCCTCCTCCGCCATCACCAGCCCTGCAAGGGCCAGGCAGTGCTCACTCCATTGTGCAGCTCAGCTGTCCCCTGGGGCCAAGAGGACAATAACTCAGCTCTGAGCCCAGGACCTGCATTTCCCTGACTGCCTGGTGCTGTGCCAGCTGTCCCAGAGGGCCCCCAGCCTTGTTTTTCTCATCACTGGTACCAAGGACACAGGGAAGGGAGTTAATGGGCCTGCGCTGGCTCCAGGTGCTCTCCTGATGTCTACTATTTGCCGTTCCCAGGTGCCAAAGAATATATATTTCCCAGGAGCGAGAAGTACCCGGTCTTCTATCATGAAGAAAACAGCTCAGCCATCTACATCGGGGGAGAGGGAAAGCTTTATTACTATGACTTTGCAACCTATGAGAACTACTCGGTAAGGATGCTCTGCTAACAGGGAGCCCTATAAGAAGTTGTCCAGCATCTGCCTCACAGCCCAAATGCTAGACACCTTGCTTGATGTCTTTGCCAGCAGCAAAGTCAGGTCCAGAAGGGTCTGGTCTCTACCCAGTTCATCTGGGAAGCTGTGATGTCAGCATTATGAATGGCTGCAGCCAGGGGAAAGTCTCCTACGGTAGTTGTGGGTGGGTTCTTCCCAGGCTGTGGTCCTCCAGGACCTCCTTGGTGCCCCAGAGGGAGGCTTTTTCCAGTGGGCGACCCTTTCTGTACCGTGAGAAGGGATGCTTGGAAGCTACATTCCCAACCCTTTCCCATTGTCAGAGCCCACGCTGCTTTTCCTCAAAAGCAGGAAGTTCTGGATCAGTTGGGCAATGACTTAATACAGCAGGAAAAAAACCAGGACACTTGGCTTTCTCATGACCCCTTCTTGTTCTTCTCAAACAAGACTTTTGCTGAAGTTTAAGGCCCAGAAATTTCCTTCTTGTTCCCAGGAACAGGGTGGTTCCTGTGTTCCCATCCTTGGACACCACCACCCTCTACTGAACATTGTGTGCCCCACAATGACAGACCCCTTCCTGAAATCCTTTGGGGAGCAGCCCAAGCTGGCTTTGGCCCTGCATCCCGGCTTCTCCTCATTGTCTTGAGGGCCTGAGAGATCCAGCCCAGCTTCCCCAAGGGTTTTCAGATGCTGAGGTGGGGAAAAAGGGCTGTGTTGTGGTGTCCAACAATCTTCTCACCTATGTTCTTGCCTTGCTTCTGGTGAAGGGAGTGACTAGCGTGTAGTGCACAGGGCTGAGCCCACGTTAGTTGGCTTTGAGAGGGGAGGAACCAAAGCATCTCTCTTTCTATTTCATCCTAGGAAGACTTCCCAGTGAAAAATGAAGGACATTGCATGACGCCTGGGAGTGTGGTAGGTCCTGCCTATGATGGAGTAGGGTTGGTATGGGTATGATGGAGTGGGTTGGAGGAGCTGGGTTGTAGGGGAATGTTGCTGGGGAAGGAACTGTGTGTGTTCCTCCTGTGCTCTTTCTGGGTGAAGACCTCCAGTGCCTGTGGAGCAGGAGATAGTATGAGATGATACGAGTTTCCTCCTCTGGTTTTAGGATCCTTAAATGATCTTTAAGGTCCCTTCCAACCCAAATCATTCTATGATTCTATGATTAAGACTCATAAAAAAGGAAGCTGTGTAGATATGTGCTTGATAGTGCTGTGGGCTTGGAGCTGGCTTGGGCTGCTGCTTATGCTCCTGCTCCTCTTCTTTCTCTTGCAGGAGGACAATAAAAATTACCTCACGTTAGTGGAGAAGTTTGGAGATGGGCTCTTAGTGTGTGGGACCGGTGCCTGCTCTCCCACCTGCTGGAACTTGGTACGTTGTGGCCACCAATGATGGGACCAGAGCAAAGCACTTGCTGGTTTTTTTCATGCTATTTCCGCCTGTAAACGGGTACCCTGATCCCCTCCCCGCCCTGCCCCTTCTCAAGGTGCTCCAAAATGCCCAAATCTCAACTCTTTTGGGCTGGCCCTTGTGACAGCATGGGACAACCCCCACGAGCAGAGGTCTGCATGTGCCATTTCTGTCCTCAGTTGTCATAGCCCCTTTCCTCACCTCCCGCCTGCAGCAGTGGCTCTGCAGGTACAAGGTGGGCTGCGTCCTTCCCTCGTGTGAGCTGTGCCAGCCAAGGAGAGCCTCTTCCCTCCTGCTCTGGGTGTGAGCAGTGGGTACCCGTCTCCCTTGCACCTCCCACGCTTTCTGAGAGGGCTGTTTCTCTCCTTCCCCAGACGCAGAGGAGGGAGAGTGCTTCGTGGGACGGCAGAGGTATCGCTCCTTTCGCCCCTGACTCAAATACCCTCGTTGTTGTGGATGGTAAGTCTAATTGCTCACGTGTTTTCCAAGCGGTGGTGCTGTGCAGGCAGACTGGGCTGGCTCTGATAAAAAAAAGATAAAAAAAGAGAGAGGCACCTCAAGGCTTCACCAAGGGCTTCATCTGCTCCAGCTGGAGATCAGCCTCAGCGCTTCTTGCTCTTGCCTCATTGAAATGCTTGTTGTTCTAGGACAGAGCGTGGCAGAAGTTGGGTTTATTCCTCTCTGGGGCATGGGATTGGGTCTTTGTGTAGGAGGGTGGAGTGTGATGGAAACAGCAGGGAAGGAGGGTCCTGCAGTAGCTCCACCGCTCTGGAACTGGCAGAGGGACAGATGAGGATCCCTTCCCAGAAGCAGAGCAAGAATCTTTCCCTGACACTCTTTAAGTGGAGTCCTCCCATGCCTGCTCAGTCTTAGGTGGGATTTCTTGACCTGTATCCACCATCCCTGTGAGTCCATGTGCCCACAGAGTTCTTGATCTCCGGGTTCTTCTCACAAACCCTTCTGCCCGCTCTGGAAACCGCCCGCTGCAAATGAGCCTTCCTGTCCCACAGGTCATGACATCTACTCCACCATCAAGAAGAGCCAGCAGAACGGCAAGATACCCCGTTTCCGTCGAGTGCGAGGTGGTGGAGAGCTCTACACAAGTGACACAGTGATGCAGAGTGAGTATGGGGACAGTCTTGAAGGCGTGGGACCCACCAGGTAGATAAATTGGACTGTCTCTCAGTCCATAACCGTGGGCCATAAGTACACAGAGAGGGGTACATCCTCTTTTACCCAGAGCTTCTTGCTTGGCTTTGGTCACCCCTGGAGCTTCAGAGAGGGCTGATCTGGTCCCCATCTGCAGTGCCAGTGAGGAGGGACCCTCCAGCTCTCTTGCTGCCAGCTGGGGGAATTTCACCTCTTTGCTTCTGGGACAAACCAACAGAACAAGTGAGTTCCTGTTGCCTGGGGTGAGGAGGTGGGGAAATGAAGAGAAATGGGTGGCAAGTCCCCTGTGAAATGCTGGAAGGAAATACGGTTGTGTAAAGGTGCCCATCAGCTGTCATGCGGTGGTAGAAAACAGGAAGAACCACTTCCACTCCAGGCAACGACTTTTTCCAAACCCCTGGCTAGGGTGAGACTTTGAGGCAGGAACACATTGTGGGCTGTGCATGGGACAGGGTGGGGAATAGAAAGGACCCTCCTCAATTTTGCACGAGCTTAGGATGTTGCCTTCCCCCAGTGGCACTGGGGAATGGGAGATTATGGAACCCCTGGCCAAAGCCAAAAATAAATCGAAAATGACACCAGGGAAAACCAGGACTTGTTTGTGAGGGGCAACCAAGGCACTGGCAAAGAAACCTGCCAGACCCAGAGCCGTGAGGCCAATCTCACACAGAGCTCCCTGCCTCAGGGACACCAGCTAATGATGCTCAGAGGGACCCTGCTGCTGCTGGGGATGCCCTTTGTGGCAGTGGTTTATTAATGGAAAGAGCATCACTGGGTTTTCCACGGCAAACACAAACAGCACAGCTTGTTTCCACCGAGGAAACCTCCCCGTGTGATTAACAGCTCTGCTGTGTGAGAAGGGGGAGCAGGTTTCCTTTGTTCCTAAGCAGCCAAGGCTTCTTCACGCTGCTCCGGTGACTTGGCTTTCAAGGGAAGGGGTGCGTGGAGTTGGGCAGGAGGGAGAGGAAGGGGAACCCCCTGGGAAGATGACATGTGGTTGTTGGTACAATGCACCCATCAGGTGTGGTGGATGGGCTCAGACCTGTCCTTTGCCCAGAGCATGGATGGTGTTTGAATTCCCTCATCTTGCCTGAGAGTGAGTGGTTTGGTCCCTACCGGTGGCTTTTCAGATGAAATGTGTGTGTTCAGGCCAAGGTTTTCTGACGGCTCACTTCCCTTTTCAGACCCTCAATTTGTCAAAGCCACCACACTAAAGCACGAAGAGCCTCACCAGAACAAGATTTACTACTTTTTTCGTGAAGACAACCCAGACAAGAGTCCCGAGGCCCCCAGAAACATCTCCCGAGTGGCCCAGCTGTGTAAGGTACCATGGGGACAGTGTATGGTGGGCAGGCAAGAGCGTTACAGGGGTGGCAAATGGAGATGCCAGCTCATCTGGTGTTATCAGACCATGATTTGGCCCCTCTGGCTCAATTCTTTCCTCTGCCACAGAGTTCACATGGGGCAAGGCCATGTCCTTTGTCCCTCCCATTCTTCCTGTAGGGCAGAGAAATTCCTGGGATGTTAGAGAAGTACATGATCGTTGCAGTGACCAGCATCAAATACACCTCCAAAGCCATCCCCCAGTTGTCCATCCAAGATGCTGGACAGGGTGGGACTCTGTGTTCTTCTCTGCCAAACCTTGACTCCCTAATTTCCCTCTCCCCAGGAAGATAAAGGGGGAACCAGTTCGCTCTCTGCTTCCAAGTGGACCACCTTCCTGAAAGCCACCTTGATATGTGTTGACCCGGTCACCAAGGGCAACTTCAACTGGTTGCAGGATGTCTTCTTTGTCCCTGCGAGCAACTGGCGGCACTCCAAAGTCTACGGGCTCTTCACAAACACCTGGTGAGGAGCTTTGCAAAACCATTTGTCCCATAGGCCAAATCCTTTCTTCTCTTGGCCCTTTAGTTTCTTTGGCGAGCACTTTGGTGGAAAACAGCCAGAATGGAGACAGTTGGTGAAGGCACAATGGACACAGCCATGCCCCAGCTGCAAGGGTGATGGCCAAGATCTCCCTGACCCTCTCTTTGCCTTCTTTGTCTGCAGGGGAAGCTCGGCCGTTTGCGTCTATTCCTTTGGGGACATTGACAACGTGTTCCGGACATCCAAACTCAAAGGCTATAATGGTCCCAACCCAGAGATCAAGCCTGGGCAGGTGAGTGAGTGATAAGACATGCCCAGATGAAGTGGAGAGGCCTCATGGGGAACAGAATCATGGAATAACAGAATTGCCCAGGTTGGGAGGGACCTTTCAGACCATCGAGTCCAACCATCAACCCAACACTGACAAAAGCCACCACTAACCCATGTCCCTCAGTACCACGTCTGCCTGGCATTTTAAATATCTCCAGGGATGGGGACTCCACCACCTCCCTGGGCAGCCTCTTCTAAGGCTTAATAACGCTTCCAGTGTAAAAAAGTTTTCCTAATATCCAATCTAAACCTCCCCTGGTGCAACTTGAGGGCGTTTCCTCTTGTCCTGTTCCTTGGAGGAAGAGACCAAGGTGGTAGGCATTGCGAGGAAGCTCTGAGCTTTGCTACTGGAAACAAATTGAGGCTCGGTAAGACCCAATGCCTTCATAGAAAACAAGAGGAGAGGGACCCTTAGGTCCCTCTGAGGGTCCTAGATGTGTGAGCTCTTGTGTGTCAACCTGGAGGACACAACCCTGTGTTACCAGCACACCACTGACCCGTCAGCGAAGAGCAGGGTGGGGAGAGGCTCCCCCAAACCTCAGGAAGCCGGGAGCCGGAGGGGGGGCTGTTTTTACCCCCCGGGCACCCCGCTCTGGGCTGAGGTACCTGCGCTGTGCCTTGCTTTGCTCTCCCAACCCTTGTGCCTCATCCCTGGGGACCTGTCTGACTCTGACGGTGGCTTTTGTCCCTGCTTGCTGCAGTGCATTTCCTCTGGACAGCACACCCCCAGCGAGACCTTCAAGATAGCCGACAGCCACCCGGAGGTGGAGGACCGAGTGGAGCCCCTCTCCCCCACCAGAAGCCCCCTGTTCCACAATAAGCACCGCTACCAGAAGATCGGGGTGCATGAGGTCTCTGTGGACGGCAGGCGCCACTACAACGTGCTCTATCTGGCAACAGGTACTGGGAACCATTCCCTGGGAGCTACCTGGAGTTAGCTTTTCCCCTGCAGGGCAGGAAACCCAAGGGAAGCAGACAAGTCCCCACCCAAACCAGTGCAGAGTGAAGCGAGGGGCTGCATTCCCAGCTTGGCATATGTTTGTCGAGCAGAAAAGAGCTGCCAAGTCCTGGTAGGGCTAAATACATCCCATTTGGCAAAGACGGGCTGAAAGTAGAATCCCAGCATGTGGAATTTTAGCCTGTCGGGCTGCTTCAGCCTGGGGCAGGTCTCAGGATTTTTAGAGGAGGTGGTAGCCAGGTCCTCCCCAAGTGCAGCTCTACACTGTCAAGCAGAAATCCTTCACGAAGGGACCCTGCTTTGTCCTCTCTGTGTCCCAGTTTGCTCTGGTGCAGCAAGTGCAGTCTTCCTGCTGGGGGTCCTGGAGATGCTGCAGAGCTGGGCCAAGGCAATCCAGCTGCAAGGGGAGAAGGAGGCGAGAGAAAAAAGTTAGGGAGCTCTGCCAGGGGGCTGCCCAGAAGGTTCAAAGGTCCTTTGTCCCAGTGCTTCCCTCTCTTCCCTGCCTATCCCCCTGGTTTGCTGGGCTCAGCCCTTTTTCTGCTCTGTAATTAGTTCCCTGGCACTTCTGGAGGGACTTTCTGGGGCTTTTATTTCCTAATCTGCTATTAAAAGATGCACCGGGCTCTCTGTAGGTGGCCTGGGTTGGATCAGGGCCCATCTGTGCTGAAAATCTTTGTTTAAGCCGAGTTAATGCCCTGCCAAGTTCCTCCAGGGAGCTTCTTCCACCTGCAGGGCTTGGCAAGGTGGCTGGGGTGGGCACGCAGGCAAGAGCCGGAACCTGGGGGGTCCCCCGTCCCTGCCTGACCTGGGGTGACATCTTTCACCTCCCCCTATCTGCTGGGCGAGAAGGGAGTGACTATTTGGGAACGGGAAACCATAAAAGCAGGTGAACGATGAGGATTTCCTGAGCCCTATTTCCCCAGGATATGTCTTTCCATTTCCGCACCAAAATGGCTCGTTTTCTTATGTCACCAGTTTGGAGTCATTTAACTGGGGAGGGGGAAGGCAGTTTAATTAAAAAAAGCAGAAAGGAAAAAAAAAACCACCCAAGTTTCAGCCCCAGGTGAGGCGTTGGATGAAGCTCAGGTGGGAAGAGGCTGGTGATCAAAGCAGAGCGGACCTTGAGAGCAGTTTGGTAGAGCTGATCCAACCCAGGTCCTGAAGGTGGTGGGAAAGGGGTTCCATGTGGCTCTTGGCTGGGAGGATGACAGGGCTCTGCTTCTCCAGGTGGCTGGGTTCAGCAGAGTCCAGGCTGGAGGCTCTGGCTCTGCGAGGGCTGGAGGCAGAGCTTGATCTCTGCCTGGTTTCTCCGTCCCTGCCCACAGCCCCTCTGCCTGGCCTTCCTTCACCAAAGCTCTTCCCTCCTATTTTCCAGACAAAGGATCCATCCACAAGGTGGTGGAGCTGCCAGACGGGGTGCAGAACGTCATGGAGCTTCAGGTCTTCCCAAAGAAGGACCCCATCCAGTCCATGATCCTGGACCACAAGAGGGTGGGTCTCTGCTTGCTCCCTTGAAAGGAAAACAGTGGGGTTGGAATTAAAAGCAGGCAGTGGGGGAGGCAGGGGATGGATGTTTGATGACAGCCCCTGTGTCTGGAAGTAGCTTCTGGGTGGGTTTGCAGATGGTCCCATGGTGTCCTTTGCTTAATCCTGATGTCCCCAGACCTTGGTAACTCTGTTCAGGCCAGTGGGCCAAGAAGCTTTTCTGACACCTCCTTCTCCAGGAGGTGAGGGAGGAATGTGGCTGTTTGCTCTCTGGGTTAAGGTCCACCCCAGGAATCCCAGTGAGGCTGCAGGAGGAGTGCTGGACACTGGTAAGGTGGCACTGGGAGGCTCAACTGGGTGCTCAGCCCCCTCTGCTCTCCCCCCCGCAGGCTGTGCTCTACGTCGGCTCAACGAGTAAAGTCGTGGAGATCCCCATGGACATGTGCGGGGTGTATCGTAACAACTGTGAGAGCTGCCTCCTGGCCAAGGACCCATACTGTGGGTGGTCCAACGAGACCTGCCAGTCCATTTATCTAAACAGGTATGTGGCACCGAGAGCCTGCCATTTCCCCCTTGCCTTCGGCTGGTTGCTTTTTATCTCAGAAACATCCACGCCGTCCTTATTCCCCTCCCGGGCTGGGGTCTCACATGGTTTTGAGGCCCATCACAGAGAAAGAGAGGTGAGCCCATCCCACAGACATCTGTGGTGTCCCCAGGAGCTCTATCCTTGCAGGCATCTGTCCCTCCCAGAGCACCCCTGCTCCAGGGAGGGTGAGTTTAATAGGTTTTGAGCACCCGGCCCCTCTTTTGCTGATAGAAACGCCTGCAGCTCTCCTGGTTTTGATGCTCTTTAAAGGCAGTTGACCAGGGTGAGCTCTTGTGTCTCCTGTTTGTCGTCCACCAACCTCCCAAGCTGGGAGGTGTTAGAGGTGTTTCAACTTCCTTCTCTGATCCGCTGAAGCACTGCTTCCCTCCCTCACTTCATTTACGCTTGTTCTATCTGCTAGGACGGTGTATCAGAACCTAAACCTAGACCCGGGGCGAGGAAGGTGCCAGAAGGGGGATATTAAGGAAGGTAGGTAAAGGTTTTGAGCTGTTGTTGGCCATTTATCTTGGGGGGTTTGGGGCAGAGGGACAGTTTCTCAGGCCTTTGTAGGGTTGTGCTGGGTGTTGCAGCTCATTGCTGGGGGAACTGGGAATGATGGGGCTGAAGCCAAGACACCAAGCAATGTCTCAGCTTGAAGTTAATCGCTAGATAAATATATTTAAGAAGGCTTAAACTTGGTACTTGCTGATGTTCTGGGAGAAGAGTCCCACGGACTTCACCAGGCGTGGGTCAGGCCCTGCCTTTGCCATTAAATGGCTGTGTAACATGTCACCACCAACCCAACTGTTGGTCCCTCCAGACCAGTGGTTCCTGGATGTTCCCGTCTCATCCCCTCCTTCTCAATCTCTTCCAGCAGACGACTATCAGACCATCACCGTCGTCCCTTTCTCTCGCTACTACCTCAACTGTCCCATCGAGTCCCACTATGCCACCTACAACTGGTATCACAACAATAGCCTCATCAAGACCTGCAACACCACCCACCCCCAGCAGGACTGCTTACACTTCATCCATAACGTGAGCCACCTTCACTATGGCCACTACGTCTGCGTTTCAGAGGAGGACGGCTTCAAGCAAGCTCTGGTGAAGGAGCACCTGGTCAACCAGCTCAGGTTCATGTCCCAGAAGGGCCAGGCCTCCATGACGTTTGGCTCTTGGCTGCAGCTGCTCTTCATGGTGGTGTTGGTGGAGCTCTTCCACTGAACATGACAGGACTGTGGTCCCACCGTCCTGGCTGCTGCTGCTGCTCTTTCTGCACTTCTGCCCACTCCTGAGGCAAGTTCCTCGTTCTCTTAATTGCTCCTTGGACGTTCATCTTTGACTGTCCCAAAAGGGATCCTGGGCAGCAATCCCTTCGTCTTTGGCCTTGGTCATGACAAGGAAGATGCGATGGCAGGGCCAGATGGAGCAGAGTTTGGGGCAGGGAGGGTCAGGGACATTCACTGTACCCAGCAGCGTGAATGGAGTGGGGTCACCTTCTCCCTGAGCCCACGCTGGTGGCTCCATGCTGGTCATCGTCCTCTGCCTGGGTGGAGACATTCAGGGACTTCTGTTGATGTGCATGCACTGATCCTCAGGGCACGGTGACTCCTCATGTTGGAAACGTGCATGTGATGAAGAGGAGCAGCCGGCCCTTAGCCTTTCGAACTGGTTGAGCTTCACACCAGGTGGGGACTGATACCTCCCAAGGTTTTTTTAGTGGCCAGTGTCCATCTGAGTTGGCAAGCAGCTGGAACACTCCTGGTGTCATGTGCCAGTTCCCTTCAGGTCTAGAGAACTGGGCTCCGGAAGGGGTTTTAAGGGTTCAGTTTATTTATTTATGGGGTTGTCCAGCTTTTTTAACAGCTGGCTTTGAGGTGGGAGGGAGATGGGGAAGTAGTGCTGGAAATCCTGCCGGGTGAAGGCAGATACAGGGGGTAGCATTTTGCATGGAAAAAGCCTGGGAAGGTGACTGAAGAGAAGATTTGGGGGTGCAGGGGAAGGGACAGACAGAAGGGGACAGGATGGGAAGGTGGAAGCAGAGCCCAGACCCAACCAGGAGGCCCTAGAAGGAGGCTTTAAACGCACAAATCCTCTGCAGGCAGCTTAAGGGCATTTATTTGGAGGGGGGGGGGGATACAGGGAAGGGCAGGCAGCTCCTGCTCCCCCCCGCACCTCTCCTGCGGAAGAGGGACCGGGCTTCCTCAGGGAAAGAGGCTGCCGATCTCAGGGCGATGACCACGGTTTGGGGGGTGCTGTGGTGTCCCCCCCTCCCCCAACTGCCCAGAGCCGATCTGCCCCTCTCCCTCGCACTGAAGGGCACAGGGGAAGGACCAGGGTTTGCTTCCCTTGGTCTTTGAGGTCTCCCTGCAAAGACTAAACTGTGAAAAACCGGGATGCTCTCCCCTGTGCCTGCTTGTGAGGGGCGATCCCGCTCCTCCTCTGAACCTTCCTCCCCCCTCGCACCCCACAAAACCCCCCCCACGTAACAGGGTGGACATCCTGTCTCATGCTTCCAATATCCATCCTATCTCATGCTTCCAATAACCTGGCACAGCTCCTTCTTGGTGCCCACTCTCCAGAACGACCGGGAGTGCCTGAGGCATTGTTTTTGGCAAGGGGGGGTGTGTGTCAGGGTGGGAGGTGACACGTCTCCAGTGGCCACAGGCAANCTTTAACTTTGTGAACTAACAAATACCTATTTATTATTGTTGCCTGATGATTACTGTACTTGTATAATTTTATAATATTATAGAAAAGGGGGCTCGAGTGAGAGAAGAGGAAAAGCAACAGCTACCAAAAAAGAAAAAAAAAAAACCAAAAAAAAACCCCCCAAACCCAACCCACCACCTTTCAGAGGTTGTGACCAAAGTGAGAATGTGATTGTTGGAATAAAGAATGGAAAAGAGCAGGCGAGTGCTGGGGTTTGTCACCGGGAGCCAAGGGGTGATTTGACAGCGGCCGGGGTCTCCCCTGTCCCTTGTCACTCACCACCACGGGGTCCCTCTTCCATGTCTTCCTTGTCTCTCTTCTCCGGCGGCAGCCCTTCAGCCTGGCACCAGTGGGCGAATTCCCCCTGGGAAAAACAAAACAAACCCAAGGAAAAGGGGCTGTTGGCCTCCTCCTGCTTGTTGCCACCCGCTACCGGCGGGAAGCGAGGGGTAGAAATCACGGCAGCAGGTCCCGATGGGCACGGAGCCCTCCCGACACCTTCTGCATCCTGCAAACCGTGCCTTTCCACACCGGGAATGGCTTTGTGGAGCCGTGGGGATGGGCTGCCCAGTTGAAACAGAGCGGTGCTGCCCTCGCAGCTCTCTTTTTTTGCCCATTTTGGGGGGAAAAAAATGAGCGGACGGTGGATAAGCTGGAGGCAGGGAAAGGGCTGGGCTTGGCACGGAGGGAAGCAGGGAACAGGAATTCAAGCTTTTGAAAGGTGCCAATGGAAGGGGGAGAGAACAATATCTTCCCCATCTCTTTCAAACCCTCCATCAAAGCAGCTTGGCACAAAGGCAGCCCCAGTGAGGTGCTCAGCCCCCCTCCTTTTTTTTTTTTTTTTTCTTTTTCAGGGCTTTTAAAGGGTCATGGCTTCATCTAAACCCCCTGCCCGGCTGCTTTTCTCTGTGTTATTTTTAGCCCTCCCTGCTGGCCCCATTCCTGCAGGTAAATGTGGGAAATATTTCAGTGTTTGTGGTTGGGTAGGAGCCCCACCGAGCTCCGTCCCCAATTTTCAGCCACGCACCTGGCAAACTCCTTTTTTTTTTTTTTATAAAATGTCAGGGGCAATGGGGGACCAGGGGCCGGTGACAACGGGCAGCTTTGTCTCCCTGGGACTCTGCGCTGAAGGTCCTAACGCAGGGTTTGCAGGTCCCAGCTCTGCAGAAGGAATTGGCAGCCGAAAGTGAAAGCCTTCGCCCTGTTTGATTTCTTTCTTAGCACTGGCTTTGGCAAGAATGCCTCCCGCAAGAGTCGGTAGCGGATGCGATAGCAGTATCTTGACGTAAAGAGAGAGAAACGAGCCCGAAAAGGCAGGTGGCTTTGAGCGGAGCTAAAACAAGAAGTGTGATTTCTGGCAGTTCCACCCCCTCCCCACACACCCCCGCCTCCCCACACCCCTCACCCTCCATCCCTCCAGCCCCGACTCGGCGGTGAGGGGAGGCGAGGAGCCCACCCAGGGATGGAAAGGGAGAAAAAAACCCTCATCTATGTATTTTCTCCTCCCTGCCCCAGCCTGCTGCCTGTGGAGGCCGAAATCCGTGCATTTCCCAACTCCCTTGCTGACAAGTTTTACCAAAGCTCTAAAAACCCCAAACGCTGAAGTTTTTTGTGTGGTGCCTGGGGTGGGAGAGAGACGAGGGGAAGGGCTGGGAGCAGGACGCCAGGGATATACTGACCCCCCCCTCCCCCCCCCCCCCCC
>VXBJ01005641.1:139512-150124 GCA_013400055.1 Nycticryphes semicollaris
TGCCGAGCCTCTGTGTCCCCTGGGGTGGGACCCACAGGCAGGAACTGGGGGGAAGGAAGGGGGAAGGTGGTTGATCTGGGGAGGCGAGGGGGTGTGGGAGGTGGGAGGGCAGGGTGTGGGGCTGACTTCCCCCCACCCTCTGCACCCTGACAGGGAGAAGCTGGGTATCTATGAGAGCGTGAACATCATCAGCCCCCAGGACGCGGCCACCCTCTTCCAAGCAGAGGGGACACTGCCCGAGCGCTTCAGTGTGCCCCCCTGGGTGGCTTACCGTGACTACCGCAACAAGCCCTATGGCGTGCTCCTCAAGTGAGTCGGGGGGGATCCCCTAAAAATGGGGTTCCCAGGTCCTATCCCAGTAGACCCCATACATGGGACAGTAGGAGGATGGAACATCAAGAGGGTGGTGGGGACCTGTGCTTTGGGGGGTGGCATACTCTGTAGGGGGGGTGGATGGATGGATGGATGGATGGATGGATGGATGGATGGATGGGGGGGACACATGCTGCTGATTTCCACACCACACCCCTCCACCCTCCTCCCCAGCCTCTGTTGTCCCACAGGACTGGGGAGGCCTGGCGCTCAGACCGGCTGATGCTGAACAAGGAGGTGCTGTCACCAGAGGTCGTGGAGGGCTTTGTGCCCCTGCTGAGTGAGGTGGGCGAGGACTTTGTCCGGCGGGCACGAGCCCAGGTGGGGAAGAGCGGCCGGGACCGCTGGACAGCTGACTTCACCCATGAGCTCTTCCGCTTTGCCCTGGAGTGTGAGTGCCAGGGGACTGGCCACCCCAACCCAAACCTGGGCTGAGTCCCTCCCGGAGGCGTCCCTCCCCAAAACCACCTCTTTGGAGGGTGCCCAAGATGAGCCACTTGCAGTGTTTTGTAGATTCATAGAATGGTTTGAGTGGGAAGGGACCACAAAGCCCATCCAGTGCCACCCCTTGCCCTGGGCAGGGACACCTCCCACCAGACCAGGTTGCTCCAAGCCCCATCCAGCCTGGCCTTGAACCCCTCCAGGGATGGGGCAGCCACAACCTCTCTGGGCAACCTGGGCTGGGCTCTCACCACCCTCACAGCCAAGAAGTTCTTCCCCACATCTCATCTCCATCTCCCCTCTTCCAGTGTCAAACCCTTCCCCCTCATCCTATGGCTCCCCTCCCTCATCAAGAGTCCCTCCCCATCTCTCCTGGAGCCTCTTGAGGGACTGGAAGGGGCTCCAAGGTCTCACCAGAGCCTTCTCTTCTCCAAGCTGAACCCCCTCAACTCTCTCAGCCTGTCCTCCCAGCAGAGGGTCTCCGGCATCTCGGTGACCCTTTGCTGGATCCCAGCTTTCCCCCAGCTTCATCCTCACAGAGGGGCAAAGAAGCTTCTCCCCCAAAGCTGTGGGGTCTAGAGTGATGTCCTCTCTCCAGACAAGTTTATCATCTACTTATCATCAACTGGTAGACAAGGGGTGCCTCCATGGCCCTGTGATGCTCAGAGCAAGCAGGAGGCCAAACCAGGTCCCCGTAGCCCTGGAATGGCTGGAGTTACATATGGGAGGGTGGAGGGGATGGGGACAGGGTGCCCCCCAGGCAGGTACCCTGATGGGTGCTGTGCTTGCAGCCGTGTGCCACGTGCTGTATGGGGAACGCCTGGGGCTGCTGCAGGACTTTGTGGACCCCGAGGCGCAGCGTTTCATCGATGCCGTGACCTTGATGTTCCACACCACTTCCCCCATGCTCTACCTGCCACCTGCTCTCCTCCGCCACCTCAATGCCAAGACGTGGCGGGACCATGTCTGGGCCTGGGATGCCATCTTCACCCAGGGTGAGTGTTCCTTCTCTCCTGATGCCTCCCTGCATCACTCAAAGTCCCTTTGAAGGCTTGGCTTCATAATGCAGCCTCATCCCACCAGCCTGGAGACCCTTACCTGGGTCCAGTCACCCAGTGCAGGGCCACCAAGGCCAGGAAAGCTTTCCACATCTGGAGCTTCTTAGATGGAGCAGTGGGGAACCATCCAGGAGCAATGAAGGCCAACTGGTGGGCATCATGTTAAGGGGAGAAGCTTGCCCAGAGGGGTTTGTGGGCTTGGAGAGCTTTGGGCATCTGGGACAACCCTCCTGCAGGACATCTTCCCCTGGGGCACCCTCTGTGACCACCCAGCCATGTCCAGGGACCACAGTCCCAGGCTGCTGCAGGGACAACCGTGCTGGAAAAGCCACTAGCATGGGGCAGCAATGTCCTGAGGTGCCACATCTGGTGCCTCCCTCCTCCACCATGGCCCTGGAGGGAGGAAGGCCATGCCCACTGTGTCTCCTCAGCGGACAAATGCATACAAAATGTCTACCGGGACCTGCGGCTTCAACGTAAGAGCACCAAGGAGTACATGGGCATCCTCTGCAGCCTTATCATGCAGGACAAGCTGCCCTTGGATGACATCAAGGCCAGTGTCACCGAGATGATGGCAGGCGGGGTGGACACGGTAAGGAGCAGGTTGGGTTGTCGGGCAGGGAGAAGGTCCTGGCTGGTGTCGAGCCTTGCTCCTGTGCCCCATTCCAGACCTCCATGACACTGCAGTGGGCCATGTTTGAGCTGGCACGGTCCCCGGGGGTCCAGGAGCAACTGCGGGCGGAGGTCCTGGCCGCCAAGCAAGAGGCAGCTGGGGACAGGGTGAAGATGCTGAAAACCATCCGGTTGCTCAAAGCTGCCATCAAAGAGACTCTCAGGTGAGGAGGACCCCCCCCACCCCCAAAAAAAACATTCCCATCCCCTTCCCTCCCCAGATTTGGTGTTGCTGAGATGCCATGCGTCAAGGTGGGACATGGGTGGGCCAGGCTGTCCCCAAAATCAGGTGTGTGAGTCCTGTTCTCCCTCCCCAGGCTGCACCCCGTGGCGGTGACCTTGCAGAGGTATACCACACAGGAGGTCATCCTCCAGGACTACCGCATCCCCCCCAAGGTAAGCACGGCCACCGGGTTCCCTCCTCACCCCTACCCACTTCACACGGGGTAGAGGTGGGACCTGGAGCGTGGATGGTTGACATGGAAGGAGCATCCATGGGGCTGGACCTGCACCCTGGGTGCTGGTGGGGAGCCCAGCCCCATTGGGAATGAACCTTCCCTCCCCACCACCGCCCCAGACCCTGGTGCAGGTTGGTCTGTACGCCATGGGCCGAGATGCCGAGGTCTTCCCCAAGCCAGAGCAGTTCAGCCCCCAACGCTGGTTGGCAGCTGGTCCCAAGCACTTCAAGGGCCTGGGGTTTGGTTTTGGACCCCGCCAGTGCCTGGGACGCCGGATTGCCGAGCTGGAGATGCAGCTCTTCCTTATGCATGTAAGCATCCCCCTGCTGGGGACACCAGGGGATTGGAAGGCACCGGGGAGGTGGCAGGGGGTGTTGGTACCTCCAGGATTTTCCATCTGCTCTTTTCTCCTCCATCCCAGATCCTGGAGAACTTCAAGATAGAAACCATGAGAGCGGTGGAAGTCGGGACCAAGTTCGACCTCATCTTGATCCCGGACAAACCCATCTACCTGACCTTACGACCGCTCGAGTCCCGGGTTTGAAAGAGTGCCATCCCAGATGACACCCAGCTGGTCCCAGTTTTGGGGGGACATCCCAGACAGCTCCTCCTGGCCAGCCTCCATCCCAGGGGTGGGATCTGGGGGACAGCTGGGATGCTTTCATGGCCACAACCTTGGCTTGGCACATCCCTGCCTTCACTCCAGCCCACTCAAGGCTGTGCTTATGCCATGGGGGGAGATAAAGCCCATCCCTGTAGCCTCCCCTCACCCCCCACCCCCAGGGACTGACCACAGCCACGGTCCCCCAACACCCTCTAATGTTTTGCTTTGCCTCTGATTTACTCTCTAATTTCATCATGCCAAAAAGCACCCGCTCCTTTTTGCCAGCGCTTGGTTTCTTGGTCTCTCTCGCCGGGCATGGGTTAGGGCAGGGGGGGCAGAGGCTGGGGTCTTCTTGGGGCAGCCGTGGAGATGGCCGGCAGGTTCTGTTTGAGGAAGGGGAAAAGGNCAACCCCCATGTGGGGTGGGCCTGATCCCTTTCCAGCCCCCTGGGTGCTCACCAAGGCAGGGCCATGGGGGAATCCGTGCTCCTGCTCCAGCAGACGGGTGCCCAGCTCCTGCTTCTCTCGCCCCCACCTCCTCGCCACCTCCTCCAGCTGGGACAGACCCAAACCTGGCTGTCTCTCTCCAAGGCATGGGGGGAAGAGGTGTCCCCCCCACCCTGTCCCCACACCCCAAGCCTCCCACCATTAAGTGAGGTGCTGGAAACTTGATGCCCACCTGCCTCTCCAGCACCCTCCCACGGGCTTGTGCCTCTTCCAGCCTGACCAGCAGAGACAGCTTCTCCGTGTCCCCCAAAACACCCTGTGGGCCACAAGATGAGCAGGAGTGGGGAAAAACACCACTGGGGTGAAGGGGGAATAACCCCTCCTTCCCATCCCCTGCTCACAGGGGGAGCAAGCCAGGGGTGTGACTATCACCCCACAGTGCAAGAAATGCCACCTGGGTGATGTCCCAACATGCCTGGTTACCCCCCCTGGTGTTGTTTTCTGGGGTTCTACAGCTCTGATCCCCACATGTCAGCCCCATATCCCCTTCCCCAGTCTCACCGGCAAGGCTGGGGGCCGTGGGACGACTGGGGGCGAGGGCTGGGGGGCTCTCGCCAGCTCCTCCCGCAGCCTGTGATTCTCAGCCAGCAGCACAGCATACACCTCCCCGGGAAGGGTTTCGCCTGTGGGATGGGGTGATGTGGCCACTGGGGAGAGATGAGTGCTAGGAAAAAGGTCCCACCTCCCCCGTGGGACCTCCTCTGATCCCCCCCCACTGCAAACCATGCTGTGGTGCAAACCATCAGAAAGGGATGGCCACTAGTGGACCCCAGCAGCTCAATCTGGGTCCACCCTGAAGGACCACTGTCACCACTTGCACCAACCCGCCAGTTTCTCAGCACTCCTGGTGGTCCTGGTAAGTGTCTCATGCAGCACCCGCTCCATTGCCTCGATCACCTGTGGGGGAGAGCAAGTCCCATGTCACCAGCTCAATGCCAGGCTGTGGTGACCATCACATCTCCCCAGCCACCGTGGTTCTGGGATCAGGTCATGCTCATGGAGAGGTGGGATGGGCCAGAGGGTCCCTTCTGCTCCACAGTCTCATACCCGCAACCTGCCTTTCTCATGCCCCACAACTCACCTTCTCCTGTTGCCATACTGTTTCCTCCAAGCCCTTTGTCTTGGCCACCTTCTTCTGGCACCTCCTCAGGGTGGCTTGCTGCTGCTGGTGAGCTCGCTGGAGCAGCACAAAGTCTTTCTCTCGGTCATTCTTCTGGCAGAAGTAGAAGGGGAAAATCCCCCAGGGCCCTTCGTGGTGAGCCTCAAGCCTTGGGGCATTCCTCCCAAGCCTGGGAGAGTCTCACAGTGGGGGTCCTGTGGCTCTCAGGCATTTGTTTGGCTATGGGGGTGTTGTTGTGGTGTTCTCTCTGCTGTCTTCCTCTGCTCCTCCAACCCCACCCCATCCCTCGGGGAGTCTCTGCTGGTGTCCATACCCGGATCATCTCATTCTGCAGCTGTTGGACACGGTCCTTCAACCTCTTCATCTCTGCTGAGCTGACCACAAGCTTGTGCTTGAGGGTGGCTGCAACAGCCCATACCACGTGTTTGTCACCTAGCCGGGGGATGGTGTGATCCCCTCCACTGTGCCAGGGAGAGGGGTCCCCCAGTTTGTACCTCCCCCTTCCCCATCACACACCAAGCCTATCCAGCAACTCCTCTTGGGTCATGACATCCAGGTCCACATCGGTGAGCAGAGAGTGGCCCAGCTCCTCCTGCAAGGCCAGGTTGCGCCGCAGGTGTCCGTTCTCCACCTCTAGGCTGGTGACATGTCGGTGCAGGGACAGGAGGTCCCCCGCCATCCGCTTCAGTGCCAGGCAGTAGCTGCCTACCTCCTGCCAGCCCAGAGCAGAGCTGCTGGCACCTCACTGCCAGCCAGGGCCCCCTCCAGCACCAAGAATTCAGCTGAGGATACTTGTCAGACCCACCATGGAGGAGTTAAGAGACATCCAGGTCTTTCCCTCTTCTTACAACGTCCATCTTTCTCTTCTCCATCCATCCATCCATCCATCCATCCATCCATCCATCCATCCGCCCTTCTCTTCCCCATCTGTCCTTCTCCAACCATCCTTCTTCAGCCATCTATCCTTCTCTTCTCTAGCTATCTGTTCTTCTATTCTCCATCCATCCTTCTTTTCCCCATCCATTCTTCTCCAACTGTCCTTCTCCAGCCATCCTTCTCCATCCATCCATCCTTTTCTCTAGCCATCCATCCTTCTTTCTCCATCCATCCTTCTCTTCTCCAACTATCCATTTTTATCTCCCATGCCCCCCAAACCTTCTTCCCTCCACCTGCCCACCTCTCCCTCCAACCTCTTCACCAGCTCTTCCTACCACCCCCTTGGTGGAAAAACAAATCTCCCAAGGAAGTGATGTGGAGCAGGGTCAGAGCTGGGGGGTCAGATCTGGGGGGTCAGCCTCAAGCTCTGAGCCTTATGGGGCTTTGCAAGTCTTTAGAAGAAGGGAGGCGCTGAAGAAAAATGGAAGGATGAATGTTTTATACAGATGAGCCTGGGGGGTTTTTAGCACTGGTGTGGCTGGGGAACACCTTGCAGGGTGATGCTGGGGGGAAATAATTCCCTGAAGGTCTGCATCTTCTCAGGCCGAGCCTCCTGAATCCGTCCCGGCCCCTGCTGGGCTGCAGAAAGGATCCTGGCAGAGAGGACCTTGGCTGGGCAAGAGTCACGTGCCTCCAGCTTGCCCAGCTCCCTGCTCCCAGCCTTGGGGATGGCCTTGGTGGAGCGGGGCGGGGGGGGCGGCGCTGGNAAGGGGGGTGGGGGTGGGGGGGCAGGTGCAGCCAGAGGCTTGTCTCCTTCCTCCCCAGATGCTTCTCTCCCTAGCTGTTTTATCCAGGACTCAGTTCGTGCCTGCGATAAAGCCCCTTCCAGCAAACATGGGGGGCTGAGTCCCCCCAAGACCTTTACTCATTGGCAACATAGAGCCAACAGCAGCTTGGCTTCCATCCCCACAGGAGCCAGGACCTGCCTTAGGGACATTGCTGTCCCCCCCGCGTGCCCCCAGTGTCCCCCGTTCCTCCCATCTCCCCAGCACTCACTGACTCCTGCTGGTTCCTGATGATCTCCTTGGACCTGCAGAGAAGAGAGTGGGGGGATACCCTTGGCCAACTGCTCCTGATGGAGCAAAACACTAGAAAAACCTTGGCTGAGGAAGCCTCTATAGGAGACAGGGATGTGTTTGGGGTGCTAGGGGGAAAGGCAAGTGCTGGTGAGGATGGGGATGTAGGGAAGGTGGGAGGCTGGGGTAGCTGAGAAGGAAGATTGACAGCCATGGGGGCAGGAGGAGAAGCTGCTGGGAAAAAAACAGAGGACAACAGAGGAAGGAGGAAACCACCCCAAGGAGGATAAGAAGGAGCCAAGAGGGGACTGCAAAACTGGCATGGCCCCCATACCTCTGCTCTTCTGATGGCTCTCCCATCCCGTGTGGGAATGGCTCCTTTCCAGGCAGGATGCTGGCCATGGCATCAGCTGCTGGGAGGGACACATCGTCTCGATGAAGCTGGCAGGAGACATCAGAGTGGAGGGTGAGAATGAGGAGCAGGCAGGGGAAAGCCCTTCAAGAGGAGCAGAAAGCTCCTTCACCCCCTTCTCCATGGCCAGGAGCAGCTCTCCTGGCTTTCACCTGCAGAAAGGCTGGTCAAGATCCAGCCTTGCCCCCAAAACCTCTGCCGTTGCTGACTGTGATGCTTCAAGCATCCCCTTCTGGGGCTCACATACAGGATGGTGTGGCCACAGGGCTGAAAGACCTTCTCCTGAGGCTGGGGACACAGAAACACCTGGCTTTGAGCATTGTCTCGTGGTTGGAACCTTTGAGCCGTGTGCCTTTGGGAGGAAATTTGGCTACAACCAAAAGCAACCCCAATCACTCTCCCTGTAATGGGGACCTCTGGGTCCTCAGCTCCCATCGGTGGCACCAGTGACGTCCCCATCCCATCCCACCCCACTCCTCACCCCACCCAGCACTCACAGTGGAGGAGAAGGGTCTGTAGTACAGTGTCATCCCTCCTGCTGGGGTGCCTGGTCCCCCGGCACCCTGCTCCCGGCAGCCAGCCCTGCTCGCCAGCAGGTTGCCAGGCTCTGCCCACCCAAAACAAACACCCCATGGCAAACAAAACCTCTGTCCCCACGTCTCCACCCGGTGGACTTACAGCCATGAGGGGGCGGTTGTAGCATGAGGAAAAGCTGTTTTTCCCCGGCCTTTTCTGCTGGCAAAGGGATTGAGGCTGCGTGGGGCAGGGGGCGGTGTGTGTGCCTCCTGGCAGCCTGACACATCGGTGGCTGTTGCTACAACACAACCCTCCTCTTAGCAACTCCTTCGGGCAGCAGCTCCGTGCCTAAAATCACCCCTCTGCCCCCAAAATGGGGTGCAAGTCTGGGCGTGGGCAGCTGATTCTGCTGCTCCTCACCCTGGGCACCCCCATCTCTTCCCCTTCAACATCCCTCCGACCATGGCACATCCCGTTGCCGCTTCCGAAGCTGTTGGGGCCAGCAATGCTGCCTGCCTGAAAGCACTCCCTTGGAGACACCAGTCCCCTCGCTGCTCTCAGCCCTTCCTCCCTAGTCCCAGTTTCAGCCGCCACCACCTTTATATCCCACTCCCAGCAGCTCCCACCCACGGAGGAGACTTGGTGGCAGCCACTGCTGGGTCCCCAGTGGGGCTGGGTAGCTCTGGCGTTTACAGCACCTCATTTACATGCCTTGGATGTGGGGATGGGAGTGCTCTCCCCTCCCAACACACTCCTCTGATGTTTCAAATGCTCAATTAACTTCTGAGGACCCAATGTCTTGGAGATGCTGAGCGGCGTTAGGTTTTAGCTCTGCCTTGGGGTTTGGCCTGATCCTGAGCAGAGAATAATTCCCTGATCAAACCCTCCTTTCATCCCCAGATTGGATTTGTAGTTTTAAAGGCAAGGGTTGCTCTGCTCCAGCTGCTCCTGTCTCCTTTTTTGGGGCTCCCACGCCTGAGAGACTCAAGAGGCTCTTGTGCCTCCCACCCTCTGCATCCTCCTCTCCTTTGGTGTGTGTTAAGAAACAAAGGGACCGGTGTTGGGTCGATGAAGCCCCTCTATTCCTTGTCCTGTGCCATCAATTTTTCATCAAAGAGATGGTGGGAAGCTCACAATTATCTGCTCCATCAATAATGCAACCGCACTCCGCTTGCCTGGGCTGGGCAGCTGCTTTCCCTGCTTGCCCTGGAAGATGCTGGGTTCAACCAGGGCTTTTCCACACCTTCAGAGGGTGGAAAACCATCCCCAGCCTTTAGTCTCAACCCAAAGGTGCTCAGGTTGTCCTGTATTTCTGCCCGCATGTGTCCCAGCTCCCACTCCCTGTGACCGGCATCACACCTGGGGCCTGGGTGCAGAGTTAAGGGAATTTGAAGATATTTTTCCCTACACCTCCTTCTTCAAATCCACCCGGAGATAGCTACAGCTCTCCTTCCTGCAGGGGTCTGGGATGAAAGGCTGGGAATACACATCTGAAATGATGGAAGCTTTGAAACTCCTGGAACTCGCTCTTTTTTTTTTTTTTTTCCCATTTTTTTTCCCCTCCCCATCATTTCCAAAGTCTCTGAAGCTTCCCCTGCCTTTAGAGCCTTTCATCCGCCCCAACAAGCTGCTCCTCCCCCCTTCCCATATTTGCTTAGGCCAAGTTTGGTGGTTTTTTGGTTTTGGGGTTTTTTTTATTATTTACTTAACAAATTGCTCTGAGATGCTTTGATGTGTCTGATTAGCTCAAATCGATTCATCTCTGCACGGGCGGAAGAGCAAAGCAAGGAGGGAGAGCTGGCAATAAACCTCTGCTGGAGGCAGGTGGGCAGCTCAATCCGGCCCTAAACAGCCAAAAATAGGGCATGCCAGAGGATGCTGCGTCCACATGGCACAGCATGGTCCCCATCCCTGGCCAGGGAGGGGACAGAAACACACCCTGGAGAGAGGCTGAGGACGAGCCGACTTATCTCACTTGTGAGCGCAGAGGCATTATGAATCCCTGGCAGCGCACCCAGCCTCTTCTGCAACACAAATCTCCCTCCAGCCCCATGAATGACACATCCCTGGATGAGTATTAAGCCTGATTCCTTAATTGTTGCAAAAATGGGATAAGCTCAGATTTACATATCTGAGGAAAAAAAAAACCCCGAAATGACTGCAGCAGCTTAGGAAGATCAGAGGGGGAAAAAAATCTCATTTTCCCCTCTTTTCTGTAACAAAAGCTCATGAAAACATCAGGAGATAATGAAGCCTTCATTTGCTTTGCCCAATGCCCCCCCATCAACCCAACCCACCCCCCTTGGGACATGGGTACCGGGATGGGGCAGGGGGACATGTCAGGTCAGGTACCCAATACCCTAACCCATCCTTAGGCCAGTACCTGGGTGGGCAGATCGATGGGTCAACTGGTGGTTTCCCCCTCCACACCCCACTTCCAAAATCAAAACCTTTCCCTGGGGAATCCCAACTTCCTGGGGGGATTTGCAGGTGTGTTGTTT
>VXBJ01005641.1:154890-172574 GCA_013400055.1 Nycticryphes semicollaris
TTCCCACCCCCCCCCCCCCCCCGGCTTCATCGACACTGGGATGCTCTTGTGAGGATACCTGGAGCGGGATTCGAGGCCGCTTGGGACATCGGCACAAGCGAAAGGCAAAGGCGGGGGTGATGAACACGTCTCACAGAGCACCTAGATGTGCCGGGGCCAGATCCTGTGGGGGTCTGAAGGGTGTTTGGGGCTTCTCTGGAGCCCCGGGGCAATTTGGTCCATCAGTTTCAGTGCTCGCATCCTCATCGCCCTGCCGCCGCCGTACCCGCCTCCGCACGCCCCATTATAGGTTTCTATTAGGCTGGGCATAAAGCAGCCGCTGTGGCCACGGCACAAGGAAGCAATAAAGCTCAGTGGATTGAAGGAATTAAAACAGCTGGAGGAGGCAAAAAAAAAAAAAAAAAAAAAAGAAAAACCCAACAAAAAAAGAGCTGTTCTGTATTTTTATGGTCAGGCTTTTTTTTTATTATTTTATTTTATTGCTAATTTTCTTCCCTGCTTTGCAGCCTGAATGGCAGGGAGAAGGGAATGGGTTGAAGGTGGGGTTTCTGCAGCCGCTCGGTTGGGCAGCCCAGGGCCCCTCCACCTCCTCCCTCCCAGCGATTTAATAAGCAGAATTGAGCTTTAACGACCTGTTATTTTTAAAGCCAGATGGCTTAAAGTACAAGAAGATATTAGGACCATGAGGACTGGGTTTGAATTTATCCAAGGGCTCCATTTATCAGTACAAAAGGCTGGAGGAGGAGAGCAGCTGCCGTATTTTTTATTTTCTTTTATTTTTTTCCTGGAGCTAAAAGGTATGAGCTGGAGGTGCCTGGGGTCTCCAGCCTAATGCACCCACGACGGGAGAGAATTTGCTAAATGGATTTGGGATGGAGCGATCAGAGGGAAGCTGGTGGTTCGAGCGCTACCCCCAGCAAGGTCAGGCTATGTGGTACCCTCTCCAGCCCCCGAAAGAGCCGGGGAATGTGGGCACCCATGGAAAGTCTCCCGCCAGGGGCACAACACAAGAAATTCTGTGTGCAGACAGGCTATGGATAAAACCCACTGCTCCCAGAAATGCAGGTATAGGAAGAGATTACAATTTGGGGTTTATGCGAGTGTTGCCCTGTTACGAGGTGGGTTGCGCGCCTTCGCAGTGGCTGGCAGCGTGGTGTCCTGGGTAGGGTGTTGATGTGGCATCACCACCTGCACTCACAGGTTCTTACCTGGTGACAGAATGGGTGTAGGGGGGCTGCCCGCAGGTCTTTCCTCCTCTTTATCATGCAGGGGGTGACATCCAAGCTGGGGAGGGCATCGCTGCCCGATGGGGACAGGAATGCTGCCGGTCTCTGAGGAGGGAGAGGCAATGGTCTGTGGGATGGCTGGAGGTGGTGACAGGGGCAAAGAGGGGACACCCGGATTGAGCTGCCCCCACTGCACATCCCCTCTCCTGCTATCCGTGTTCCCAATGTGCCACCAGGGCCAGCGTGATGGAAAAGAGATGTGGGTTGGCCACGCTCATCTTTGCAAGGGGAGCTTTGTGCTGAAAGGGGGACCTCTGAGGCAAGGAGGAAGAGGAGGAGGAGGCAGTTCTTTGCACAGAAGCCTGTGTGGGTGGAAATTGGTGGTCTGTGCCCAGTTTAGCCAATCTCTCCCCTTCTCTGAGCAGGCAAGGGGTGCATGCCCAGGCCTTTCGAGTGCAAAGAGATCCCAAAAGCCACTTTGCCACTTGATGCCTGGTGGATAAGGCACCTCTGGCACCCAGGCCACCCCCTGACAGACCGTCGACCAGAGATGCTGCTGGCAGCTGTAATGTGATTTCCTTGCCCCTCATTTCCCGTGCCTGGCTCTGGGCTTCCCCGCTCTCCTCCCGCCAGCCTGGCTTTTATAGACTCCTCTCTAATCTGGTTAGAAGGGGAAGTCGGAGCTAATGGAATAAATGATGGAGTCTGCCTGCTCCTGGCTGCTGCCCACCATGGTGAAGACATGGGACAGGGATCCTCGCCCTGTCCTGGCCATCCAGCTCTAAGTTTCAGGGCGGGTTTGGGTGATGGGGAACTACAGGGCCACTGGGATCCTTCCATCGAGGCACAGCACCTCAGCACCCAGCTATTTCCCTTCCTGAGAGCTGGTGTCCATGATCCAGCAAATCTTCAGCTCTCCCCCTCCCCGGGCAGATGCTCTCTTTGCTTCAACAGCTGAGCAATCAGGCTGGTCGCCCTCGCCAAATTGGCCACCTGCATGGGCAGTGGCAAAATGGCCCTCACTGGGTATTAGTCCGTGCCGGTGCCCGGCCTTGCCTCGTTAGTGCGGCTAACGAGGGCAGTGAGCAGCCTCCCCTCCTTCCCCCCCCCCCCCCCCGGCTCCAAGTCTGCAGCAGGGAGGATGAGGAGGCATCCAGAGGCTTCCCTGCGCCCTTCCCCATCGTTGCCTCATTAACACCATCAACATCACCGTCCCCTTGTGCCGCTGCATTTCATTATGCCGCCAGCCCAGACCTCCACCCAGGCTCCTCCAGCATCAAAGCCAGGGTGAAGATGCCCCCCTCCCACCCTCCTTTGCCCCGCTGCTCTTTCCCTCCCCCTCCTCCTCGGGGAATGGCATCATGTAAAATGCAACAGTTTAGGTTTTGCCTGCAATTACCGGGACGCCATACAGCTGCTGCCCGCCCCACCGGAGCGGTGACCAGCCCAGGCCACCGTTGCCCACCCTGGAGAGCTGCTCGCCCGAGCACACGTGCTCTTAATTCAATTAGCGCTGCTCTGAATGCTCCCCTGGGACCGGTGGGTGGAAACAACAAATTCTCCTTAACAAAGACATTCTCTGCTTTTATGGTTTTTGTTTGTTTTGGTTTTTAGCATTTTTTTTTTCCTCCCTTTTAGTTCCTCGCTGATTTGGCTCACCCCAGCTAAGGATGCTCCTGGCATCGGGGTGATGCCATACCATCTCTTAGAACCCTGCCGTGCAATAAGAGGGATGGGTGATGTGGTTGATTGTCAGGTGTCAATCAGGACAATTCCCCATCCCTGGAAGTGTTTAAGGTCAGGCTGGATGGGGCTTGGAGCAACCTGCTCTAATGAGACAACTAATCAACCGATGGCGGGGGGGAGGGGGGGGTGGAACTTGATTTTTAAGGTCCCTTTCCAACTATAACCATTTGATGATTCTATGATTCTAAGAGCTGGCAGGTAGGATCTGTGCCAAAAGCCCTTGGACAGTTGACCCGGGTCACCAGGACAAGATGCTCAGCAAGGGGAAGGGCAATGCTCCTCCCAAACAAGCCTTTCACCCCCTGCAACGTGTTTTGGGGACAACCCTTTCCCCCCCATTTCAGTGCTCGTGGAGAACAAACCAGCCAGGGGAACACACGGTGATTCCTCCCTTCCCAACCAATTGTAAAGCCATTTTTTTGGCCAGCCCAAAAGGGGTTTGATTGCCAGGCTGGCACGGTGACAATTTACACCCCGGCTCTGTGACAATTTCTGCCAGGCGCCGATCTGCTTCTGGTTTTAAATGGCAGCAATTACATGAATTAAGGCTATTTAAGCAACAATATAGCCAGCCTGTTGATTTTTTTTTCCCTTGCCTGTTAAAAAACAGCACTAGCTTGTCCCTCTTTTTTTTTTTTTTTTTTTTTTCCCAGAGGCTGTCACCACATGCTGCTGTGTCCCCAGGCCCCATCTGGGGTGACATGACCAAGGGTGCTTGGCAAAGCATGTGGCAGAGGCTGAAGGTGACTCTGAAGGTCCCAAGTGCTAAGTGAATGGGCTGAGCAAGGTGTTCCGTGCCAAAAGGAAGCATAAAACAGGGCTGGCTAATGAATAGGGATGATGAGTAAATCCCTTAGGAGTAAAGATGCCTCCAGTGTGTATTTTCCAGCCCTCAGATGAGGCTCAGCTTCCCCTGGGTGCACGGGGGACCGTGTCCTGCTGACCTGGCACATGGATTTGCCGTTGGCTGCTGCATGGTCAAACACAGCTTTTCTGGGGCAAGGCGTCCGATTTGGGGTGGGAGAAGAAGAGGAAAGGGAAAACAAGAGCCCTGCCTTGAGCCACGAGCTGCTAGGGAGGAGGATGAAGCTGGCTGCTCGTTTTCCTCCTGCAACAGTTTTCCAGTGACAGACGTTAATTCGCTAAAACGCCAGCGTTTTGCTGAAGTCTTTGATTTCTTTGTCTCCCTGAGATGATCAAAGTCTTTTGTTCTCGTTTGGGCTCCGAAGAGAGAGCACGGGGTTGGGGGTGTGTGTGTGTGATGATGGTGGGAATGAAGGCAGAAGGGGAATGGGCTGTGTGGGGGCAAACCAGGGGGTCTCAGTGCCTTTAGCAAGAGGGGCGTGGGGGTGTGTGAGGGTGCTGCCACCCAGCACTGCCGTTTTGGACCTTTCCCTGGGATAACACCACTCCTGTTTCCTCATCCCTGGTGTTGGGGCTCTTGGCTTTTAATAAAGCAGCTGCTCCAAACCCTTTTCCCGCGGCTCTTACCAAACGTAGCAGGGTTTTGAGACCCTGCAGAAATACTGCAGGATGAATCCAATTTATGGGGAGCCCCTTATCCCGAGAAAACCCTGGTGGTGAGGGGACATTTTCCCGGCACAGAGGGTGGAGGAGAGCAACCGAAGTCAAGCTTGGGAGCATCCAGAACCCTGGTAGAAATTGGTGCAACCCCCATGGAAGCCGTGGAGCAGCCAGGATTGAGTTGGGGGCGTACAGATGGCCCAGGGTTTATTTAGCTGCTGTTTGTTATAAAAAGCCTAGCCAATCTAGGTTATGCATTTTCAGCTCACTACATTAAAATAATTAAAAATAAGAAAAGGAAAAAAAAAGAGATGAGCTCGGTGAGTCTGTTCTCCTTTGCCAGCTGGCTGGGGAGAGCTGTGGGGTGAAGGAGTACAGGGCAGGATGGGCAAGGATGCAGGGGTTTGTTGCACCCCAGGGATGGGCAGGGATGCTGGGGGTCCTCAGACCTCAAAGATGGGCAAGGATGCTGCGGCTCCCCAAACCCCAGGGTTTGGCAGAGATGCTGGGGCTCCTCAGACCTCAAAGATGGGCAGGGATGCTGGGGTGCCTGACACCCTGAGGATGGGCAGGGATACTGGGGCTCCCTATACCCCAGGGATGGTCAGGCATGCCAGGGCTCCTCACACCCCAAAGATGGGCAGGGGTGCTGGGGCTCCTTGTGCCCCAGGGACAGGCAGGGGTGCTGGGGCTCCCCACACCCTGAGGACAAGCCTGTTACAAAGACTGCCCCAATGCCTTGCCAGGTCTGTTCAGGTCCTGTATTGACTGTCTTTGCCTCTTGACCCCCCTTTTGCCACTTACTGCTATCCTGAAGCCAAGCTGAGGACTAATCCATGAGATGAGGATTTGGAAATCCAGCCTTCAAGCATCTCTTGAAGCCTGAGGCTGCCCAAACTGGGAGAGGAGAGGCTCTGCCCCTGCAAGAGTGACAGTATCCCCCCTGCCTGCCAGGCTGTGGTTTAGGGGTGCTGGGGGTTACAGCCAGCCAGCTGGGGCATCTTCCTCAGAAAATCCTGACCTCCAGGCAAGAAACAAGAACTTCAGCAAAGCCAGGAGGAGCCAAAGCTGCCCTCACACCCTGCTCAGTAGCTGCTCACTCATTGATTTGCATTGCTCCAGGTCCGTCTGCTCGGGCTGCCGCGGGATGAATTAACCAGACGCAGAGCCTAAGGCTGGCTCTGGCTCTTCTGGTTTTTGTTTCCACTCCCAGCTCTTACATATATTAAGGAAGGCAGGGCTGGAGCATGGGGGAAAGGGAGAGGTTGGGGAAGAGGAGGGGTCAAAAAAAAATATTACAGCTCCCAGATCAAAACAATAATCAGCTAAATGAATTCTGCAGCATTTTCCCGCATGACTGCGAGTGATAATTTAGTGCAGCAGCCAGCTGGAAGCAAAAGGATTAATTCTGCACTTAGTGACACCCATGTGAATAATTCATCACACGCAGACCCCTTTTCACTGACCCCCCTGGGCAATCACTCTAAAGTCCCCCACCAGCCGGGCCCCAGCCTCTGGTGACTCCTTGGGGACAGGAGGGGGGACATGCAGTTGCCAGCGCAGCATCCAGACCTGTCCCAAATCCACTTCATGGATGGGGTTGGGTTTTTTTTCACAGATGGGAGCGAAGGCTGTCGGCTACCGTAATGAGACAGACTGGGCTTGTGGCCACATCCTGACCTACCCAAGGGCTGGTCTTGGAGCCACAAGCAAGTGGGGTTCCCCTTCCCCAGGATAAAAAGCACCCAAATACCCTCCCTTCTGCGATGTCCCCAGGGACCACAAATGCTGAAGGATGAAGACAGCCAGACATTTGTCACTGTGGTTAACCAGCCTGGCCCTTCTCTGCATGGAGAGGGTCAACAGCCGCTCTCAGATAGCCTGCCCGCACCCTGCCCACCCCTTCTGTCTCCAGACAGGATTTTTTGGGAACATGAGCATATGCCAAAAGCCCTGGGAAAATGATGGATGTGTGAGGGCAAGAGCAATGCTGCTCTTTCCAGCTGCCTGGTGGCGCGGTCCCGAGCCCTGAGACAACAGGTACAAGGGATGAAAAAACCCAGATCCAACCCCGTTGATCCCCACCTGAGAGGTTCAGAGACATGGTGGCAGCCTTAAAGAGCCACCTCCTGCCCTCTTCCTGTCCCCATCCCTCCCTGCCTCAGGGATGGCCTTCCCCAGCATCTCACCTCTGATCGAAGGAGCTGCAGGCAGAGCCCCACGGTCGGGATGGCCCCAGACGTGGTTCTGAGGTCCGTGCCCTGGGGAGGCAAAGGAAGGGTCACAGCCCACGTTGGCCCCTGGGTTCCTACCAGGGCTCTGGTGTCTTTGCCATCACCCAGGTGCCATCCAGGGATAAGATTTGGAGCACAGACCCCGTCTTCCCATGGGATTTCTGGACATGGACAACACTCCCACCATGCCAGCAGCTATAGGTACTGTCACCTATAGGTACCAACACCCCAGCTCACCTGTACAGCGAGGTCACCCACGTGCATCCCACCGCTCTGCGCTGCCAGCTCCCGGAAAACGCTGCTGGTGAGGGGCAGCACCGAGTATCCCATGGGAATGAGGGTGCCCAGAGCATCCCACACTGGGGAAGGGGAGAAGAGGCTGGAGGCATGGCAGCCCAGGACCTGACCCCAGCCAAACCCAGGGGTGAGGAGAAGCACCCGCAGTGGGGTCCCTGGACTCACTGGCTTTATATGGATAATATTCAATGACCAAGGCGGTGTCTTCAGAAAAGATAGTAGCCACATCTTGACCTTGGAAGAGGAAGGAGGTATCCCAGGTCGGCTGTTCTGGAGGTCCGGCTGGTCGGGACATCTTAGAAGACAACAGGAAAATTGTCATCCAGATATTTTCTCTCTAGGGATGAACAAGCAGACGGATAGGAGGGAGAGGAGAGGTGGAGGTAAAGGAAAAGCACAACCTATGCAGCTGCATGGCATCCCTGACTCAAAAGCAACCCCAAATCCCAGTTGTTCCAGCTGGTTTTCACTGGGCGCCTTCAAGCTTGGCTGCTTCTCTCTAGTTAATCTCTGCCAGTATCTCTCCCCTCACAGAGCCAGAGGAGGAAAAGAGCGCATGGCCTAGCTACCCCATGCTTAAAACCATGATGGGAAGAGCCTGGAGGATGACCTTTGATATATTTGTTGGGCAACCCCATGCTTGCACTTGGGAAAGGGTTTTGCCACAAGATACGGACCCCAAAAGCCCCCTATATACCACCGTATATAAGCCCTGGGGTCCGTATCTCACAGCAAAACCCTTTCCCAAGCACGTGGTTCAAGTTGCCCAACAGATATCGACCCAGCGGGGCAACGTGTTTATCCTTGGAGCCCTCAAGCTGTCATTGGAAATGGCATCAGCCCATCCCCACCAGCAGCTGCTCCCTTTCGCCTTCACAGAGCCCCGTCGTCTCTGCAAAGGTCAGCCTTAAGCCCAGCACCAAGAAACTGTTGACGATGGCAATACATTTGGTTTTGTTTTTTTTTATTATTATTATCTTTATTTTTTTTTTTAAAGCTGTTACTCCATCCTCTCACCCCTCACCCACTCTCCCACCTCCGTTCAGCAGCATCGCCCAGCGGGGATGAGAATCTGACCGGCTTTTCTGCGTCAGCATATTTCTGCTTGGCTAGGGAGGATGAAGGGTTGTGTGTCTGTCAGTCTCCCTCTGCTCACTTTTGGGGATGTTAATGGGCATTATGCACCTTGGAGACCCACAGCAGTGCATTACCCAGTTCTGAGGGGTGGTAGCGAGGGGAGAAAGAGGCTGGGATGTTTCAGAGCCCTAAAATACCCCCAGGATGGGCTGCATCGGACAGTGCTGTGAGTGCTCGCTCAGCACTGGGTTGGCTGGGAATTTTTCCGGGTCTCCCTAGCATCAACTGGGATTTTTAAGCTGAGATGCAGCTTGTTTTGATGGGAGGGAGCCTGTACATCCATAGGGAAAACCTACACACACTGGAGCAGCCGGCCCTGTTTCTGTACCCTCCTTTCCCAGCCTGCATCCCAGCCCATGGGGCTGCTTCATCCACTTCAGAAAGCCCAATTTTTGGGGGGAGGCTCTTAAAAAACACCAAACAGGGCCTCCAATTACTTTTCTTGGCATCCACCTGTACAAAGGGATGGTGCCGTTTTAGACACAGCGGGGCAGGGAAATGTCAAATGCAGGAGCAGATTGTTAATTTGACCTCAATTGTCAGAGGTCCTGAGCCCACTTGGCTTCTCTCACCAGGATGGGAGATGACGTTCTTGAATTCAGCCCCTGCCCCAATTTTAGGGGCTGGGGATGGGGGAGGGGGGGGAAATTCAGGCCTGTGCTGTCTCCCACCGGCTCGGCAGGACAGATGGATGCTCTGTGCCTGGGCGTCAGAGCCAATGCACTGATTTGGGCAGACGTCTTGGCACAACAACCGCCCCTGCCCAGGGCCACCTGGAGAAACACAACAAAAGGGGATGGGGAGGAGGAGGAGGAGGAAGGAGACGCCTTCACCTTCCTTGGCTACCCTAGTTCATCTCCCAAAGGCTGGTTGAATGACAGACTCATTGGCACAAGGAAAGATAGAGGTGGCCAAGTCCACAACATATCTCCTGCCTACCCAAGGGATGGGGCCACTCCCTGGTTCTCACGGCTGCGTGTCTGGAGGGTTCAGACCCCCCATAAAGAGTGAGAAGCTCCAGATACGTGGGTTAAACTGGAGGGTCCCCAAGGAAAAGAACCCAAAAGGAGATTTATCTTAGAAGGGACCAACGTCATGAAGGCTTGGTGCTGGGAGGGGATATGTGGCGTGGCTTTCTGTGGGAGGCAGAACCTGGTGCCCATCCTTCCACCCCATTGCCACCAGCGTGTCCAAACCCATCCCTTTGAGTGAAAAAGATGCTGTTGTCCCATTGAGAACACCTAAGGAAAGCATCTGAGGAGAGCACCCATCACTCCTGCACTCTGTGCAGGTCTCAGCTAACTCCTGGCCAGGAAGACCTGGTCTACAGGAACCCTGTCCTGAAATGGAAGGGTTAATCACCCCAGGAACCCAAAAATCTTCCAAGTAAGAGGGGTTTCTTGCTGAAGCTAACCCCAAGTACCGTTGTTTGCTGATGGTGACGGGATCTGACAGGCGAGAGAACACGCTGGGCTGGCAGAATTATCGAATCCGATTAGCCTGCCTAGGAGTTTGCTCAGGGAAAGCCATTAACCTCTGGAACCAGAGCAGGAGCACTCCCTCCTCCTCATCCCAGCCTTCCCCTAACCTTTATTCCTGGAGTTCATCCTCCCTGGGAATGAACTATGTCCTACAGGTGGGGAAACTGAGGCAGGAGTCCAGGGGGAGAGAGCAGATGGGGGTTATGCAGCTCCCCAGGGCACCCTCTCTGTGCGTTCCCTGGGGGGGGGAGAGCATCCTCGGTGATGTGCAAAGACAGGCCGAGCCATGTGGGCAGGGAGAGGAGGAGGAGGCAGCAGCACGCACGAGGGCCAGATGGCTGTGTTTAATCACTTGTCCTCCCGTGTTGGGCTCCCACCGTCTCGGCATTGGCACTGGAACTGCCACTTGTGCCAGGGCTGTGGGGCTCGGCTCAGGCTCGCCCAACACCCAGGTCCCACCAGTACATGAGGGTTTGTGTGTGTGTTTATCGGTATAAATCCTGAGGAAATGGATTTTGACTGCCTTTAGAGAAGAAAAACATCCCTCCTCTGGCTGGGAAACTGCAGCCTCAGGGTGCTGCATCCTGGAGCAAAGAGATGGGAGCGAGGGGTGGGCGCTGAGATAACATGGGGGGTGGGCATACGGGGATTTCTTTCCTAATATCTGCTTTGGAGTCAGCGTGGGCAGCCCCAACCCCTTGCCAAGGGGGGGGCCAGGGGTTCCAAAGCACTCACAGACCCAAACCAGAGGGTCCTCATCGCTCCTCCAACCTCTTACCTGCAAAGAGCAACCCAGGGAGGCAGCGGAAGGGGGTGGGGGTGGGCAATAAAACAACAATTATTGTAATGAATGAAATGCACTAGCGATTTTTATGATAATTCACCGCCTCGTGGGCGACTTGGCATTTGGCTGGCCTCCTCTAAGTAATATTTTATTTATGGGCTCCCCAAACATGTTGATACAGGGCGTTTTGCTCCAAGACGATGAAAATGCTACGCACGCGGCGGGGAAAGACCGGTACAGGGAAACGTGTGCTCCGCCGACCTTGGGGATCAGCTGGATCCACCTTTTCGGGGTGGATGGACGTCTGCCCTTGGCTGGCAATTTTCAGAGGTGAAAGGATGGAGCTGCTGCAGTTAGTTTTTTGAGGGGCAGGAGCTTCCCCCACTGGCTTTCTGGCTCGGCTGCCCCCTCATACCTCCGCCTTCTTGCTCCAGCATCCCCCCCGCTCCCCTGCCTCTCCCTCCCTGCCAGTTTTTTGGCAGGGCCGGGGAACAAAAGCGAAGCTCTCCTCCCGCCTCACTGATGATGCCTCGTGGAAGGCATATGTTTCCCTGGCAACAGCTATTTTGAAGATGTGTGGTAGCTCTCCCCAGACGGGTACTTGAGGCCCAGGGAGGAGGAGGTCTCTGCCTTTGAGAGGCGGCACTCGAGGTGTGAGGGGAGCAGGGGGAAAAACGAAGGACAAAGGCACAAACAAGGAGCTGCCTGGTGGTTTCTGTGGAGGTGGGGACTGTGGGCTTTGATGCTCAAAAAAGCATCACTTTGCCCCCTAAAGCTTTGACCTGTGTGGGGTTGCTCAGCTGCTCTGCCTGAGGAGGGATGCTGGTTGGTACCCGAGTGGGATGAATGGTGCTGGACCCGTGCATCCCCCCAGATGTTCTTGGCCTCCTACCTGTGGGCAGCCGTGGTTGGCAGCTCGGACAAGGCTGAAGGCTGCTGCTGGAGGGTCTGGAAACGTGATGGTGGTGGGGCTGATGCCAGGAGAGGAGGTGGGCTGCTTCTCCATATGGTGCCTGAGAAGCCATGGAAAGGGGGAGAGTCAGCCCGCGTGGGGCTACATCCGCTCCTTGGCAAGCCAAGAAGCATGGGAAGGGGTAATGGTACCAGGGATGCTCAGGTTGTCCCCTCTCCAGTGTCACCAGCGGTTATCACTCACTTGTACTCCTCAACATTGGTCACAATTCTGGCCACGGCAACGAGGGCCCCAGCAGGGGTGGCCAGGGGGGACGACAGCCCCTGCAACAGCACCTGGGCAAGTAGAGAGCCCACAGTGAGGGGGCAACAAATGGTAGGGGGGGGAGGAAACAACATCTACAGCCACCAAAACAGGAGGATGTGACAGCCTCCTCCCCTGAGCTGAGAAGCCATCCCACACCCTGCAAACCCTCCCTGTCCCCGGGGCCACCTCTCACCTCCAAGGCCACATAGCTGAACCCATCACAGCGAGGGATGAAGCTCCCTTTGCGGGTGATGGTGACGTGCAGGACCATCCCCCTGGGGTCCTGTGTCCTTGGCTGGTTGGGGAGGAGAGCAAACCACGGCATGAGGAAGGGTCAAGGCCACCAAACACCAGCACTGGGCGCACAGACAAGCCCGTGGCTGACAGTAAAGCACCAACTGATAATTAAAGCTCACTGTCCCCTGGAGCCTTCCCGGAAAAGATCAATATAATAAATCCTTCTGCATTTAAATATTTAATCACTCCCAATCTCAAGGCAAGGATGAGGAAACTCATTCCTGCCAGCTGGAGCATAGGGGTGGCTGATTTGGGAGGGGTATTGTGTTTGTCAGGTCTCAACTGTACAGGGAGCTGTCATCCAAGTCCCTGGGACCGTTAACATGTTGGGATGGAGAAATCCCCACCGAGGGGCTGAGGAAGCTTCTCTCTGGAGCTGGGTACACGCCTGCATTAATTAATGCACAGTAGCCACTGCTTAATGAATGCTCTGACGTATGGCCTGGCTCCCCGTCTCCTGTTCCAAGATACTGAGGGCAAAAGCAATTCCCGGTTTTCAATCCTCTGGTTTTTCCTCCATGTTTTCCCACCAGAGAAAACACAACGCTTGCCTTGTTCCCACCTCACGGGAAGCTCACAAGCCTCTTTGAGCACCTTTCCCAACTTGCCAAAATCAGGTTTCCCACCAGGATTACACTGTTACACAAGGCTCCCTTCGCCCACAAACCCCCCCCCCCCCATCCCTCCAGCTACATCTGGGGTGAAAAAACAGAGTTATAAGTAAGAATAAGAAGTGGAATGGAGGGGAAGGAGCTGCACCTACCAGCACCAGCCTGCAGCTGTGGGGCTGGAATGGCTGGAGGTGCCTCACCGGCAGCTGGAAGGTCCCCAAAGCCTCCTTGGTGGCTTTGTCTGCCACGGTGAGAGTCAGGGCTGGAAGGGAGAGGGTCTGCCGTCAGGGTTTGGGGTTTGGGGAAGGAAGGGGAGAGCAGGTGAAGTGACAGGGAGAGGTCTGGGTGAAGGAGGGACAGAGGCGATGGGGTTATTGGTTCATTGTCAGCAGCCCCTTCCCCTCGCAGGTCACAGTGGGCTGGGCAGGAGCAGGATTTGACCACTCTGGAGTTTATATCCACAGACACACAGATGCATCCCATGGAGCCATCAAGAACATGTCCCAGGCATCCCCAAGAAAGCAAAGCCTGTGAACAGCTAGCACCAATGCAGCTCAGATTCCCATTTAAGAAACTGGGATTTCCAGCTATCCATCTAATCCACCTCCTCGGCTCCAGCCAGAGTGTGATCCTGAGTCCTCCCTGGCCACTGGGTTTTGCAGACACTTGTCACCACAATCATCCACCCTCTCAGGGATGCCTGGTCCCTGTCTGTCCCCTGCCACGGCAACATCACCCCCAAGGGTGCTGGCACCCCCAGCTCTTCCCTTAATTTAAAGCAAAGCTGCAATTTAGTTGACAGGCACGAGAAGGAGCTTTTCATCAAAAAAAGGGAAAAAAAAAATGAGTTGATGGAAGGGAAAACCGCCCTCTCTTTATGCTGCCATCAAGACTTGGGCTTCCCTTCCCCCAGCTTAATGACTGTGCTGAGGCACCCGCCTTAACTCCTGCTTGGCCAACCTGGCGATGCCACAGGTTGTGCGTGTCCCCGAAAGGAAGACAAAGTGCATGGACCACGCTTTCCTGAGCTCCTGCTTTTCAGCAGGTGCTTGATTTATAGGGAGATTTGTTTTTTTCCCCAGCCCCTTGTGGGAAAAAGTGCCAGGGAAAATGTCCAAGCGAGCGATAAGTGGCTTCTCCGCTAGTCGTTACTGATGGTAGCTCACAGCTGTCAGCCCCACCAATGGAAAGACTGTTTCTGAACAAAAAAAGGATGGAAACTATATTTTTTGGGGGAAGAACAGGTGTGAGCTGCACCTGGAAACAACAGCTCCCGTCTGAACCTCCGGGGGATGCTGGGTGGTGGATAAGCAGGGCTCCCCACATCTCTCTTGTTCTCGTGGGAGGAAGGTCCAAAGTACATGAAAAGCTCCTCAATTTCATTGAGGTCAGGGCCTAATGGGATTAGGCATGATGTGAAGATTGGCTCCCACAGTTTGTTTTGCAAGGATCTGATTAGAATCAAATCCCGGCCCCTAATGCCAGGAGTTTTATTACAATTACAGATTTAGCAGTGGGGAGCAACAGCGTCATGATGTTTCCCCAACCCGTACAAGGTGTAGGGGAAAGATTTGGGGTGCTGTCCCCTGTTAGCGATTCCCATGGGGTGCTTTGGAAGATGCCCGGAGCTTGGCATTGTCATTTGCCCCATCCCACATTTGGGGCCATGTTCCTCCTGGTCCTACCCTGAAACCACCATGACCATGCAGGACTCAGGGTATGGCTCGTCCCCATCACAGCCACCTTCTGCCTGGGTGCTGCTCAGGGTCCCCTTTGGAGCATGGGCTCCCCAGTATCCCAAAGTTCATCCTTTTAAGAAAAGAGATCCGTGTTCCAGTACCCACCATCCCTATCCCCACAGTCCCCCGATGCTCTCACCTGCCACACCTGCATCTTCAGCATCTATCTCCACCATCACCTCCTCCTCCCAGGTGGGCATGTGGGTGGGCACTGAGGATGTGTGGGTGGCCCACGCCTCCAGGTTCTGCTCATCCCCTCTGCTGGTCTCACTGGGAGGAAAAAAGAGGTGAAACCAGCTGGTTACTGGGTGAGGAAGGGGAGCGTGTCAGCTGGGAGCTGTGCCAGGGAGAGGGATGAGCACTGACCCCGCTCGGTGGATCTAACACCAGCCAGCCCACCCTCACAGAATTGTTATCAAAGGGTGGGGGTCCAGGGCTGGTTTTACTCCTGGTTGTCAGCTCCTGCTGAGCCTCCAGTGATAGGGTTTTCAGCCCCTTTTATCCAAAAGGCTATGTCAGACCCCAGAGGCTAATTATCCGGCTGTATTGATGAAGGTACAGGGAGGAGGCTATTGGGAAAGGAGTGAGAAGATTGAATGTTAATGACTGCCATCATTAAACTCAGCACATAACAAGGCTGAGCAATAATTACAGTGGCGTTAGCAGCTATGGGCCTCAGCAGCTATGAGTCCATCACCATCAGGGCTGTTTTGGGTCTCTTGCTGGAGCAGAGCTAACACAACTCTTATGGCGAGGTTACCCAGGCGCTGTGGTGACTGAGAGCAGATGGTGGCACTTTGCCACCTCCTGGGAGCTGGAGACCCCAGCTCTGGGGGAAAGGAAATGATGAAGGTCTTTCCAGCTGTAGGGTGAGCTCCAGGTTAGAGGTGGGACTGAGAAGGTTCATCCCAGCCAGATGGGAGGATGCTCTGTCCTTGCAAAACCTTCATCCCCTCTGAAGAGACTGGTTGAATGGACCTTCAGCCATGCTGCATCCACATCCCATACTCCACTCCCATCTCCCACAGGTCCTCTTCTCCACTGGAGAAGCCCACCTGCATCCTACAGGGATGAAGCTGAACTGGCCAGCTGGGACAGGTGGGAATTAGCATCCTGCTGGCACAGTTGAGGAGGGGCTGGAAAAAAAGGTTGGCTCTCCAGTAATGAGCTCTGTGGGGGATTGCTCTACCAGCAACGTGCTTGGAGTTCGAATGAAGCCAGACCTGGGCTGGATGGGGTGGGAGGAGTAGGAGGGTGAGAACCACCTGCTCTGGGCCCCCTTCATTATCGACTTGCCTAAGGATGGGAGAGCATTCAAAAAGAGCTGTGAGGTGGGGAAGAGGTGGGGGGAAACAACTGACAACAGCACAACACGTGGGGATGCACTTCAAAATCAAATGAATAGGCCAGGGGCAACAGAAAGGGTGGAAAGAAGAGGTGGTTTGGCATCTCCTTCTCATCCCAGCTAGCTCCAGACCTGCTGGTGGGGCAGGAGATGGGGTGTCCAGTGAGCAGACACCCATGGGATGGGCACAATATGGCTGGGATGAACCAAGAGATGCTCTGCTGATGCTCCGCATCCCTCCCTGCCTGCTCCAGGGCAGACACCTTGCTCTGCTGAACGGGGAGGCACCAGCCACCCACCGCTGCGATGAAAGATAGAGATAAAAGATAAAGACGGCCACCCCCAGAGAGTTATTATACATCAATGTCTCCTACAGTGCCTGGGGACAGCATCACACAGCCACCCTGCTGCCTGTGACACCCAGGTGGCCAGCAAAGGGCTTGCCAGGGCTGTGGCCAGCCCTTGTAAATATTTATTTATCCACCTTTATAAGTTATTATCTCTACAGGGTGAGTTATTTCTCAGGGCTGACCTCCCTGTGAAGGCGACGTGGTGGTGCAGGGGAATCATTCCTGGGGATGGAAAACCCCTGTGCCCAACCACCATTTGAGGTAGGCGTCATTCATGTGGGGGTTGCGGGTCTGGCCCTGGGGAAGTCAGTGGTGCCCCCCACCACTCTGCTCAGGGATGGACCTGGGGGGCTCAGGTGCGATTTTGGTAAATAAATATGGATAAATAAGCCACAGAGGCATAAGAGTAATTTCTGAAAAGATTCAGAATGAGGAAGGAAGAATTGTAATCCCCCCTCTCCTTTGAGAAACCCAATTTTTACATTGTTCCTGACTTTCTAACCCTGGGGCAGTCCATTGTCATCCCACCATGACCCAAGCTGAGTGCTGGGGTGAGGAGGCAACCCCTAAAGACCCGCTTTGGTCCTGCTTCCCACCTCTCCTTGCTCAGCTGAGCCCTTGGTTTATTTCTGGGTACGCCACAGAGGCAAAAAGCCTTTGCTTGCAGGAACACCCTTCCTAAGTGGAGCACCTCGCCAGGACCAGGACCACTGCTCATCCAGGCAAACCCTCGGGCACAGGAACATCAAGCCTGCAGGTGGGGACGTCAGAGCCCCCATCCCCCAGTCTGGAAGCAGATGGTGCATTCCACAACGACCTTGAGTTTCTTCTCTGGGCGCTGAAGAGCAGGAAGGAAGAAGCGAAGGAGGTGCTTTCACCCGCCTGCGGTACTCAATGGAGAGGAGAAGGCCAGGATGGAGCCAGGCACATTGTGCTGTTAATTGCAAACACACCTGGCTCCTGCACGCCAAGGTCATCCTGCATCCCACTGGCCCGGGAGCAATTTATCCGTGCGTGCAAGGGAGTGAAAGGAAGACACAGAACAAACCCACGGTGCCCCTGAAACCAGGGAGGGGGGATTTGCTCAGTGTGCAGAGGCTAAGGAGCAGAGCTGAGCCACTGCCAGGTCCCCAGAGAATCCCCAGAGGAGGAGCCCCCCATCCTCTTCCTGGGACAGGGATGAGCCCGAGCCCATCAGGATGCCCACGTGGACTTCTCCTGCTGCTTGAGGTCTTTCAGATTCTCTCTGCCAAGCCTTTCTCTCCCTGACCCTCCATGCTGAGAGCTGGAAGTGATGCGGGATGCCGAGTCCAGGCACGGCCGCAAAGGGCTGGTGGGTGTGATATTGCTTCCCTCTTCCCATCCCTCTCCTCATTTTGCCGGGCTACGATGCTCTGGGTTCTGGCAATCTGAGCTCAGGCTGGTTCTGCTGATGGTACCCAGCCACTGTGGGGAGGGGGAAACGGCTGCCACCAGGTCCCCCCCCTCCTCAGCACATCCACCCACCGCTTCCCCTTCCTGTTTGTAAAACCCACCTTTTAACGGCAACATGCTACGCTCCTTTAATAGCAAGTGCCCTGAAAAACAATAACTGATTCCCTTCTGCCTTGGCTCCCTCACTATGGTTACTAAAAGGCCCCTCATGTGTCCTGCATCCCTAATACCACCACCCCCCCCCGCCCCCGCTCCCCTCC
>VXBJ01005641.1:181580-197236 GCA_013400055.1 Nycticryphes semicollaris
GGCTGCTTGACACGGGATGGGCTGAGAACCCCCCCCCCCCCCCCCTTATAACGACACCCTAGAATTAGCATTCGACACAGAACCCTTGAAAAAATAGCTTCTGGGGGAGGGGAGCAGAGAGGTAGGCGTGCAAGGCAAGGAGTGCCCATCATCTTCCCAAAGGAGAGGAGCTGGCACACACGTGGTTTCCATTTCTAGGAGCTGGCAAGTATATCCTCCCCCTCCACAACACACCCCCCTCCCAACAAAGGCTCTAGACTCTGGCAAGTGCAGCTCCAAACACAGCCCGTAGACAAACAGCCATATGGTTTGTGGAACTTCAGCTCCACCAGCGGCCCCAGGCAGCCCGGGCTGGGTTTTGGAAGGCAAACCCAATTGTATGATTACAAGGGGTATTTCCCAACACTTTCATCCTGCAGGTTCAAACCACCCTCCAAGGGGAAAAGACAAAAAAACCCAAACAAACAAAAAAACCCCAGAAAAAAACAGAAAAAACACACCAGAAAAAACCCCACCCCGAGCCTTTAAAGCCCTTTCATAGATTCCCAGCAAAACAAAAGCGATGCAGGAAAGCAAACACTGTTTTATTCATCGTTTCATCCTGCCAGCCTCAGCACCCACCCCAGCTGCTCCAGTAACCCCCATCGCTGCTCTGCTCCCATTTCCCAGTCAGCAGCAGGGATGAAGGGGGCAGATTTATGGGTTTTTTTGGCTTTGGTTTTTTTTTTTTATCTTGGATTCAGTCTGAGCTTGATCTATTCTTATTATTATTATTTTTAAGCAAGTTGTTTCCTCCAGGGGGACNCCCTTAAAATAGAGCAATTTTCTCTTTTTAACCCTGTTTGCTTTTCTCATCAAGGCAGTTATCTGACACTCAAAGGGACATGATGACTTAAATTGCGGAATTTAGCGCTAGCAACCGCTCCTCCTGCCTGTGTCTCCTCTGAGCATCCAAAGAGATTGTGCTTTACAGGCAAGCAAATCAAGAAGCTGCTTGGAAAACCTCTTGAGGATCTGTCTTCTCCATCTGAGAACATTTTTCTCCATTTTAGTTAAGAAAAATGCGAATTGCTACTCATTTCCATGACAGATCTCTACCAGGGCAGGGAGGAGCATGGACCAAGGACTGTTGGACCAGCTCCCCAGCATCATGATAGGGGATGTCATTTCCTTGCAACACAACCCCTAGGAATATGCATTTTCACACCCCCGAAAAAAATAAATCACCTTTCAGTAAATCCAAGCCATTGCAAGCAGCACCCCAAAGCCATTTGCCTCAGGTTCCTTTTTGCTGGCAGTCCCCTCCGGCACAGAGCCGGGATGATCAAGGGATGCCGAGAGGAAGGTGAAGTCCCCGATGAACCCGTCAAGACTCGCTCCTCCCGGGACTGACAGCTTCTCAAAGCCCCTACAAATTGCTCGCTAGAGCGGCGTGATTCATCTTGTCTGTGTCCCGGGGCGAGCCTTGCCGGCAAAGTTTGCTTGTTGTTTTTTTTTCAGCCTCATTGGGCTTTTGAGCGAGCGGAGGAACCCCTGGCCCCTCACATCGGTGTCAGGGTGACAGGCTGGGGAGAAGGGCTGGACCCCGACGCACGGCGTCGCGATGAGTGATGGATAAGACAACAGGGGGAGGGATAACACGCACCATCCATCACCTCCTAACAGAGACCTCTGCCCCAGCCCTGATGCCCTGGTGATGGGAAGACAGAGGCTTTTATCCACCACGATCGCTCAGGGAGATGGGGGACACCATCTACATCCTGCCTCAAGAATTCGACTGCTGGCAGCCCGACAGAAATGCCACAGCTCGGCCCAAAACCATCCCCTGGCCCTGCAGCACAGCCAAATGGACTCCCCACCCCTGCATACATTAAGAAAGCCTCAGCCCCCACCAAAAAGGGCTGAAATTAGCCCAGCCTGGGCTAATTCAGATTCCCCCAAGCCTGGAATATATTTGGTGCTCAGGAGTCACCACTTCCCTTTCTGTACTCCTGGTTAAATAAAACATAAATAAAGGTGAGCCTTATTCCTGAGGAGCTTCTTGGCCCAGCCCTGTGCTTTATGGTACTCCAAGCCACTTTCCACCCGTGCCCGCTTCACCAGAGAAGCTGCTTCGCTCCCTAGGGGATCCATGAGGACAAAGCACAGCAAAAGTGGAGCCAGGAGTGGGTTTTGTCCCAGTTTTTCAGACCTGTTGAAGCTCCAGCTGCCTGCTACCCCCAGCCCTGGCAAACAAGTGAGACCAAGCAGGAACACAAGCTGCGTGCAAACCCATTTGTTTGCTGCCGGAAGGCTGTGATTCCTTCTACCCTGACAGCAACAGATTGCTGTTTTGGGACGGGCATCTCACTGCCAGCTGGTCTAGGGAAAGTGGAAACAAACCACCTTCTGCAGGCTTCCAACCACATCCAACTGCCAAGGAGATCACAAAATCCCAGAATCTCAGGGATTGGAAGGGACCTTGAAAGCTCATCCAGTCCAATCCCCTGCCGGAGCAGGAACACCCAGAGCAGGTCACACAGGAACGTGTCCAGGCGGGTTTGGAATGTCTCCANAAAAACAGAAAAAACACACCAGAAAAAACACCACCCCGAGCCTTTAAAGCCCTTTCATAGATTCCCAGCAAAACAAAAGCGATGCAGGAAAGCAAACACTGTTTTATTCATCGTTTCATCCTGCCAGCCTCAGCACCCACCCCAGCTGCTCCAGTAACCCCCATCGCTGCTCTGCTCCCATTTCCCAGTCAGCAGCAGGGATGAAGGGGGCAGATTTATGGGTTTTTTTGGCTTTGGTTTTTTTTTTTTATCTTGGATTCAGTCTGAGCTTGATCTATTCTTATTATTATTATTTTTAAGCAAGTTGTTTCCTCCAGGGGGACCCTGCGGGAGCTCATTAGAGATCACAGGGAGGGGGTTTGGGGTGCTGGGANTCTCCCCGCCCAACTCTCCAGCCTGTCCAGGTCCCGCTGGATGGGACCTTCTGGCATGTCAGCCACTCCTCCCAGTTTGGTGTCATCAGCAAACTTGCTGATAGTGCACTCTACTCCCTCATCCAAGTCGTTGATGAATATATTGAATAATACTGGGCCCAGTATAGATCCCTGAGGGACGGCACTCCATCTCCAAAAGCTGGCTCCTTACCCCCTCACACTTCCCCCAGCACTATATAGGACCTGCTGGAAGTAAAATGGGAATTGTTCCCAGAGGAAGGGGCTGTCTTCTGCTGACCTGAGGGCTGATTCCCCTTAAGTGAGTGAGCTCTGTGGTCTGCTGCGAAGTCCCAAAGTCCCCTCTACTCCATCCCTGCCAGGAGGTGGGTATCCCTCCCCAGAGGGTGGGAGGTATCCCTGGGACTGACATCTCCCAGGCTCAACCTCATCCATCCCAGTGACTGAGATCTTGTCCACAGCATGTTATCGACCTCCTCAGTGCTGTGCCCAGGTTCCTGGGACAATTAGGGAACCGTCTGGCTCTGCAGCATGCATGAGGCATTAGAAGAGGCAGCAGAGCCTCTTGCTTTGTGCCGAGGAATACATTATCGTCAGGTTGCAGTGAGATGAGAAAAAAAAAAAGCACTTTATCCCTGTGCCTGGGCCTTTCGGGTGGATCTCATCACACATCCATCACCCTCACTGTCCTGCAGATGAGATGCACAGCACGGAGGCAGTGTCGAGGAGCTAGTCTCCCATGGGGATGTGCCTGCATGTCTTTGCCATTTGGGAAGGCCAAGCAGGTGGATGTGATACTCCAGCATCTGGATTTCTCAAAACACTGGTCCAAGCAGCAGCCTTCACCCCTCTGAAGTTGCCCCTCTCCATGCCCCAGCATTACTGACTGCCCAAACTATTGATCATCCAAGTCCCACCTGAAGTTAGGAAGGCATTTAGGATCTCAAACTTCAGTTTAGGGTTCACTTTCACCATATGCTGCAAGATCAACATGAAATGCTTTGAGATGCTCAGGTTTGGACCACCAAGAACAAAAACAACTCCAGACTGGCAAGCAACTTCAGCTTGCTCAGGGCTGCAGCACCCCAGAAGAGCTTTTTGAGAGTAAAACTTCCTCCCAGCTCCACCTAGTCCACCCCCCTTTCCCGGTATCCCACAGCTCAGCCACCCTCCAACACATTTTCCATCACTCCAGCCCTCCCAGAAGAGTGGGAAGTCAACATCCTCCGCCCCCTCCTCTCAGCTTTTAATTCTTAAATAAAAACCATCCTGGCAAATACTTGCTGGGTGACATCATCAGCAGGTGATTTATTGCATTCCCTCCGGGGGCCCAGGAGCAAAATTGCATTTGCTTATGCCTCACCTTACGCCCCCCGGCCCAGCTCCGCATTCTACCCTGCATCCCAGCTGATTGCTATTGATTTCCACAGCTTGGGAAAAGTTATCCAGCAAGACGTTTGCTGAGCAAACTCAATCAGGCCTCACTAATAAGCATTTTCTGGACAGTAAATTTTCAGCTGATTGGGGCGGGGACAGCACATCCACGTGAAGAATAAAATAAAATAAAATAAAATAAAATNAAAATAAAATAAAATAAAATAAAATAAAATAAAATAAAATCAAGAGAGGCCAAGCCCTGCACGGGCTTGTCTCTGGGGTCTGTGATGCACAGCATCCTGCCCAGAGAGGAGCTGAGAAGCTCAGTGAGGTTCAAGCACCCCATAATTCCTGTGAAACACATGGCCCAAATGCCGCAGAGCCACCAGCAACATTTTTATCCTGCACAAGTGAAAGAGCCAAGGCACAAAGGCGTCCTGCAGTAGGTAGCCCCCAAGCAGGTCCAACCCAATTTTTACTTACTCTACAGCCCTGTCAACAGAGTCACCAGGAGCAAGAAGCACGTGGCCAGCACCCTGGTGATGGCACCACAGGCACAAGCCACCACCTGTGGAGTCCCTTCCCACCTCCCCACTGCAGCAGCGGGGGCTAAGGGCTGCCAGCTCCACCTCTGAGCCCAGAGGCTGCAGAAGACCTTGCCATCAAGCCACCTCTCCCAGCTAGAGGACACAGGGACCTCCCTGGAAGGAGAAGAGAGCCCAGAGGAAGCCTAGGGAAGGTTCATCAGATCAATCTGGTCTCCATTCTGTAATCCAGTATTCTCCAGCAATGTTTTCACAGGTGCATGAGACACTTCAGAGAGCAGCATAGACAACATCTTAGTCAGCAGATGTGTTATTCTTACAGCAAGATGCAGGAAACGGAGCTCCTGGGGCAAGGGTTGGCTCCCCACCCCACCCCCTCAACCCTGAATTTAAAAGCTGTATTTAGACAGCTTTTAACATAATTAAGGAAAGAAAAGTGCAGCTTCTCTCTCTGCATTAGCTCTGCAGTTTTCTGGTGGTTCCTGCAGCTTTGGGGGAGTCTAGACTTGAGCTGCTCAATGAGCTGTCTAAGAGATGTCAGCCCCAGATGCCCGTAAATTGGCATCTTGTAGTGACTTCTAGGTGACACCATCTGCTGCCTGGGGGCAGCCAGCTCACTTTTGGGCACAAGAAACAGTTTGATGTCTCATTCCCCCATCCCCACCGCCAGGCTGGGGACGTGATGGCCTGGGCCAGGGACAGGATAGAGGTGGCCACGTCCCCTTTGCACCTCTCCATCTCCTCTACAGCAGCGGCAAAGCTCTAACAGGAATCTACTAAGATTAATAGCATTTTGTTATTAATTTAGGATGGTGTTCTCTCCAGTGGCTGCACTCACCTGGGCTGGCAAGGAGACCAGATCCGGGCTGTAGCCTGGTGAAGAGAGGTGGAAGCTGCTGCGGTTCAGTGGTCGCCTTGGGGCAGGCACCAAGGAAGAGGAGGAGGAGGAGGAGGAAGGATGCTCATCTGCTGAGTCACCTGGGAGCTCCAGGGAGGAGCTGAGCACAGGGTCAGCCTGCAGCCTCTGGCAGTAAGGGAAGAGGTTTGAAAGCCCAGCTTTAGGCTCCAGCATCCTTTTCTGTGTCCACCCAGTGTCTCCCACCCCATCTCCCCACACATCCCCAGAGAAACCCCCTCTGTATCCCAGCTCTATCCTCTAAGCCTTGGGCTCAGGACCTCACCCCTCAAGGGCAGAAGTTTTGCAAGAAATAAATAAAACCTCTACCCTAAACCACCCATGACTACCCCAATAACATTGATTTTGAACGTAGTCTCCCCAGATGCACCCCTAAGGATTGCGCCTCCACAGCCCCAGGAAAAAAAAATTAAAAATAAAGGAACAAACCTATTGTCATTTAAAAAAAATATCTTACTAATAACCTTTTTAGCAGCCCAGCCCTCCCTCCATCCTACTGCCCAGGTACCAGCTGCTTCTGGTGAGGACTGGCTGCTGCTAGAGGGGGTGCCCTGCAGCAACTGGGAAGGTGAGGGGTATTTGTGTGGGTTTAGCGGGTGGGTTGGAGGTCCTGGCCCTGTTGAGACTGAGGTCTGGGGTAAGGTGTAGGTCTTATGCTTGGTAGGGGATGGTTGATGTTGTGTTGTATAGTGTTAGGGTGGGAAGAGCCGAGTGGCTGCCCTATAAAGGAACTTCTTCTACAACTCTGAGTATAGTTTGACTGTGGGACTATCTCTACTAGTTCTATCTGAAGGGCTGCTGTCTCACTGAGACCCTGCCTGTGTCTTCAATTTGTCCTAGCTTGTTCCTGTCCTGGAGAAAGAGGGTACCTTACTTTGGTGGCCAGTAGGGGACAGGTACCAGCCTTCTATCCAGCAAAGCTGGGGGGTGGGTGAGGAGAAACTGAGGCAGGAAAACCCTGAAAATCATACAGACCTCTCCTGCTTTGCTTTTACTCTAGCTGGTGCCTATGTGGGGCCATCAACCTACCCTAGGGCCAAATCCTGTCTTAAGCAGACTGATCTGCTCTTGGTTTAGTGGAACACAGGATCTCTGAGGTCCAAATCTGGGCTCTCCTACCTCAGGGGAGCAGGCATGGCCCTCGGTGGGCAGCGAGTGATATGCAGACTCGGGTGTATGGCTGGAGACAGGGATGTCCAGTGCAGGGGATGTGCCTGCTGCTTGTTGGCCCTCCTCCTGGGCGCTGGGAGAGAGTGGTGAGGCTGAAGCCAGCATGGTGGACGGCCGGTGTTCATGCAGGGATGCAGTGAAGGCCAATCGGCCACAGTGCATCGCCGGCTGCTCGCTGCCCACCCGTAGCAAAGCCATCACTGAGCTGTAGTGGTACCAGTCCTCATCCCTCCCGGCCGAGAGCTTCATTCGGGGCTGGTTGGTGCGGGGGTAGATGGCAAAGAAGGCTTCACCCACCTTCCTGGTCCTCCTCATCCTCTCTGCCCTGCTGGGGAAGTACAGGGCCTCGATGTGGAGCCGCACGTCATGGTTCTTGTCATTCTTGCAGAAACCTGCTGGGAGCAATGGGGAGGGGTGAATCACAGAATGGTAGGGGTTGGAAGGGATCTCTGGAGATCATCTAGTCCAACCCCTTGCCAAAGCAGGGTCACTCAGAACAGGTTGCATAGGTGGGTTTGGAATGTCTTCAGAGAAGGAGACTCCACCACCTCTCTGGTCAGCCTGTTCCAGGGCTTTGCCACCCTCACAAGTTTTTCCTTATGTTGAGATGGAATTTCCCGTGTCCTAGTTTGTGCCTGTTGTCCCTTGTCCTGTCACTAAGGCTCCACTGAAAAGATCCTGGCCCCATCTTCTTGACACCTGCCCTTTAGCTATTGATAAGCTTTGATGAGATCCCCTCTAAGCCTACTCTTCTCCACGTTGAACAGTCCCAGGTCTCTCAGCCTTTCCTCAGCAGAGGGATGCTCTAGTCCTTCATCTTTGATGTCCTTTGCTCTTCCTTCCCTGTCCTTGAACTGGGGAGCCCAACACTGGTCCCACTGCTCCAGATGGGGCATCACCAGGGTGGGGCAGAGCAGAGGGGGAGAATGACCTCCCTGGACCTACTGACCATGCTCTTTTTAAGAGCACTTCAGGAGACCATTGGCCTTCTTGGCCACAAGTGCACACTGCAGCCTCTTGGACAACTTGTGGTGGTCCAAGGAGCATCTTGCTGAGTTCATCTATCAGCAGCCCTGTTTAGCTCTGCTCTGTGAACTCTAGCAGGGTTATGCATCTAGATATTGGGTGGGGTGGTTGCGTTGGTGGTGGTGTTTGCCCTACTCCGAGCTAGACCTGCCCCATCCATCCCACTAAGCTCAGACAGCTTAGACTCCAGCTCTGGACGTTATTGTGGGGGCAATGGTATGAGAATGCTACATGAGTCTGTAATTCTGAGATAGGCTGTGCTTCTGGGTTATCTCTGCCATCAGCTCATCCCTGTGGCATCCAGCCTCTTACCTCTGGGCAAGGTAAAAGTGAATTTCCTCCTCTGGAAGGAGTAGATCTGGTTGAGGTCGCTCTGCTCGATGGTGTCGGTGGTGTCCGTGCTGCTCTGGGTGACCTCCCCATTGTTGACACGGAGCTGGATGTTGGCACTGGAGCCCTGCAGTAGTGGGTTCTCCACAGTGAGCCGCAGGGTGTAGCAGCCCTGCCGGTTAAACTGAGCACTGACCACCTCAAACTCAAAATCCAGAGTCTTCTCCTCAGCCTTCAGTCTGGAGCACTGCAGAGCCAGGGGGATGTGGGGTTCCCCTGCCTTGCCCGCCATAAGGACAGAGCTGGGATCTCGGAGATGGATACCCCTCAGCCCTTGATAGCAGGGACCTTGACGATGTCTTCCCCAGAGCAAGCCCTCCTGGCAGCCTGGAGCAGGATTCTGAGCCAAAAAACCTGCTGCCACTCTTCTCTCCAGCAGGAAAAGTGCCTGGGGGTGCCCCTGGGTATGTGTCAGCTTCACATCTCCTCAGGCAGCTTTCAAAGACAGCAATAAAGGAAACAAAATCCCTGTTCCTGGAAAAAAAAACCTAAACCAACAAACCTTTGGTGCTGCAGGGAGATGCTGAGAGCTTTTCTGCTGCTGTGTGATGGCAGGCACAGGGGCTTGGGACTCTACTTTGTTTGCTGGAAACCAGGTAACTTGATGCAAAGCAGTGGCTGCCTTCCAGTAAACACACTGGGATATCCAGGGTGATGCTGAGTCACGTGGCAGACGTGTGTGTGTATATGTGCACAGGGTGTGCTGGCAGTGTGGGCATCCCTGCCCAGGGAGCTGGTGGCTCCTTGAGCCCTTTTCACTGGGGACATTCACCACCAAGAGATTTGTAGGATGTTGCAGAGCCTCCAGGATATGCTGGTGTGAAGGATGGGGAGAGCCATGGCAGTTGCTCCTGTGTGTTGCTGGTCACTGTGGGACAATCACAAAAAGACATGGGGTTGGAAGGGACCCCTGGAGATCATCTAGTCCAACCCGTCTGTCAAAGCGGGTCTACCCAGAGCAGGTTGCACAGGAACATGTCCAGGCGGGTTTGGAATGCCTCCAGAAACAGACTCCTCCATCTCTCTGGGCAGTCAGTTCCAGGGCTCTGCCACCCTCACAGGAAAGAAGTTCCTCCTCTGTTCAAGTTTGTGCCAGTTACCTCTTGTCTTCTCACTGGGCACCGCTGAAAAAAGACTGTCCCCATCCTCCTGGCAACCACCATTTAAATATTTATAGGTGTTGATCAGGTCTTCCTCAGACCAAAAAGACCCAAATCCCTCAACCTTTCCTCATAAGAGAGATGCTCCAGGGCCCTCATCATCTTTGTGGTCCTCTGCTGTCCCCTCTCCAACAGTTCCTTGTCCTTCTTGAACTGAGGAGCCCAGAACTGGTCCCAGTGCTCCAAGTGGGGCCTCACCAGTGCAGAGTACAGGGGGAGGATGACCTCCCTCAAGCTGCTGGTCACATTCTTCTTGATGCACCCCAGGATGCCATCGGCCTTCTTGGCCACGGGGACACATTGCTAGCACATAGTCATTCTTTTGTCCACCAGGACTCCCAGGTCTTTTTCCTCAGTGCTGCTCCTCAGCAGCTCAGCCCCCAACCTGTTTCGGTGGAGGAGCAATCCTCCCCGTGGGCCGTTCACTGGATTTTTCTGCTGATGGGTACAGGCAGCCAAGCCTGCAGCCATGCTTTGGTATGTCTCTAAGGTAGGTTTTTAGCTGGGTTTGCTGGTGGAAATGGCTCCCCATGGGGTTGGGGAATTGGATGAGCCTGGGGAGCAGTCCTTGTCTGTTGGATCAGCTCCCAGAGGGACAGAGGAACATTCACCCACCTAATCCTCACACCTGGTGACGTTATGCCCAAGCCCAAGGCAGAAATTGTTCCAGTAGTGGTTCTACTGAACAAGCAGTTGACATGGTTCTCTGCATCTACAGCTTGTAGATGTGTATCTGCTGCTGGGGGCTTGCTGGGCTTTGGGAACCAAGGGGTTGACTCTGAGTTGGGATGTCACCCCTGCAGTAAGGGCTGGGGATGCCCCAAGGGTCATGACCAGGCTGCAGAAGGGAAATTGGGGCTGGTGTGGTGGCTGCATGTGGTGGCTGCGTGTGGGTTGGGGTCCTTTCAGGGCTGATGTCCTGAGTCAAAGCTGTCTGCAAAGGGGTCCTGGTTCAGGTCTGCTCTTCTCCACATCAGTATTACTTGGGCTGCTCTTTCCTTGCACAGGAGTGACTGGTTTTGACTGGTGCAACTGCAACTGGAGCTAAGCTCCCTGCCTGCTAAACCTGCCGCCCAGCCAGCTGAGCATCCGGAGGGATGCAGGGATATTCCCAGCAGGGATATTTTGGGACTGACCTCAAGGGGTTGGTGGTGCGGGGTGGACAGAGAGGTGGAAGGGCATTGTCTGATTCACACCCGGAGTCCCCTGTCATATCTTATTCCCTCACTGCCGCTCAGAACAGTGTGTTCCCACAGCTTTCTGGGTGGTTCCAGTGAAATGTGAGATGGAGCTGGGCTAGCAGATGGCCCTGCTCTAAGACAGCTCTCCACTCCATATAAAAAGCCACATTCCAGTCTCTTCATGCTGGTGTGAGCTTGAAAAAACAAGGTTATCTTGGGGGAGGAGTGGGTTGGGGGGATAAAACAGCATCTGAGACCTTCAGGGATAAGACTTCTGCTGTTTTTTCTAGTCTGGGGGCAGCCCAGGGATCTGCAAGGTGGCCAGCCAAGACCTGTTCTCAAATCACTGCCTCCAAGAACCCCTTGGGAAGGGTGAGTGATCCATGGATAGACTCACTAAAACTTAATCCCGGTCCCACACTTCCCTGATGCTTCCAGGTAGGCTGGTTGTACCTCCTGAGCCTTCCTCTGGCTGCTGAGGATGCTGCAGAGGTCAGGATGAGAAAAGGAAAGAAAGGGGGCACAGTTCAGGGGGTTTGGGGCACCGAGTTGAGCTTAATGCAGAAAAGGTTGGTCCAAGTGGTGCTTATCTTCAGCTGGTGAAAGGGAGGTGGCGGGGGGACACATTCCCCTGCCAGCTGAGCCTGTGGGGAAGACTATGAATGTCTCCAGGGTGCTCAAAGATGCTGCTGCTGGATTGCTTCCTTGAGAGGGCTGAGAGCATAAATGCTTTTAGTGCTTTTGGAGAGCTTGACGGCTCTTTCCCCTGATGGTTGGAGACCGCTCAGTGGTCCCAGAGCAGAGATGTGCTCCCAGTCAAGAACCCAGGGATGGCTTCAACTGGGTGCGTGGTGCTGCTCTAAGCTGTTGCACCTACCAAATTGGCAGTCTGAGCAGCTGGTCCTCTACGGAGATGTCACCACGGCGCTGATCTTTGCAGCTGGGACTTGCTCTTGCACTCCATGCCATGATGGGGGCACTCGGCTACTCATTTGGGCTCTGCTTTCTTGGGGCACAGCGGTAGCAGGAGGAATCATGGTGACCAAACTGGGGTCTGTGTGAAGGATCGCACCCCGAAGCGACTTCACCTCCCAAAAGAGGCTTCCGAAAGATTCCTCTACCTCAATTAAAACCCTGCCAGGCTCTAAATGTGGGGAAATGGGAGCTATTTCATCCTTAACTAGCCAGCTTAATTTCCTTCCCGCCCTTGTGCAAGCACATTACGGAGCCACTGCTAATGACAGCCTCATCAAAGGCTAATTTTTGCATAATCGAATCAAAGATGCAGTTCATTCACGCGGTGTTTTCCCAGCCGTTCCAGAGGCGCACGTGCAGCGGGTCTGGAGCTACCACCTCCATTGCATCCATCTGGCACCAGGCATGGCCAAACCTGGGGCTGAGACCCTGCCTTGATCCAGCAGAACTAAATGCTAATTGCCATGACTCGGTTGGGAACGAGCTTGATTCACCTCTGCAGCATCCTCACCATAGCAGGAGGCTGAACGCATCAGCCAAGGTTGGGTTCAAGGTGGGTGCTTCAAGGCAAAACTCCAACCTCCCTTTTTATTTATTTATTTATTTTACTCCCAAATAGAAGCCAGAGGAAGGCTCAGGAGGTACAACCAGCCTACCTGGAAGCATCAGGGAAGCGTAGGAGACTGGGATTAAGTTTAAGTGAGTCTATCCATGGATCACTCACCCTTCCCAAGGGGTTCTTGGAGGCAGTGATTTGAGAACAGGTCTTGGCTGGCCACCTTGCAGATCCCTGGGCTGCCACCAGGGATTCACAGGACAGTGTGATGTTTATTGATTTTTTTGTCAGCTGGTGGCCTTTTTTTTTTTGTTCTGTAAAAAATGAAAGGTGGCCTTTGGTAGCTGGAGTTCTCTGCCTGTGTAATGAGCTCAGGGTTTGGGTCTGGACAGCTGTGTAATAGCGATGAGAGACAGGTGGTTTGGCCAAAGGTGGGTTCCTGCTGTCCTTAGCTCTGTTTTTTATCATGTAAAAGCCCTTTCCCTTAGGGAAATGTCCCCATGGGTGCAGCGAGAGGCAGTGATTTGCTGCTGGGTTGCACCTACATCTCCTCTCCAGCCTCCCATCCAATATTATAAGATAAAACAAGCTCGGAGCAGTGCTGCATCCAAGGAGAGGACACTTCATCTCCAGGAGCAGAAAAAGGATTTGGGAGAAGACCTTACAGTGTGGAGCAGAGACCAAGGTGCTGGTGGTGTCGGAGCATTTCCACATGCTGGGGAGATGCTCAGATGCTGCTGAGGTTTGGGAGAGGTGCCCGGAGTGGGGAAACTATCCCATTTCCATGTTTATCCAGCAGCACTGTCTGGGGCTACCACTGTGCTCCCAGTTCATGGGGCCTTTTCCCAGCCTGGTCCTTGCTGCCTGGGGAGGGGGCAGCAAGCTTTGCTAAGGTGGGCCTGGGTGGCAACCACTCATCAGAGGCTTGTGGCTGGTTTCCCAACAGCCATTTTGGAGTGGACAATGCCAAACTGTTGGAATACCAACCTTTTGCAGGGTGTTCAATTGCCTCAAGATGCTTTGATAGAGACAAAGCCCTTCCAGGGCTGGTGTGCACCTATATCATGATCACTTTGCTAAGATCAGGATTGATTTTGTTGTTGTTGTTTTGTTTTTTTTTTTCTCTCTAGCGGGGCATAACCCCTGTGCCTCTGAATTTTCAGCCCTTTGCCCAGTCCCTCAGCTTTCTCAGGAAGCACCTTGGGGATTCGACAACAGCATTTCTCATTTAAAAACAATCCCGGGAAAGGGGAGGGGGAAAACCCCAAACCTTGTGGGTCACTTTGTGCAGCATTGCCACAAGGTTTTGGCTAAAAATTAAGCTAAATCTTCAACCTTGATTAATTTTTCTTTGCTTTGCTTGCTGTCACGTGTGGACTGGGTGCATTTTTCTGGCTTATATTCTTTATCTTTTTTTTTTTTTTCTTTTAAGCTGCTGTCTCTTGGGGTAAGTGTAGCTGGTGGAAAGAAGGATGCATTGGCCAAGGGGACTGGTTACACCTGCTCTCACCCCGGGACAAAGCATCCCCCTCCCAGTTTGCTCCCTGAGATGTTTTACATCCCTTTCCCACCTCCTCCAGGCTGTTTTCTGTGGCTGTGGGACCTTCCCTCCAAGCCCTGGGCAGGATCCAGCCACCTCCTGGGGGGCTGTAGGGGAAGATGTTCTGCTGGTGGCGTCCCCAAGCTTGAACCTAACTAAAACTTTCCTTCCCTGTTCCCACCTCTTCCACATTGTGCTGGCTAAGTTGGGGGGAGGGGAAAAAAAAAGGCAAATAAATCTGCCAGATTTGGGCAAAGGATTGGGTTCAACTGATTTACACCAGTAAGGAGCTGGCTGCTCAGTTTACCCCAGTAGGAAGCTGAGGTGTTTGCATCCCGTGGAGGGGACAAGGGCAGCACCTGGGTCCCTCAAGTCTCAGCGTGGGGCAGGGTGAGGGGGTGTGTGTGTTGTTGGAGGGAGACGCTAAACCCCAGCGGAGAAAGGGGGCTGGGTCAAGCAGCCTCCTCTCCCGAAAAGCTCTGCCTAATCAAAGGGAGAGCAGAGCACGGGGGTTGGTTGTTTTTAATTTCCTAAACCCCAGGGTGGCCCCCAGCCAAGGCCTCCTGGCGATGGAGGGGATAAAGTTCCCCGAGCCACTGGGGGCCTCCACTTGCTCCCCGCGGCTCTGAACTTTGCCTGGGAGCTCGCACGGTCGCATCCCGCCCCGGGATGCTCTAGAACCCGGTTTAGCGAGGCTACACATCTCCTGAGACGTCCCCCCCACCCCACAAGGAGCCCAGACCACCAGGTTCCTTGAGAATAGGTCGCTGGTTGGAGGAAGGTAACTTTTTCTCTTTTTTTTTTTTNNNNCCCCCCCGCCAAAGCAGCGCTGCTTTCTCTGCTGAGATACAACTTAGTCATCGGGTTTTGGTGGGATTCTGCAAACTCCTGACTTTTCCCCTTTGCTGGCTCGGGTGGGGGAGGGCGAGGGGGGGGGTTCAACAGCAGGTGCTGCTGCCTTTGCTTTGAAACTGGGAAGGAGGGGGTCAAGAACCTAAAAATAACCTTAAAACAGCCTCCTTGGCTTAAATGTTTAAGCTGCCTTGGCTTTTAAAATGCAAAAGGGGCTTCTCCCTCTGTCTGGCTTGGTGTGTTTATGATCTCCCCCCCCGGTGGATTTATTATCTGCAGGCTCCAGCTTTGCTGAGGGAAGGGGTTTGTGAAGCTCCACGACTCTTTCCGGGATGGTGGAGACTGGGGGTGCGTGAGGGATCCGGGAAAGAAGGTGTGTGGGGGGATTTGGATGGGATGAGAACGGGCCTCACTGTGGCTGAGGGAGAAGGGAGGAAAACACCATTGGAGTGGGATGAAAAACTTCCTCTGGACTTTTCCCTCCCCCGGGGCAGGGGTTTTCCTGAGGGGATGGGGAGAGCCGTGGGCTGGGGCACAGAGTTTGGCTTCCCGCAGCAGCTCATCACCGCAATGAGTTTGACGTCCTCAGTCCCCTGCAGCTGAGCCTGCCTTGGGGTAAGGGGGGGAGAAGGGGGCAGTGATTTCCTGGAAGTCTCAGCCTCTGGCTGGATGGTCCTGGGTGTGCGTGGGCTCCTCAGCACTTGTGTTTGGGGAACTTGAGGGAAGGCATGATCTTCATACTGGAGACAGTTCTGCTTTTCCAGAAAGATGATCAAATTCTTTAAAAAAAAAAAAGAAAAAAGCTCTGGGTGAGGGCTGGCCAGGGCAGCTTTGGTGCCTCCAAAATCACCGGTGGAAGGAAGGGATGGGACCAACTATCCCCTTGCCCCTCCCAACTGAGCGCAAGCAGCTGCAGGTCAACTTTTCTCATCTCATTTTTGGGTTGGGACACTGAGTTTGGGGGACTTTGGGGCTGAAGTTGCCTGGCTTGGCTTGTGCTGATGTGAGACGCGGCTCCCAA
>VXBJ01005642.1:1943-14526 GCA_013400055.1 Nycticryphes semicollaris
AGTTGGCAGATGTGCTTGCCAAGCCACTTTCCATTATTTTTCTGAAGTCCTGGCTAACTGGGGAGATCCCGATGGACTGGAGGGTAGCAAATGTAACACCCATCTACAAGAAAGGCAAAAAGGAGGATCCGGGAAAATAGACCTGTCAGTCTGACCTTGATACTAGGGAAGGTCATGGAGCAGATCATCTTGAGTGGAATTTTTACTTGACTTCCCAATTACTGGAACAGACTGAGGTTGTAGAAGGTGATCCTTAAATATTAACCAGCTTTCTTGGGCCCTTCTTTCTTCCATGGCCTTATCATATGAGACTCTATCAAGCAGATCCCTGAAGAGGCTAGAGTTTTCTCTCCTCAAGTTCAGGGTTGTGAGCTTGCTTTTTACCCTCCTTTTTAAGATCCTTTACTCCACTGTCTCATAGTCACTGCACCCAAGGCTGCTTTTTACCCTCACATCCCCAATGAGCCCCTACTTTTGGTGAATATGAGGTCCAGCCGAGGACCTCAATGGCTTCTCTATCACTAGAGTCATGAAGTTAATTTGCAAAGGTATACCAATTTCTCCTTGCAGAAAGTAAAGCCTGATTCAAACATCCTTTGTGTTTGACTTTATCCTAGCTCATATGTATCAAATTGCCAATTAGTGTTAGGTAGTCTAAATGTCAGTACTGTAACATTTCTTATTTCTGAACAGGTACAATAGGGAAACAATTCAGAGTAATCTGTTACAGCAGTAGCAGCATGGCAACATGGAACAATATTTCTGCCTGCAGCAATGGAAAAATACTGAAATAAAATTCTACTCAAGTTCATTTGAGTTCAGACACTTTCACTCTAGCCTTTTGGCAGTTTAGTATAAGTAACTAGATTTTTATTTGTGATGAAACTTCTGATAAACTCCATCTCTTTTATGATTAGAATCATCTAATATTAGATACTATATTTCTATACTTTATTAGAAATGGAAGGGCTGGATGAGACTTCCCGTGTAATCTAGTTTATCCTCTATAGTCTCCAAGAACCATCATCTAATCCTATTTGTGGGGTCAACATACTATGTGAATGAAACTTCATTGCATGAGCTCATTAGGTAACAATTGACAAGAGCTCAATGCCCGTTTAACAGACAGGTCTAACTTGTTCGGTTTCTAATTTGTTACTTCATTGATTCATGAATTCACCAACTCTAATTCCAGTAAATCATGCATCTATGAGCAAAATAGTTACCTATCTGATGCTGAGAGTGTTCATTCTTAGCACACCACATCATGGTGTGGGCATCCCCTGTATTACACCAGGAAGCACACAAAACTCAGAAGTCTGGCTGCTGTTGGATCAGCTCCAAAAGCTTTTTTGGTAAACCAACATATTTATGCTTTCTAACCTGGAAGCTTGGTCTATATTATTTCCATAAATTAGTAGATTATGCAGAAACTGCCAGACAGTTATTATGCAAAAATGCAGGAGATATCAGCTGTAGGTGATAATGGCTGCAGGATGGCCCTTGTCTTTTCCTATCCATTGTGTTCTGCTGGTTCCTGAAGTGTTGCTGTCATCTTCATCTAATGGCACTGCTCTCAGCATAATCAGGCCTTAGCATGAAATGTGTGTTTAGCCAAAACCTGAGCAGGAAACACACAAGGACTCTGGCAGGAGGGACTCCAGAGTTTTGTTGGTAGTTTCAGTTGCTTTAAGTAACTTCATAGCCACATATAAAAGTAAACAGGGTGTCTACATAAACACATCCTCTTTTGACAAAACTCAACTACAGGAGTGGGCTTCAGTCATGGAAAGGACGCTCTTAAGCAATTCTGGCATTCTTGTTAGCAGACTCTATTCTATCTAGATTGACTGACTTTGAATGATTTAATTAATCTGAGAATTTCATGGGATCACTCACAGTACATGATCATAGAATCATAGAATGGTTCAGGTTGTAAGGCACCTAAAAGATCGAGTTCCAACCCCCCTGCCATGGTCAGGGACACCTCCCACTAGACCAGGTCACTCAAAGCCCTATCCAACCTGGCCGTGAACACCTCCAGGGATGGGGCAGCCACAGCTTCGCTGGGCAACCTGTTCCAGTGCCTCACCACCCTCACAGTAAAGAATTTCTTTCTGGTATCTTGTTGAGCTTCTCATCCACCAACACCCCCAAGTCCTTCTCCTCAGGGCTGATCTCAATCCATTCTCTGCCCAACCTGTATTTGTGCCTGAGATTGTCATGTCCCAGGTGCAGGACTGTGCACTTGACCTGGTTGAACTTCATGGGGTTCACATGGGCCCACTTCTCGAGCCTGTCTGGGTCCCTCTGGATGGCATCCCTTCCCTCCAGTGGTGTCATCGGCAAGCTTGTTGAGGATGCACTCTATCCCACTGTCCATGTTGCCAACAAAGATGTTAAACAGCACTGATCCCAGTACTGACCCCTGAGGAACACCACTCGTCACTGGCTTCAACTTGGACATTGAGCCTTTGACCACAACCATTTGAGTGCAGCCATCTAGCCAGTCCCTGGCATAATTAACTCTGGCCTTGTTTAAAATGCAGTTTTACATCCTTGCTAGATTTCTAAATCAGATAGCAATACAAGAAATGAGCATACATATTTTATAACAATCTCCAAGCTTTTGTTCATGAAAATTACATATTAGGTGTTTTCAATATTTAATGAGAATTTAGGTCATTTAAAACTATTCATATAAGTAGATAGGAAAATCTGACATGCATTTCAGAACATAAAAGCAATGCTTTTTCATAGAATCATGAAGCCATGATGAGGACAGGGTCACACATGCATCAGGGAGATTCTCCTGTTGAGTCACAAGGTTCAGAGAGGATGCCCTTGCTTCTCAGTGTCAGACACACACACACACACACGGAGGACACTGACACAGCCAGTTACACAGACTGCCACAGACAAGGTGCTGTCTTCAACAGCACCTACATATAGGACCCACATAAACCAAACATAGATAATCAGGTCCCCTTCCTTCTCTTTGGCTGGTATAGAAGAGCACTAGTAAAGGCACACACACAACACTGTAGATTCACGATCACATGCACATTCTCAGATCCCTTGAGTATGGCACAGCCCTCTCTGTCCATCCAGTATCCCTGCCCAGATCCCAGGCTCTCTTACCTGCTTCACAGGTTTCTACTCAATGGCTAATTCACCTTGAAGTTTGCTAGGGAATTACACATGCATGTATCTGTGCACACCAGGTTTGGGGAAGATACAGATACTCTGTTCACACAGCCCCTCATTAACCTCACTCATACTGAGCCTTCATAGTAACTGGTTTTCAGGACACAACTCCCTTCCCTTGGTTCCTGCCCCAGTGGCTGGAGACTGAAGACCCCCCACTCTTTCCAGTAGCTGGCCCTGAGACCTTCACTCACGCCAGTAGCTGACACCTTAGGCCAGGGGTGTCTACACCATGGTCTGATTCCAGTAGCTGGCACCCAGTCCATCACACCAGTTGCCAAAGTAACTGGCACTCTGGGCTCAAAGTCTGCAGGAGCCTCCCTAGATCCAGAAAGCTATGGACCCTCACATACTGATGCTAGGACCTGGCACTCACTCCAGTAGCTGGCACAACAGGTTGTAGGGCACCAGTGATGGAAGGGAGACTAAATAATGCTTAAACAGATGTCTGTGTAATGATAGTATGCCCTTGTATTAAGGAGCAGAATGTGTTCATAACAAGCTGCTGTCTGTTGCTTATCTCAAGTAACTAATCCAACCCTAGACATAAGACATCTCCAACAAGGACTAAGGCTATGAAAACAGCCGCACCCAGGCTTGCGGTATGGCCAAGCTCCAAGCAGGCACAGCAAGCAAAGGTTACTAGCTGTGATGAAGAGGAATCTCCTTAATTCACCACTGAGACTCCCAACAACCACCAGAGGAAGATACTGTGCAGACTCATGGAGGTGGGGAACTAATTAACATACGGAGCGAGATCAGATGATGAATATGCATGAGCTTGTTATGACATAAACTGAATATGTATGAAGTAGTAGCATAAATGTAGACACTTGCTTTGAGCCAGTGCACACGACTTTGGTGGGACTACCCCCCCGTGCTGCCCAGCGCTGAATAAACATACCTACTTTACAACTTTGCAGGTTGTGGAGTTTGCTTCTCCACGTCACCAGGTTGTCGGTCTGACTCCAGTAGCTGGCACCAAATTCCACACACACAGAGGTCTCACCAGTAGCTGGCACTTAGTCCTTGGAACACATGTACACACAGGATAAAGAATGAGATTACACAGAGCAATAGTTAAGAAAAGATTCATTAAGAAAATATAAGAAGGTAGGACAGAGTCTGGTTATCAGGCACAAGGCAGAGCCAGACAAACATGCTGTCCTGGTTTGAGGATTCCTGACAATTTTCTGGTCAGTAATTTTAATTTGCAGCTAAGCCTCTTCTAACTAAATGAACTCCCTGAAATTAACAGCATTTTTTAAAGACTGTGGTCCACTCCCAGAGTGCTAAGATCTATGTTTATAGTTTATGCCAAGGAACGGTATGCAGAGCGGCTCTTCCTTATCCTTATTGCTATAACAACCAAGGTCAGCTCACTTTGTTACTTGACCTGCTGGAGGGTCGGAAGTGGAAGAGCGTAGAGGGGTCCCATCTGTGGGGAGGAGTGGACAGGAGAGGTGACCCAAACCTGACCAACAGGCTATTCCATCCCATCTGCCCCATGCTCAGTATAAAAGATGAGGGATCAAAGGGTCAACACCTCTTTCTTCAATGGCCGACGTCCAAGAAGGACTCTCTTCATCTGCTTTTGATCCTGATCTGAGTATTCCTGACTCCATATTTCATTATTTTCTTTTTCTTTTATTAGCAATATTTCATTAAAGTAGTTTAGTTTTTTCTAAACTCATAAGTCTTTTTCTCTCTCTTCCTCCTCTCCCTTCTGTGAGAGTTGGGGGAGACCATTTGTTGTTTGTTGCAGTGGCTAGTCTGGCCCAAACCATGAGACATGCTGACAGGCCCCACTTTACATGGGACCAGCCCCTTTTATACTCCTTTCTGTCTGCTCCCCCTTTATTCCTGCTTGCTCCCCCTTTCCCCTGAATATTGCTTCATGGGTTTGTAGATTCCTGAACCCCCTCCCACCCCAGTGTCCGGGATCTCCCCTGATTTACAATCTTATCAGTTGCAAAGTCCAGGTTGATCTTGGAAGTGGTGCCTGTGGTTTCTTGAGAGGCCATCAGTTAGTGTGACTAGCATGGTTTGTGTCTTGTAATTTTCTCCATATTTTTTTTGTGAGGTTTGTCTGTATATTTTCGGGTTTTTTTCCCCCTTTTTCCCTTAGTTTCCCAACTGAGAGGGTCCCCAATCAGGTAATCTTGCTGAAATAAACCTTCTTGTACTCTCACATGCCCTCATCCATTCCTGTGCTTGAACAGGTTTGGTTCTCATCACTGCCTCCCTTATCATTTAAGTTTAAGAAGATATCCCATAATCCTGTTCAAAGGTGAGCATATACCATATAGTTCCACAGAAATAAAAATCAGTGGTCCAAACTCTTTTTGTGGAAAATGCATAAGGATATTTCCTTATACATATTTAAAGATTAGATGCTCTTTCAGAGTCATCTTCCATACAAATGTTATTAGACATTCTAAAATCTAAAACAGCCTTCTTGTCTCCCAAAGTAGTGACTATTTATGTAAATTTCCATTGATTTAACTCAAATGTGCATTTAAAGTAGCATGAAGTGTGCTTGAAGTTGTGGCTGTTATCTTAATTTATTAACAAAAATATGTCTCTCAAATGCTAAGTCTAGGTAGAACACACTAAAAAACCAAAAAACAGAAGAAGGTTGCTCAAACTGAAGTGCATAGAAGTGCATATTCATTACCAGAATCGGGTTTCAACAGGGTAATCTGGTATAGAGACCTGAGTAACAGTGTGGCACCAAAAAGCATGGACATGTTCAAAAAAGGACTTGTATTCAACAGTCTGACTTTCACAAGTAAATTTAAGGATTAATTGGAGAAAAAATAATGCCAAAATATATATGCATTTTAACTGTTGGACTAGAAAAGCCATTTACATTTTTTGTACAACTGAAGTTTTGTAAATCATGATAATGTTTTAAGAAAAGGGCTGTGCAGCAGAAAGAAAGCAGTAATTAACATCCAAGTAGAATATTTAAGTGTTATGTATATAGAAGCTTACTGACACTGGTGGGACCTCAGCTACATTATGTTGTACGTACACTGCTGCTGTACTTCAAATTTGGAAGAGGAATCGAGGAATTCAGAGCAGTAAATTAGTAAAAAGGTAAGAACAAAGCCTGAAAACAATGCTTAGAAGCCTGATAACTTTTCCCATGCTGCCAATCCTAAAAATCACACAATGGTTGAGGTTGGAAGGAGACATTTAAAGTCATCTAGTCCACACATCTGCCCCCCTTCCCCCCAGCAGGGTCACCTGGAGCCGGTCGCCCAGGACCATCTCCAGATAGCTTTCAAATATCTTCAAGGAGGGTGACTCCACAACCTATCCAGGCAACATGTGCCAGTGCTCAGTCACTCTCGGTTAAAAAAAGCATTTCTTGATGTTGAGACGGAAATTCCTGCGTTTCACTTTGTGCTCATTGTCTCTTGAGTTGTCACTGTTGAGAAGAACCTGTATTCCTCTTCCTCATTCCCTCCAATCAGGCATTTGTACACATTGATGAGACCTCTCCCGAGCCTTCTTTTCTCCAGGCTAAACAGTCCCAGCTCTCCCAGTGTGACTTGGTACCCCCTGCTCCTGACCCCTGGTAATATGGTTAGCATAACTAATGCAATTTTATAAGGTAAATGGCCATTATCCGACTGAGCTGGTCACATATCAGTCTCCTTTCCCTTCTTCATCAGACCTTGAAGGTCCTGCACATCACTTCTCCCCTTCCCTATCGGCCTTCAGGTTTCTGGGCACCTTCCCTCTTACCAGCCTTGAAGGTCCCAGGCACCTAGCCAACCAGGTTGTGATGATCCTGACACAAAACAGGGAAGCATAGCAGCACCCAGAGCACTGTCTATAAAATCAAGCAGTTACTTGGATCGGAACTGCTGCTGAACAGCCTGAACAAAACTTNGAGACATTTAAAGTCATCTAGTCCACACATCTGCCCCCCTTCCCCCCAGCAGGGTCACCTGGAGCCGGTCGCCCAGGACCATCTCCAGATAGCTTTCAAATATCTTCAAGGAGGGTGACTCCACAACCTATCCAGGCAACATGTGCCAGTGCTCAGTCACTCTCAGTTAAAAAAAGCATTTCTTGATGTTGAGACGGAAATTCCTGCGTTTCACTTTGTGCTCATTGTCTCTTGAGTTGTCACTGTTGAGAAGAACCTGTATTCCTCTTCCTCATTCCCTCCAATCAGGCATTTGTACACATTGATGAGACCTCTCCCGAGCCTTCTTTTCTCCAGGCTAAACAGTCCCAGCTCTCCCAGTGTGACTTGGTACCCCCTGCTCCTGACCCCTGGTAATATGGTTAGCATAACTAATGCAATTTTATAAGGTAAATGGCCATTATCCGACTGAGCTGGTCACATATCAGTCTCCTTTCCCTTCTTCATCAGACCTTGAAGGTCCTGCACATCACTTCTCCCCTTCCCTATCGGCCTTCAGGTTTCTGGGCACCTTCCCTCTTACCAGCCTTGAAGGTCCCAGGCACCTAGCCAACCAGGTTGTGATGATCCTGACACAAAACAGGGAAGCATAGCAGCACCCAGAGCACTGTCTATAAAATCAAGCAGTTACTTGGATCGGAACTGCTGCTGAACAGCCTGAACAAAACTTGTGATCCTCCGGTGGTCAGAGATGACTCCACCATCATCTGCTTCTTCTGAGGAATGAGTGACTCATATTTTTTCGCACATTTCGGGTCTAGTTTATGATTATTATATTGATATGGCAAGTCATGTATTAAGATTTGACTCAAACTGCAGAGGGTCCAGGTGATTAGAAACCATAAGCTAAGCTGTGCTATCAAATTCTGTGCCAGCTACTTATATAATTGTGCTACACTGATTCTGCTTACTAAAAAACCCTGTGATACACTGACCATAAGATTCTATGCTGATCTATTCTGCTAAAAATAAAGCTTTAATTGTAACTACAAGTTAGTGTCAGCATCATTCTGCCAAGGATCCCCAAAAGAACTTGTCTGTCCCCATAGAGTCAGGTGACATTCAGCCTTTCCTCATAGGAGAGATGCTCCAATCCTTTAATCATCTTCGTGGCCCTTTGCTGGACTCTCTCCTGTATGATCATGTCTCTCTTGTACTAGAGAGCCTAGAACTGGACATGGTACTTCAGATGCAGCCTCATTAGTGTTGAAAAAAGGGGAAGGATCACCGCCCTAGATTTTCTGGCGACAATATCCTAATGCATCCCAGGATATCATTAGCCTTCTTTGCCTCAAGGGCACATTGCTGGATCATGTTCAAGTTGATGTCCATCAGGACACCACACACACACACACACACACACACACGATCCTTTTCTGCAAAGCTGCTTTCCAGCTGGTCAGCCCCCATGGTTTACTGGTGCATGGGGTCGTTCCTCCACAGGTGTGAAACTTTGCACTTCTTTTTGAACTTCATGAGGTTCCTGTCAGCCCATTTCTCCAGGCTGTCAAGGTCCCTCTGGACGGCAGTGCAACCCTCTGGTGTATCAGCCTGTAACTCCTCCCAGTTTTGCAGTCTGCAACTTGCTGAGGGTGCCCTCCTTCCTGCTTTCCAGGGATGTTGTCAACTTGATGCCAAAAATATATTTTGGGTTCTCCATATAAGATTTTCCTCTCTATAATCAGGGAAGTGGGAGGAATAAGGAAAATTTCATCATTTCAATATTCAAAGGCTTGATAATTTGCCTCTAACAAAATAAAATTATTAAGTGTTCATGCATTAGTATAAAGAACTTGTGTGTCTTAAGGAAATTCACAGCATTGTGGTATTATTCTCTTCACTGCTTATCACTTTAAGTTTGAATAAATTATTTTTTTTTTAATTTAGTGAGTAAAATAAAATTCAAATTTTAGTTAAGCACATTAATTCAAAGCAGCTAATTAATTCAGCTAAACACTGACAAACACTTCTGTTTCTTGCTGCTGAACTACTGCAGTGTGAGCTATAGTGTGTTCTGGAAATAAGCTCCCTCACAGACTTGCAGAAACCCCCGAGGAGAATTTTTTCTGGTTTTGATGAAATACAGTTTAAGCGTTACCAAATTCCATCTTATTGACATTCATCCTTACTTGGAAAAAAAAAAAAAAAAAGAAAAAAATATTTGACTTAGCAATCAAACATTTCATAGAGGAAAGTATTATACTAGCGTACATGGCTCAACTTTAAAATACTAGGTCCTTTTTAATTAAAATACTGAACAAACTGCTTCTTCACAATCTGAAGTCACATCACTACATTTTGCTCATGAGAATAAAATTTACAGTCATGAATTGCACATAAAGGATTTATTTTAAATGTTTTAAGGATAGAGTTACATCATAATTATAAAAAATACTTACAGAATTAAGTAACCGATTTAAAGTGTTCATACTTCTAAATGCAGAGAAATAAAATAAAAATGAATCCAAGCTCTAAAGATGAAGTCATTACCTAATTTTAAAATGTGAACACGAAGACCTTTGAANCACTCAAAAGAAAAAAAAAAGTAGTGTTTTACTTATCAATTGTAATTTTATTTATTCTTGAACAGAATACGTGGTCCCTTCAAATGCTGTATGATACATATAACCAAAAAATTACCTTCTGTTGGCACTATGTTTGCCTCACCGGTGCATTTAATCCTACTAATAACCATTCAATCATCACAATAAGCAAATTCACAAAAAACTAAACACAAAATAAAAACAGAACAGAACTCAAACCTAAACATTATAACATGCAACTTCAGTTTGTTACATTGAACATTCTAACCTTCTAGGCATGCAAAAAAGGATGGTCTGCATTTAAAGTTGTTTTTTCTTTTTAAAAGTTTTACATGGCAGCCTGACATCATGCACACACACAATATATAACAATACTACAGCAGGTAAATGAGAGAGGGCAATAACTTTTATACAACGATCCATGGCTTGTGTCATCACAAGACCTATGATAAATTTGGAAAGCAATGTTGAAGCCCTAGAACAAGGGACCAACATGTAGCTACCAGGGTAATGCAAGCACTGCATGCAGATCTGAAACATGAGCCTAAAATGAAGCCCAAAGTGGATGACAGGGAGTGGAATTAGTCTCAAGTCTCAAAAAGGTGGTTTAAGATATTAAAAAAAACAACCACAAAACCAAAAGCACCCCTCCCCCCAAACCTTAAGAAAAAGATGAAAAGAAAAAACTCATGTAACAGGCAACGGGGACATCTAAAAACAACCATAAAATTTGATAGTGTATAGATTATATTCTAATTAGCAAAATATGTGGTGTATTAGAGTGGCTTGCATAAAATCCACAAATGCAAGTCTAATGCTAAAAATATTTCAGTAGATATAAACCTCAAATATTTCAAAACAAACCTTGTTTTCTTTAGCTGTAAAGCTCGAAATTAATTGTACTAAGTTATTAATGTATTTTGTGTGCAATCAATACACTCATTCTTGTGCCACAAATATCAACTTGGGCTCATGGAGCCAGGCTCAGCTTTGAGATTTACATGCAGGACTCTTAAGAGTCAATAGAAAGCACATGACAGATCTGCAGGATGAAAGCACAGTGTTGCAAATCTGCTCACTTTGTCCAAAACACAATGAAAATTTACTGATTTAGAGCTTAAAAACTGGATTGAGAAGCTGTGAACTAAAAGACAATAGCCTGCCTTTGGTAGCCCATGATGAAATACAGAACATAATGCTATAGAGTAGCAAGGAACAAAGAATTAAGATACTATATTTATACAGTATTACCATTTAACAGCATAATGAGGCACAAGCCTTAAGGCTAAAATATTAAATCAGGCCAAAAAAATGGCCAGAATGGGACTTAAAACACTGAGTCTTTGATATCAAGATTACCCACAATAGAGGTCAGACCTGATTAACAGTACCTCTTCTGCAGCCTTCCACTAACAGCATAAGGTTGGATATCTATGTATTCCTTTTTTCCATCAATACTGTTGACTGTATTCACATTCTTCACATACTGTATTTCTGTGAACCAGTGCTTTGAAGCTTGTAGAGCTCTGCTTTAACATGACAATTTTGTTGCTGTCCTGATCCTTGTTACAATTCTGATGTTTTTAAAAGTTGCTACGCTTAAAAAACAATAAACACCCTAACCTCGATTTACAACTATCTTGCAAGATCAAAACTGTGAAAGGATTCTGCTGTTGCAGGCTGCTATTTACATCCACAATCTAATGCAGATGACTGAACCACTGAGACTGTCTATAGCTCCCATTAGATAGTACACCACTGGCATGCAGAACTCTAGTGTTCACAGAATGAAATTCATGTTAACAGCATACCTCAAAGCAAGTACACCACAAAAGGCAACAACAGGTTTAAACTGTAGATTTGTCTGGACACTCCTTATGTGGAAAAGCCAGAAAAAGAATACATTGAGAAGATGCCTTCTTGAACCAAAATGGTTAAAAACAATAGCAAAATCCAAAACAAAACCAAACCAAGCACGGAATATAGTAGACTGAGCAGAAGGCAACAAATGCTTCACCTTCTCTAAAGGAGGTCTTCAGTGTAGAAGGACCCCCCCAACCCCATAAGATTGTATTTACTGTGTAAAACATTAAGTAATATTAGGTTTCTAAGTCCACACACAAACATCCAGGTTGCTAAATTCTGATTTTAATGAGAGACTACTGATTGCCAATGTGTAGTCTAAAGTCTTCTTAAGTAGAATATATACTGTTAAACTTGTGGCACCAAGCACTTGGGTTCTGCTAAGAAAAGTGTATAACAAAACGGAGTACAACATTTTGGATTAAAGGCAGCTTTGCTGTGTGTATTTTACTGGTTCCTACAACTTGTAAATGCAGGCCCTTAACCTGCAACCTAATTAACTGCTTATACAGATTAAATATATGTTTATAGTTTAAAGCCTTTTCACTGAAAGGTGTGTAAATCAAACACTTGATATCCTACTTCCCTGTGACTAGTAAAAATACACAAGTATTTCCATGTACTGCAAGTTCTTAAAAAGCTTAATTTTAAATAAAGTGTAGAAACACAGTAGACATGTTACTTGGGTTAGGCATTCCTTACTGCTGCACAAACTCTTTAAACCTTTCAGAAGAGTCACCTCTGTCCCAACTCAGAAAACAAGGACTGCTAGTAGACAAGAAATTAAATTTAATGTTACAAAAGAAAGCATATTGAAAATAGCAAACTACACTTGCATGTGGCAGTTGAATAGGTGAGTGCAAGGTTGAAGAAAAAGTTAAAATCTATGAAAAAAAATAGATTACAATATTAGATTGACTTCACACAGCTTGAATTTGCAGCTGTTCTTTGCTTTTAACTCCCTCCCACCCAAATATATCAACTTCCTTCATTAAAAGGAGTTCTCTTACGCAAAATGTGTCATGTT
>VXBJ01005643.1:892-46361 GCA_013400055.1 Nycticryphes semicollaris
AGGGAAGCCAAGGCAAGGCAAGGGATGGGAAGGCAAAGCAAGGGATGGGAAGGCAAAGCAAGGAAAAACAAGGGATGGGAAGGCATGGCAAGGCATGGGAAGGCAAGGGAGGACATGTCAAGGCAAGGCAAGGCAAGGCAAGGCAAGGCAATGGAAGGCAAGTCAAAAGATTGGAAGGTAAGGCAAGGGATGGGAAGGCAAGGCAAGTGATTGCGAGTCAAGACAAGTCAAAGCAAGGCTAGGCAAGGAAAGGGATGGGAAAGCAAGGCAAGGGATGGGAAGGCAAAGCAATGCAAGGCAAAGGAAGTGAAAGCAAGACAAGGCTAGGCAAGACAAGGCAAGGAAAGGTAAGGAAAGACAATGCAAGGCAATTAAAAGACTGGACGGCAAGGCAAGGGATTGGAAAGCAAGGCAAGTGAAGGCAATGCAAGGGAAGGCAAGACAAGGCAAGAAAAGAGGTGGGAAGGCAAGGCAATGCAAGGAATGGGAAGGCAAGACAAGGGATGGAAAGGCATGGGAGGGCAAGGGAAGACATGGTAAGGCAGGGCAAGGCAAGACAAGGCAAGGCGGTGCAAGTCAAAAGATTGCAAGGCAATGCAAGGGATGAGAAAGCAAGACAAGGGATGGCAAGCAAGGCAAGGGATGGGAAGGCAAGGCAAGGCAAGGCATGGGAAGGCAAGACAAAGCAAGGGATGGGAAGGCAAGACAAAACAAGAGATGGGAAGGCAGGGGATGGGAAAACAAGGCAAGGGAAGGCAAGACAAGGAAAGGAAAGGGATGGGAAGGCAAGCCAAGGGAAGGTAAGGGATGGTTAGGAAAGGCAAGGCAAGGGAAGGCAAGACAAGGAAAGGGATGGGAAGGCAAGGCAAGGGATCAGAACAGAAGGGATGGGAAAGCAATGAAAGGCAAGGTAAGTCAAGGNGGAATGCAAGGCAAGGATTGGGAAGGAAAGGCAAGGCACGGGAGGGCAAGGCAAGACAAGGAAAGGGATGGGAAGGCAAGGGAAAGCAAGCCAAGGCAAGGAAAGGGATGGGAAGGCAAGGCAAGGGATCAGAACAGAAGGGATGGGAAAGCAATGAAAGGCAAGGTAAGTCAAGGTAATGCAAAGCCGGTAAAGGATGGCAAGCCAAGTCTAGGCAAGTGATGGGAAGGCAAGGCAAGGCAAGGGATGGAAGGCAAGACAAGGGATGGGAAGGTATGGGAAGGCAAGGCAAGGCAAGGCAACGAATATCAAGACAAGACAAGTCAAAGCAAGGGTTGGGAAGGGAAGCAATGGCAAGGCAAGGGAAGGGATGGGAAAGCAAGCCAAGGCAAGGCAAGAAAAGGCAAGTCAAAAGACTAGACAGCAAGGCAAGGGATGGCAAAGAAAGGCACGGCAAGGCAAAGCAAGGCAAGTGAAGCCAAGGCAATGGATGGTAAGGAAAGACAAGGCAAGGTATAAGAAGGCAAGGGATGGGAAGGCAAGGGATGGGAAGGCAAGGCAAGGCAAGGGATGCAAAGGCAATGCAAGGGATGGGAAGGCAAGGCAGGGGATGGGAAGGCAAGGCAAAGCAAGGGATGCGAAGGCAAGGCAGGGGATGGAAAGGCAAGGCAAGGGATGGGAAGGCAATGCAAGGCATGGGAAGGGAAGGGAAGACATGTGAAGGCAAGGCAAGGCAAGGCAAAGGCAAGGCAAGGCAAGGGACGGGAAGGCAAGGGACGGGAAGGCAAGGGACGGGAAGACACAGAATCAGAAGGCAAGTCAATGCAAGGCAAGGCATATCAAGGCAAGGCAGGGGATGTGAAGGGAAGCAATGGCAAGGCAAGGCATGGCAAGGGAAGAGATAGGAAGGGAAGGCAACAAAGTCAAGGCAGGGAAGGCAAGGCAAGGCAAGGAATGGGAAGTCAAGGCAAAGCAAAGGATGGGAAGGCAAGGCAAGACAACACAAGGCAGGCGAGTTAAGGGAAGAAAAGGCAAGGCAAAGCAAGGCAGGCAACACTTATATAGATGAGTTCACCTTCCACCCTAACCCAAGGCCATATCCAGCCTAGGGCCAGCACCCCCTAGATATGGGGGACTTGAGGCAGCCTTGGCTTTCACTGGCAGTAGTGGCCACACCTCCCCAGGCGCTCACCACTGGCTCCGCTCGAGCACAGAACCCCATTGCCGCCCCTGCCACCCCCCCTGCCACCAGGAAAGTCAAAAATGAAGGGAAACAAATTAAAACCAACAACTGCAGCTGCAAACCATAAATACAACAAGCTAAAATAACAAATGAAGGCAAAGAAGAGCCCCCCCAAAATCCCCTCATAGAAACCCCACAGCCACACTCCCCCCATCCACGTACCTCATGCACACCCCCAGGCTTTCCTGGGTTTAGGGGGGCCCCACCAGCACCCAAGCCAGTGCCAGGGCCCCACTCCCCATGGCACCAGGGATGGGCACCCAAGGTGGGTCCCCACTGGTAGAGTCCTGTGACTGCCATGTAATGAGCCCCCTAAGAAAGGGGACACTGGTCATAGGCCAGTCCTAACCCCAAGCTGCTCCCAGCATCGCCTTGTGTCTGGGGGGACATTGCCAGCCCCCTGCCTGGGTCAGAGAGCTCAGGAAAACCGTGGGGACAGGGACTAAAGCCACATCAAGCACCGCTCTCACCTGGATCGATGGTTGTAGGACCCTGGGGACGTTCCTCCACTGGCTGAGCATTTCTCTCTCTCCAGGGACAAGAGGATAGAGAACAATGGTACCTAAAACCTGTTTTGTTTCCAAGTTCCGCTGTTCCTCTTTGCTGTATTTTCTCAATGCCATCATAACAACCTGTTTCCATATACCTTGTTTTTTTCCATTATAAATAAAACTCAACACGCATGTATCTTCCTCACAGCTCACTCCTCCATCCATCACAGGATCTCATCACTGGGCAGATTTCTGAGGGGATGCTGCAATCAAGTTGTACCTACAAACTGAGCTCTGTTTACCCCAGATTTGCAGGTGATGTCAGTTGTGACTCCCAGCTGAACTCTCCAACTTCACCATGATGGATGTGCCATGCCAGCGCCATCAGTGACTTGGGCACCTGCAGACCCAGAGCCAGCTCCTGCCCTGCTCTCCCTTGCAGGGGGGAGCTTTGCCATCTCACCCCAGCACCTCCCTAACTGGCCCACCTGAGCCCCTTCCCAATTTCCCCCAGCTGGGGATGTGCAGTTCCCTTCCTGCCTGGCTCCCAGCTGTCCCTCTGCCCCCTATCCCAAGCCCCCCTGTTCCACAGCTGGGGGGGCCACACAACCCCCACCCCTACATGGGCTGTGGAAGGTCCCGCTTGTCCCTCTTCCCTATTTCTGAGGCAAAACACAACCTGCCTCACAAAGCATCACTGGAAGAACATGGTGTGCGTCAATCTTTTCTTTCCAGATGCTTCTCTTCCAGTAGACACTTTGTGTGTATGTCAGGGACATCCAGGGGGACAGTGTTCTCTCAGCAACAGGGACTGAAGGAGAGAGTTAACACCCTCTGGGGTAACAAGTCCCTTCTGTCCCTCTCTCACCCTATTTTTAATTACTTCTTTCCATTTTTCAGCTCTTTTTGCCATTGCTCAAGCCCCAGCACTCTTCAAAAAGTAGTTAAACCCCAGGTGGAGAATCACTCTACATCACTGCCGAAAAGTACCCAAAATGCTCCCCAAAAAAGGAGCATGGAAATACCAAGTGACTGCAAATGCAGCTTGGAGATGCCCAGGATCCCAAGCATCCCACCCAGCAGGGATGTCTGCAAGGGTGGTTTCCCCCAGAATTCCCACGTACATCCAGGGTTTCTCACCCAAAAGCGTGACCTCAGTAGCTAATGAGAGTGAGGGCGTTAACTCAGCTCTGATATTCAAAAGAATCTGCCTCAGTTTCCTGATTAGTGTCTGATTGACTCATTGATCAGCTCCTCAATATCCTCCCCTGGGTGCTAGGAAGCCGCATTAGAAACACCACCCATAACCACAGGAGGTTAAAAATTCACAAGCAACCTTTTTCTGGACCTTCCTGTTTCAGAAAAGCCTTTGGGAGACACTGAAATGGCAGAACACACAAGGGAATAAAACACAATTTCTTTCTCCATTTTCATTGCGTTTTATTAAAAATGAGAAATATTGATTGCAAAAATCACTCCATTCTACTGAAGCGCCAAACTCTGTCTCCATCAATGGGTTGTAGAGACAGAAAGGACACAAACATCACCATCATTGTACAAAAATACTGGGAGGCCAAGCACAGCCATGTCCTGACAAGCCAGAGCCGCTCTCCTCCACAAGCATGGAGGCTCTGGGCTGGCATGTGCCCCAGCAAAGGGGCTTCTTTCACCCATCCCAGCTCCATCCCTGACATCTCCGTGCCACCAAGCTCCATCACTCCTCGATTTCACAAGGACAGCATTCACATATCACAATCCTCCAGACAAATATCTCAACAGACGAACAAAGGCCACCAGGAGCATCAACGCCAAGTGGCAACAGGCACAAATCTCATCTGGCCACGGGGAAGTCACTTTCCCACACCTCATTTGCAGGTGAAGAAGAATTTTTTACGGAGGAAGTTGAAACACCCCGGGATCTGCTTGTACCGCCCCTTGGCAGAGACAGCGTTGGCCACCTGGAAACAGAAGGACAGTGGTTGAAGAATGGGATGCATTGGGCGTCCAATCTCTCACAGGAAGCATGGTGACAAGGACAGGCAATGAGGCTGTGGGAGGTGACAAGAAGAAGATCTCCTAAAATTAGATGGTTTTGGCAGCAAAACCACATGGGACTTGTGGGAAAATGGCCTTTACCTCAGCTGTACCAGTGCAGCCCACTGCCCCTGGTGGGTGCTTCCTGGTGTGAGCCCCAAACTCCTCTTTCTTTTCAGGTGTTTACTTAAAAGCTCATTCCCTTTTCACCCTCCTTCTTCCAGACATACCCATCATTTGAAGTACATGGACCTGTTGGAACAGGTCCAGACAAGGCCACAGAGATCCTGCAAGGGCTGGAGCCCCTCTGCTGGGAGGACAGGCTGAGAGAGATAGGGGGGGTTCAGCCTGGAGAAGAGAAGGCTCCGGGGATACCTTAGAGCCCCTTCCAGTCCCTAAAGGGGCTCCAGGAAAGCTGGGGAGGGACTCGTGATGAGGGAGGGGAGCCACAGGATGAGGGGGAAGGGTTTGACCCTGAAAAAGGGGAGATGGAGCTGAGATGTGGGGAAGAACTTCTTTGGTGTGAGGGTGGTGAGAGCCTGGCCCAGGTTGTCCAGAGAAGCTGTGGCTGCCCCATCCCTGGAGGGGTTCAAGGCCAGGTTGGAGGGGGCTTGGAGCACCCTGGTGTGGTGGGAGGTGTCCCTGCCCAGGGCAGGGGGTGGCACTGGGGGGACTTGAAGGTCCCTTCCAACCTGAACCATTCTGTGATTTCCCCAAGGTCCCTATCCCCCCCCCTCAATGCCAACTGGCAGAGAAAGGGTCTTGTGCTAGTCCCTTGAAATCGATGGCTGCTATGCCAAAGAAGTGCTGTGACTGCAGCTCTGACTATTTCCTCCATCGTGACTCCAAAAAGCAGGATTAAAAGACATTTACCCGCAGTAACATGTTGAGCAGGTCTTCTGAATGGGCATATTGCTCCAGCACCCTGTCCAGTGTTTCCACATACCATGAACCCCTCGAGGCCTCCCTCCAGGAGACAAAGCCTTCAGAGAAAGAAAGAGAATGTTACTGCCAAAGCCAGGCTTCTGTTCTTGTCTCACTGAGTTACTGCCGCTCCAAGGGTGCCATCCCCAGTGGAGCCATAACTGCCCCTAAATTTGGCTATGAAACTCTGACCTTTTTTGCTACTTCCTTTTTTTGCACAGACTTTCTCACCTGGAAAAGTGGAGTAGGAGACCAAGATGTCACTGGGTGTGGGCAAACTGGCTACAGCATCTAGCTCATCCGTGCCACCCGCCAGAGTCCGAAGAGGAGTCGCATCTGACTCCAAGGAACCTCCAGGGTCTTCGTCACCAGGGGAATCACAATCCACTACAAAGCCTCGATCCCTTTGTTCTGCAAAAAGTGGCAACAAGACAATCCCTGATGTTCATCTTACCCAAGCACTCAATGATCATACATTCTCCATTAAGAAAAGATGAAAAAAATATATAAAAAAATAAAGGCCTTCCAACAAAACAAAGCTTTTGGCCTTTGGGCTGCACTGGTTGAGTCAGAGCCCTCAGGCAATTCACCCAAAAGCCCTCAGTCTGTTTCTCCCACAAGAGGCTCACGCCCAAGTCCCCAAGTCAACCCACATATGCAGTGAGAATGCATGGCCGAGAGCACAAGAAGAGAGCTGGAGAAACAGGCGACAAACAAAAAAGGAAGAATAATTCAAAGCCTAACCACATCTCTGAAGCCTGCTTATGCCCAACAGCTGACTCACTTCGGGAGCTAAAACAAAGATTCACCTCCACCACAGGCCTGGATGAAGAAGAGTTTGGGTTTTCCTCTCAAACTCGGGCAATTGGACCCATTGAAATAGTTCACAATCTTTTCTATTGGAATGGGTTTTCCATCTGTTCCGTAAACACCTCCGGGAAACTGAATATGGCTCGTCTGCAAGAGGAAAATCCAGGAGCTAGTACTGTGGAAGATGAGGCCAGTTCCAAGGGAGCCCGTTTCCCATTGGGTGCTTCATAGCCTAAAGTTATCAGAACAAATCTCATTTCCTCACATTTGTGCAAATGCGTGCACCACATCAGGGTGAGGGGACACTCAGGAGTCACTTGAAACACACTAAACCCCAGCAATCCTCTCCTCTCCTGTTATCCAACTCCTATTCCAATGTTCTTCATCATCTGGGACAATGGGCACATAACATACACCATTTTCCTAATGTCCTCCTTTCCTCTCCTGCTCCTTTGAGGCCTCTGACTTATGATAAAGAGGTTTTACCACTAATAGCTTCTCCCCCAGCAGAGCCAGAGAAGCAGGAAGGACTAAAGGACCACAGCATGAGGGTCAGTGCAACCTCTCTGTGCTTCCCACCCATCATTCAGTTCCATATTATACGTGCCAACTTCCAAAACAGAGAACACTTGTCCACAGGCAACACCAGCTCAGACTACACTGGAGAAGCTGCTGGGTTTTCTAACCCAGATAGGAGAGTGTAACTCTTTGCAACATACCTCAATCACAACAGACCACTTCCCTCCCACCCTGCATGTGAGGCCGCAGTGCAGGGAATAAACTCCTTCCCACACGGTGACCTTGCCCAACGAGCAAAGGGAGAGGCACGACAAACCCACCTGACACCCATGGGAAAGGATGACCACAACGCAGCAGTCCAAGGCACTGTGGTCCCGCTGTGCCAGCTCCTGCAGCTCTGAAACCATTTCCTATAGAGAAAATGTCACAGCAAGAGTTTTTGGCATCTTCCCTCACTGACGGGCCCTGCTGTTACCCATCACAGCTGCGCTGCTCAGGATCCAGAGGATAACTCTCTGCTGTGGGGTAACATGCACCCCACACACAGGCAGCAAAGCCCATTGGCACATAGTATTTCCACAGTTCTGCCCTTATTTAACACTGGTTGCTAAAATTACACACATTTCTCTCGTCGCTGCATCCTTTACAACACAGAAACATAAGACAAAACACACTTCCATGGCGTTTAACCACTAAAATGCACTGTTTCTGATGAGGGACCACTGGGTGAGCAGAGAACCTTGGGTTACTCCCACCGGCTGCTCCAAATGATTGAGCCGCTTCAGGGACTGCACAGAGAGACAAATCTCACCACCAGCCACGCACAACACAGAGGTCATCAGAGCCAGTGCAGAAATACAGCCCCACCAGCTTCCCTACAAATCTCAACCAGGAATCAAACTTCAAGCAAAAGGGTGAAAATGTGCAAAGTTCTTTCTCCTTCTATAGTTGCAGCACAACAATAAAATAAGAGGACATGAGTGGTTGATTATTTTTCTGTGCAGCACAGGGTGGAGCTTTTAGGGGGTACGTCCTGTAATACACTGCCAACCCTTATGGGGGATCTCCTCTCATCCCTTGCGTGAGCTGGGCATGACCAGCCTCACCTCAGCTTTGAGATTCTGCCGAGTCAGGACGTCGAAGCTCAAGGACTTAAAGCGCTTCACCAGTTTCTTGCAGTCCACATCGGAGCCATCTCGAGTCGACAGATCTGAGTCCCTACTGAAGTCAACGTTGTTGAGGATCAAGCAGTGTCCACATGGGTCTGCTTTCAGCTCGTAAACCTGGTGGGCACAAATCGCAGTTAAACACCTCTCATTCAGAGCACTCACTGGCTAATCCAGTGGGACAAAACGCCAACAAGTCCTTAAAGCAGCTCTTAACCTTCTCCAGGACTAAGAGTGCAGAACAGCACCCATTCTCCACATGCACATTGTTATCAGCAGCCGGGGAACACAAAACAACTTGCCAAATCAGGGATCATGTTGGGAGAAAACTGGCCCCTTCTTTCCCTGCAGCATCTCCAGTGGGAAGGTGAAGTTTCCGTGAGGTTTTTTAGGCATCTTCATGAAACCTCACCACAAAAGCTCATGCAAGTAGCCAAGAGATAAGTCTTCCAGAGACTCAGCTTTACCATCAATAGCAGCACCGCAGGAATGTCATGAGGGCTACTCAAACACCTGCACCGATACGGCCAACAAGCCTCATGTGTCCACAGCCAAACTATTCCCTCTTCACAATTCACCCATAGACTGAAGGCTGACTGAAGGCAACTCCAGTCATATTCACAATAATCACTTCCCTGCACGTCTCCAACGTGCCAGAGCAAGCTGCACGAGTTTATTACTGTTTATTATTGCCTTCTGTTCCTCAACACTACAATTACAAAGTCTAAACATGACTTGGTGCCTTCAGAAATTACCAGTTGCCTTGCCGGGAACTGTTTAAGCACAAGCTTTCAAGCCGTGTTATCTCATTTGTGTTACAGCTATAGTATCTTAACGAGGAGCTGGCTAATAATTGACCTGCTCCAAGCTGATTGGCCCCATTACAGGCATCAACCTCAGAGCAATCCCTCAGATAACATAAAGCAAGAACCATCTGCCCTGGGGCTATTTTGTGGTAAGCACTGACAAGGCATGGAGCTTTGGCTTAATAGGGAACACTGTGGGCCTAAACAAATACTAACCAGATCACGGTTCCTCTTGTCAATGGCTGAATCTAAAAGACACAACAGAGACACAGTATTTAGCTCTGAGCACTCCACAATGAGATGTTATACCCCTTCCTCCTGGAATTAACACCAGTCCTGCCCTGTTCCCTGTGATGCATCAGCAACACCAACAAATTCCCTTTTCCACCCTGCCAGATGTTGGGATATGGCTTACCTGGGGCTGGTGCCAGAGGCATTTGACGTCTTTCGCTCTCAACTTGGACTGGGATGGACAAACGTTCAGGAAAGTTCACATCTGTAACGACACAGCATAGACAGGTCTTACATTTTCCCCCTTCTTGTTTCACCCTATAAGTAACCAACCCAGTTACTGTCCCAGGGACCCTGCCACATTGCATCTATTTTCCCCTTTAAAGGGTTCAAGGGGCTACAGTTCCTCTGTACAACCACACAAGCTGGATCTGCACACAAATTCAGCAGAGCATAAGATGGTGAGGATGTGGCAAAATTCATTTTCACCACGGTACCACAGAGGTTGCATGCGAAAATACAGAGACAGAAGCTCCTAACACCACCGGAAAATAGCCTGAGCTTATAAAACTTCTGCTGCTGGAAAGCATGACATTATCTTCACAGCTTTGCACAGTCACCTCTACAAGCTCCAGGATAATAAAAATCAGGACTTCACAGACTATTCCCCACAGCGAGAGGGATCCCAACTGCCAACCTCCCTGCTGCTGTTTGCCCAGAAAACAACTGCACCTTCAATACCTACTTTTATTATGATCTTCTCCACGTAACTCCAGCTCAACAGGCCTCAGGTCTGTCAGCTGAGGTGGCACCAGCGGGCTCTGGTACTCCTTGATCAGCATGTCCGCGAGGTCGCCCTGCTCGGTGTCCCGCAGGACTGAGAGGAATATAGGAAAAGCCTGTTTCCCTCGAGTCTCTAGGTCGATGACCAGCTGCCGGGCTTGGTCACCTCGGCTGCCAGCACTCTGCAGAGGAGGAAAGCCCAGAACAATGAACATTCACCCCAAACCAAGGCACATCATCTGACCAGCATACAGAGAGGGTAAACAAGGGGATCAACAGTGAGCACATCTACTCTGGGGAAAATGAGACCAAGACCAGTGGACATAGTTACAGAGACCCCCAGCAGCCAATCAAACCCCAGCCCCGACACCCTCCAACCATGAAGCCCTACTGCCACAACGTGCAGATCACTGTGGGGCTTGGGATGAAAGGGAGGAGAAAGCACCCCCAGCCTGTCCCCAGGGGATAAACAAGCACCCCCCAGCCTGTCACCAGTGTGTGGGACAAGGTGAGACACCCCCAACCTGTCACCAGTAAGACAGAGGGGAAATGGGGGCTCCTTGAGAGTGTCACTAGGTCAGGATAGGGACCCAAGGAGAAACCTCCCTGCCTGGCACTGGCTGGGGCAGAGGATGGAAGGGACAAGGTGGGTAGGGGGAGTCTTACATCTCTTACTTGCAGGGCCCAGGGTGGGAAGGGACAAAGACCACTCCCTAGGCCTCTCATCAGAGTGAGAGGACACAGGGCTCTCCTTTGGCCTTGTCACTGGGATGAGGGGACATAGGGACCACCTCCCAGGCCTGTCACTGGGGTGAGAGGACATGAGGGTCTACCTTGGGCCTGTCACTGGAGTAAGAGGACATAGTGGTCACCTCCTGGGCCTGAGAGGAGACAGGAGGCCAACCCTCAGGCCTGTCACTGGGCTGAGGGGACACAGGACCCTCCCTTGAGTCTGTCACCAGAGTGAGGGGACAAAGGGGCCAGCCCCCAGCCCTGTAATAGAGGCTGAGGGTCCTCTCTTGGGTCTATCACTGGGGCTGAGGGGACACAGGGCCTTTCTTTGGACCTGTCACTGGGGCCAAGCAGATAGACGGGCCACCCCCTAGGCCTGACACTAAGGCTGAGGGGATATGGGGGCTACTGCCCAGGCCTGAGAGGACACACAGGCTACCCCCCAGGCCTGCCATCGGCGCTGAGGGGGGACGGGGCCCTCCCCCCGGCCCGCCCTCCAGTGCCCGCCCCTGGCCCAACCTGCAGCTCCTCCACCATGGTGTGGGTGAAGAGGCCTCGGTCCTCCAACAGGTCCCAGAGCGGCGCCACCCGCAGCGCCGCCACCAGCCGAGCCCGCCCGCGCCGCAAGGCCCGCCGCTGCGCTTCCTCCATGGCGCCGGCGCCGCTGCCGCTCTGGCCGCTCCTCTCTGTGACCGGAAGCGGCGCCGTCTCTATGGTGACGGCGGGGCGGGCGCGCCGGAAGCGGCGGCGCAGGGTGAGTGAGGAAGGCCTGTCCGCTGGCTTCTGCTGATCCCCTGAGCGACGGTGTTCAGCCCGCGGGGCCTCCACCGGCCCCTCTGCCCCCCTGGAGCCATGGAGCTGGGGCGGGCTGGCCTGGCTTGGGCCGCCGCCTTGCTATTGGCTGCCCTGGGAGCGCAGGCCGCGGCGGGGGATTTCGACCCGTACCGCGTCCTGGGGGTCGGCCGGAGCTCCAGCCAGGCCGACATCAAGAAGGCCTACAAGCGGCTCGCCCGGGAATGGTACGTGCCTCCCCTCCAACCCGGGCTCGGATCCCCTCTCCTCAGCACCGGACACGGGAAAGGATGCACGCACGGTGCGGCTTGGCGTCCTCTCGGTTGACAGTGCCCAGGCCGCTGCGCTCTGAGGAGTAGGCAGGGCTACCGGATGGTGGCATTAGCCACTTTACCTGGCTGGTTGCCTCAGCAGGCGGTCAGAGACTAGTGCCGGGTCTTCCTTATGGCCCAGGAGTCATCCTCAAACCAAGCAGGCACCTTCACGCCAGTCATCTGTGCGGTAAAATCCTTCTGCAGGCTGGCTACAGGGAGAAAAGTTCTTCCTGGCTCAGTGGGGGACCTTTAATACACTAGGATTTAAGTCTGAGTTTGATACATTTATGTCTGAGGGTAACTCAACCCCTGTGCCACAGAATTAAAACACGGTGGATCTACAAATATCGTGCTGCCCCGCTCCTGTGGTGTGCACTGAGGTGCAGGTTCAAGGCATTGCCTCAGAAAATAACATCATCCAGAGCTTTTAGAGCTTTGTCCAAGACATCCCTGGATTCTGTGGTGCAAGGTATATTTTATAGGAAGAACTCAGTAAATATGTAGGGCAGGAGCTGAGGGATGCATTGCTGTAGTGGGAAAGGAAGATACATGCTCCCTCGTCCCAGGCTTGGTCCATTCATGACAGATTGGGTAGAGGGACAGTTCTGCAGGCATATGTCCCATGTCCCGGTTGCTGCATTTTGGTACAGGGTTTGGGGAGGGAGAGCATGTGCTGGGTATAAAATCTGATTTCAGCCTTGGGATGCTGCCACACACCCTGTCTTGTGTCCTGCTCACCTCTCAAGGGAGGTGGACAACTCGGTGTGCCCCTCTGGGGAACTGCTGACCCCCTTTTTCCTCCGGTTCTGCCTCGTAGGCACCCTGACAAAAATAAGGATCCAGGAGCAGAAGACAAATTCATCCAGATTAGCAAGGCCTATGAGGTAACGCAGCTCTTCTTGCTAAACTCATGCTGTCATTAAGATCTAAGTTAAGTGACCTTATTTTTCTGTACTGGGCTTTGTGCTTTTACTGTGTAGAGCTACCCAGGAAAGGTGTATGACCCTGTGGGGGAGGACACTGCTGACCAGAAAAGTTAAGCCTTTCTCAACAGAGAGCCACTGGCTGACAGTGGTGTGGCCTCTGTTGTAAATATTTGGCTACGGGTTCACTCTGTTCTCACAAAAAAAGCCTCAAAGGAGGAAAGAGATGAGCCCCACACAGCTGGGTAGCTGTCATGTCTGTCTCACACATACGTAGAAGTATTTTGGGGATGATGTAAACAGTGTTAATCACCATGGGGCCTTAGCCCCTTCAAATTATTCTTTGTGTAAGAAGTTATTTGCGCATTGCTTCTGCACAGCTTTCAAAACCGTTTGCCCCAGTTTGCAGCGGCTGACCCGGCACTTCCGTGGGAAGCCAGCTGAGCCCACAGAAATAAAGCAAATAATCATCTCCCAGCTGAAAAAAATAAATCCGATTCTCTGTGGGGCTCTGGGTGCTCAGTCAAACTTCTGGTATTTTCCGATTCACTGAGAAATGTTCAAGTAGACACCAGCAAAGGCTGCTGCAGAAAAGAGCATTAATGCCCAGAGAGCATGATGTTCGAGCTTGAGGTGTCAGAGATGGGTACAACAGTTCATTTACAGGCTCCTTTCTTTTGGGCTTTGCCTATTTTTACCCTTATTTACCACAAAAAGCCTGGAGGTGACACTGTATAGTTCCCTTTCCCAGAATATTTATCCCTCCAATGCACAGCGAAGGGTGTGCCTTCTCTCAGAGCCCATCCTTATGCAGCTGCACTTCTTTATGAAGTGATTATTGTCAGGGCACTTCTCCCTCACAGTTTCAGGCGACTGGTCTTCTATCATCCACTTCCCAGATTCTCTCCAATGAGGAAAAGAGAGCAAACTTCGATCGCTATGGAGATGCAGGGGAAAGCCAGGGCTACTCTCAGCACCAGCATCGTCAGTTCCACCGCTTCCACGAAGGCTTCTATTTTGATGAGTCCTTCTTCCATTTCCCCTTTAATTCGGAGAGGCGCGACACCTCCGATGAGAAGTATTTACTCCATTTTTCCCACTACATCAATGAAATCGTGCCAGATAGTTTCAAGAAACCTTACCTCATCAAAATAACTTCCGACTGGTGTTTCAGCTGCATCCACATCGAGCCCGTGTGGAAGGAAGTTGCCCAGGAATTGGAGGCTCTGGGTAAGGATGAGGCCATTTAGGCTTCAGCTTTGGGGGCTGAGCTTAATCCCTAAATTTCCTCAGGGATTTATCCTAACACTTTCCTGTGTGTTACTAACATCACAGTCAATGAGGCTATATGTTAGAAATGAGGAAAAAACTAGTCCTATAGATCACAAGGGCAAGATGTCTTTTCTCCTGTCCATGCAGGTAGTGGTCTAGTCCGATGCTGATAATAATAAATGCTGGTGTGGCTGAGGGCTGACTGTGCCGTCATGAGTTTAGGCCACCAGTCTAAATGCTGTGTTGTGCTTCATCCTGTGCTTGGATGGCTTTGCAAAGATCCCTGCGGCATGTCCTCGACTTGAGGGCTGCTACCTTGCAGTTCAGTTTTGACTGAACTTTGACTTATTGAACACATTTGGATGCCAAGGCAGTATTTTGTACTTGTGCCTCCATCCCTAGCTTCCTTGTTTTCCCTGCAGATGTTGTCTGTGTACATTTCCAGACAAGCACAAACTCAACAGGCAGCAGGAGACAAAGGCAATGTAGTTCCTGCTTACTAAGATTTTCCTCTGTGAGATTTTAATGTAGCACATGAAATACTAGTGGACAGAATAAAAAAGGACAGTGTGTTCTCTCTCTCCCCCTCAATAAAGCTGAGGGCTGAAATCTTCAAGGGCTGCAAGACGAGGAACACAGAGGGACAGTCCCATGAACAACTCTAGGGTGCTGGGCAAGGGAACAGGTCATCAACCTGAGTTTTCTCCTAGACTTTTGCATTGAACATGTTTTCCTTTTTCAGGAGTGGGAATTGGTGTTGTTCATGCTGGGTACGAAAGGCGCCTCGCCCATCACTTGGGTGCACACAGCACCCCCTCCCTGCTAGGGCTCATCAATGGGAAAATAACCTTCTTCCACAATGCTGTCATTCGAGAAAACCTGTGGCAATTCGTGGAGAATCTTCTGCCAGGGAATCTCGTAGAAAAGGTACGCTCCAGTAAGAGTGTCATGTGATGCTTCTTGCACCTCTCTGGTTATTCATCTCTTCTTGGCTGTTTCAGTAGCTAATCTGTCTAATTCAGCCCCCAAGCTGATCTGTCCTGAACGTGAGAAGGTACAACCAAGGCTGGTTAAGTGAGGTCTTTTGAGAGCTGTAATTGCAGCTACAAACCCCAGAGCTGGCAGTAGGAATCACACAATGTAGCTCTGTATTGCTTCCCCTTGCTGAAGGGTTAATTACACTACTACAGGGTTATTCCAGCAACTGGTGTGCCTGATCTCCTCCCAGCTGTAACACCCCAGGGCTGCCAGAACTGTCCAAAAGCTACCCTCAGGTTAGGAATCAGTGAGTGTGCCCTACCTGCCTGCTGGAGTTCACTTTGTTTTTCTCCTTTCTCAGGGTTTCATCCAGCAAATTAAGGTCCACTCATTAGCTTGTAGGCATTGTCTGCTAAAACTCACCCACGCAAAATCCCACCATTTGTTTTATCCAGTTTTGTTTCAGACCTTTCAAACTGGAGCCGGGGGTGTGAGTCCTTCCAAAGTTAAACATGAAACTTCACATTAGATAAAAAATTCTTGCATTTTTAGCCTTGCTCGGTTATTTTTGGCACAGCCCTGAAGCACTCCCCTCCCCAGGGTCAGCCCCTGTAGCGCTCTCACCTGCTGGTCCTATCCTGGAGCCCTNTTCCCAACAGACTCTTGGCTTCCTGCCCTCTGAGTATTGGAGTTTTTGCCCCAAAAGCAGGGTCTGCTGTCCCTTTCCATGGCTAAAGCAGCCATTTCACCTCCTGCAACCAGGCATTCCTAAATTAACCAGATCTGGCAGCTTACTCTTCTCCGTGTGGACCCCTAAACCAGCTGTGATCTCCCTTTTACCTCCTTCCTCTAGGTCAAGGAGGTACTGCAGCTGAAAAAGAGCAGGTTTGAGGGAGCTCACAGGTGCCTGTTAACCCTTGGCTTCCCACTCTATATAAAGCTTTCCCACTCTGTGTAAAGCTTATGGCCCTGATGAACAGTCACAAGAACCAAAGTGACATCAGCATGGGCAGGGGATGCACTAGCTCTGAGGGCTGGTGGGGGTCGAGACTGACAGTTTTAATTAATCTCCTGTATCAAAAAAGCACTGATCAGGTATACCTGTTGGAAAGACAAACCCCTGGAGTCTGCTTTCTCTAACACCTGGGCAGCTCTTTCAACCTGGGTTCTCATTCAGACACGTAATCCTACAGCATTATGTGTGTCTAATGGCTCAGAGGTTGAATTAATGCGCTTGTTCTCTTTATAAAGATTACAGATAAAAACTACATCCGCTTTCTCTCCAACTGGAAGAAAGAAAACAAGCCCCATGTCCTTCTATTTGATCATATGCCAGTTGTGCCATTATTGTACAAGGTAATGTGATTTCTATTGCTGCATTGTTTGATTTACTGATAAATCCAGCTGTTCCAAGAGAAAATGGGATACTGCTGCATGCAGAGGGAGACCGATGCCTCTAAATACTGTTGCCCTCTTCTGAGAGAACAAATTGATTTGCATTGGTTGCAAACAGCACAGCCAGGTGACTTGACTTCATGAGGGGACAGTTTCTCTATCCTACCACAGATGTACCCTTAGTGGATGTGATGGTGTGGGTGGGTTCTGGAGGTAGCCACAGCAGAGGCTCATGCTAACCTTTATGGGTAAAGAGGGATTTTTGCAGCACATCTGCTTTGGGTTACTGGAAAGCCCATTTCCTAAGAAACACCTTCTACCGTGCGAAATGTCAGGTTGTAAAATCAAGCTGTGGCTCCACTGAGGCTCTCTGTAGGAGGACACAAACGACCATTCAGAGAGGGAGAGGAAGGGCTCTCACCTTACGCAGCGCATGCCTAGTGACATTTAAACAGTGTGAGGTGTTCTTGAGGCAAAGTCGCCACAGACACTCGGGGAAGAAAACATTTTTTTGCTTTCTAATGTAAACACACACTGGTGATTTCTTCCTCTCCAGCTGACCGCCTTCACATACAGAGATTACTTGTCCTTTGGTTATGTGTACGTCGGACTCCGGGGCACCGAGGAGTTGTCCAGTCAGTACAACATCAACGTCTACACACCCACCATGATGATCTTCAAGGAGAACATTGACAAGCCCGCTGATGTTGTGCAGGTATTGCTCAGTCCTCTCCGAGAGCTTAGTGAGATGGACACTGACTGAGAGTTTTCCAGCCAAGCTTATGATGAGGGGTCGGTGGCAGATTTCAGAGTAAAGAGCACTTGTTCTCAGCAGAAAGTCAGGCTTCAGCAGAGGCAGAGCGCGATCCTTTGGAAGGAGAACGCTCAATAGGCTTCAGCTTCAGTGTTGTCCTTTTGAGGAGGGTGGCTGCAGGTGGCTTCTCAGTCTTGGGGCCTCCAAACATCTCAGTGAGGACCATGATGGCTGGCAGCTTTCCCCGGGCTCCAAGGTGAGAACATCACAGCAGCTTCACCGTCCTCACCCTGCTCAGTACTGACCTTGGCTTTCTTTGTCCTCACCAGGCACGAGATATGAAGAAGCAGCTCATTGACGACTTCCTTTCCCAGAATAAGTTCCTCATGGTGGCCAGACTCACCAACCAGAGGCTCTTCCAGGAGCTGTGTCCTGTGAAGAAGTCTCACCGTCAGCGAAAGTAAGGCTCTGCGGGTAATGTGCCCCCCTGTTTTGTTCCCTGAGGCCCTGGGGCTGCTCCTAAAGTCACCTCTTGTTCAATTCCAAGGTAAAAGGGAAATAGTTGCATTGGATCGTGCTGGATATCCACATTGTTTGATAGGTTTTCAGCTCATCATGATTGTTCTGGCTTGCAGAAAGGGGATGGTTTTTCTTGTCCAGAATGGCTCCTAATCCCCATCCCGTTGTGTTGCCTAGGCACTGTGTGGTCTTACTCACTGGAGAAGGCGAGAACTTTGACGAGGCTTACGAGGCATTTTTGACCTTTGCTGTGGCCAACACAAAAGACACACTGAAGTTTGTGCACGTCTATAATGAACGGCAGCTGGAATTTGCAGACGCCTTGCTGATGGATGAGGAGAAGTATCGGGGGAAATCAGCTGTGAGGATTCCCTTGGGGTTTTTTCCCTTCCCCCCTTTCCCTTCTCTCATTCTAACTCGCTTCACTTTACATACAATGCTGTACCTTGATCTGACACCTAATTCTGCGCATCTGTCTAGAAAAAAGTACCTTCCACTCTGACATCGTGATGTTGTTGGCTCATCCAGGTGGTCATTTTGGAAAGACGGAATAATGCGGGGAAGATTGCCTACAAAACCTTGGAGGAGGCCTGGCAAGGCAGCAAAGAGGACAGCTTCATCCTCCTGGATAATCTGGACCAGCTGAGGACAGACCCTGGCTTTCTGTCTTCAGAGACTGTGCTGGCAGACTTGAATGATGAACTTGCTCCTGTAAGTGCATGGTCTTTTTGGATGGTTATTGTCATTAACAGACATTATTATTATTTAAAATACCAAGGCAAGACTCTTAAAAGTTTTCTCGCTCATGAAGGGAGAACTCATGGCATGCTCCAAAGCTGATTTGTCCCAGGAATCTGTTTAAGGGTTTGGAGTCCTGTCAGGGCTCTGGAGACCCATATTGTCATTTGCTTTGTTCTTTTTCAACAGATGTTCCTTATCCGATGGCTCTACTCCATGCTGGACTATATCTTAGACTGCTGGGACAGTTTGTTTCACAGTAACTGGTACGGATTGAGTGCTAACAAGTCTCCATAGGGAACAGTATTGCTGTCATCTGGTTCAGATGCATAGTAGAACTAGGTTCTTACAGCAAAATTGAGAACATATCAAAATACAGAGGTGTCTGTATTCTCTTGAGATTTAGGTGCAGAGCGGTGACACCACAGGGACGTTTGCCCTGAGTACTGGGTACTTTGTCCTTGATGCTGAGCTTCTGAAAATTACTGCTTTTCACCACTCCCCATCACTATATTTTAAAATGCAGCCATTTTTATCATCTTCCTTTTGGGTGGAAACAGGATGTGCTTTAAATCTAGATTGTCTTTAAGACACCAAGAAACAAGCTGAGTTTCAGGGGAAACTGCAGGGTAGTACTTGAGGTAGACAGGAACTGAAATTCAAGCAGAAACTGCACAGCTCACAGAGCTGATTGCTGTTTGCAAATCTTCCCCTCAGGCGAGAGATGATGCCACTGCTGTCCTTGCTCTTCTCTGCGCTCTTCATTCTCTTTGGTACCGTTATTGTTCAGGCCTTCAGGTAAGTGCATGCCAAAGCCTCTTAGGGGATCTTACGGTCCTGCTAACAGTACTTCAGTCCAATCTGTCACCTTAAACATGCACAAAATCATCTTCCTATGCAGCGATTCAAGTGACTCAAGGGACTCTCCTCCCTCTGAGAAAGAAGAAACCACCGCAAAGACTGAGAAGAACGATGCAAGCCTCAGCAAAGAGAGTAACAGGTTCCCTCTCTAATTTCTCCAGAACTGTTTTCTGCTGAAGCATTGCTCTGGGAGCACAGAGAGCACAAGGCGAGAGCAGGGATGTGCTGGAGTTGCAGGGACACAGTGCAGTCATTGTGCAGGGCAGAGTGGGCACAGTGAGGGGGTAGGAGCAGTGGTTAGACAGGACCCACACCAGCAAGGACAGGGCTGCACAAATTTAGTTATTAAGCCATTTCCACAGAGTTTTGCTCAGGGAAAGGCAAAAGTTTGAGTGACCTGTTGAGGAGGATTCAAGTTTGGTCATTGCACTGATTCAGCTTTAGCTACAGGGCACAGGGACAGCTCAGCATAAGGAGGCAGGGAATGAGTTCACCGTTTCTCCATCAGTTGCTCCCAGTCCTTCATTTCACTTTTGCTTAGTCACCGTTTCATTGCAGCAGGATTCCCAAAAAGGGCTTCGTGGAGGTGACAGAGCTAACAGACATCAACTACAACAGCAACCTAGTGCGCCTGAGGCCAGGGCATATGAACGTGGTCTTGATCCTGTCCAACTCCACCAAAACCACTCTCCTCCAGAAGTTTGCCCTGGAAGTCTACACCTTCACTGGGTAGGCTGGGGCCCTCTCCCAGGTTTCTGTTTACTGTTAACATGCTAATGCTGCTCTGACGACAACTGGGAGCGGTGGCAGCTTGTTTGCCAGGAGGGAACACATCTGGCAAGCCAAGCAGCCTCTGCATTCGTTAGGCGCTGAAAACCAAGCAGCCCTTCCTGGCCATGCCGGGTGAAGGTGGCTGGACAGATCTGGTGCTGCTGCTGCTTTGGCTGTACCCACTTTTCAACAAAGTGAAAGCATGACAGTGCTGCATGCTGGGTAATTGTCACCCATGCTGAACTGGGTTAAAAAAAGGAGCCAGGTGATGCAGCTCTGTACCTGCCCTTGTTCCAAATGCTTACCTGTCCAGTAGGAATCTGGCCTGACTCAGGAGATGTGCTAATCCTGCTTCTCCTCTGCTTTTCCCCCAGGAGTAGTTCCCTTCATTTCTCCTTCCTCAGCCTGGACAAGCACCGAGAATGGCTGGAGTACCTGTTAGAGTTTGCGCAGGATGCGGCCCCCATCCCAAACCAGTACGACAAGCATTTTCTTGAGCGTGACTACACGGGCTACGTCCTGGCTCTGAATGGCCACAAGAAATACTTCTGCCTCTTCAAGCCTCACAGATCAGGGGACGAGGGCGGAACCCTGGGCTCATGTGAGGATTACGATTCCTCGTTGCACATGGAAGCCAGAGGGAAATCCTCCTGCAGCCCAGGATCTAGATCCATTAAAAACAAATTACACAAATTGTCCTTTTGGATGGAACGCCTCCTAGAGGGTTCCTTACAGAGGTTCTATATCCCCTCGTGGCCCACGCTAGACTGAGGGATTTTAAAGAGATTCTAATGGACAAACTTTTTATGAAGATGATAAAGGACAGCATCACACCAACAAGGGTGATGAATGCAATTTAGGTTTTAGACAAACTCTCCTGGAGCCAGCAGCTAGATTCCCTCTGCTGACTCCTTCAGGTGTTTGGATGTCGTACTACTGAAAAGCCAAGAAGTCTGTTTTTTCTCCCTTCTTGTCCTGCCACATCCACTTCCCGAGTTGCCCCACCACCACCCCCTTCCATCTCTTGTTTTACCTCGGTTGAAGAAAAAAAAAGAAAAAACCCATGACTTCTCTGCATGGTGACTCGGTCTGGACTGACTGCAGCTGGCAACAGAGGTCAGGTCGTGATTGTCTTTTCCCCTTCCCCGTGTGCTCAGCCCATGGTGCATGGTGTAACACTAGCAAGACCCTGCAGACCTTCCCAGGCCCTGCCCTGTCTGCTCCCAACCAGGTGGTCGTACTTTTACCGGCTTTCTCACAGGGTAAGTGATCTAAGAGTACGGTTGGAAGCACCTCCCTCGTAGCAGACTGGTACCTGGGACTCACCTGTGGTGCGGGCTCATAGGTGATCTGCTCGTTTCATGCTCCTCGTCATAGTTCCACCTGCAGCTTCACCAGCTGAACCGTTACTAGGGAGGGAAGGGGTTTTGCACGGCCATAAATATTGTCAAGCGTTGAGCCATTTAAATGTTACATTGATTTTTTCAGATGCCTTTTTGCTTCTGTCAATTTTAGACAACGTATTCTAGAGCCATAACTTTGTGTCTTCAGATTGTAGGCGTGAGCTGCTATGAGCCAGTAGACCTGTGGAGGAAACTTTACCTAGCTGCTAGAGAGTCGGCCCAGGCTCCTTTCCAACACCCTTATGTCTGTAGTACAAACCAACCTTTCTTTGTATCAAGGAACCTAATTCTTCAATGATTGTATTCTTGAGATGTTGCCCAAGAAGTGCTGTATCATGAGACCGTCGCTTATGTGTGAAACTCCTTTTGGTTTAGGTGTGGGTTTAGGACACTTGGTTTTCAGCCTGTCACCTGTTTCCTTCTTGCCACAAGCCTTTGTTTCTCAACATGCAGGCTGCTCCCTTGGTGTTTTTGTTCGTTTGCATTGGGGTTCTGTTGTCTCTTTGAACTCATAGGTCTGCATGAAGCTAGAAGAGTCGTAAAGCACAGAGCTGGGTTTACACTTTGCCCTAGCAGGTCTCCAACAGCCACTTCTGACAGTGTGGGGGGAACGGGCAGGTCTTTGTGAGGTGGAAGGAAGGCCAGTAGTCAAGTGGTGGCTACTTTCCGCTCTCCTCAGGCAATAAAGCAAAGTAGCAGAGCTTCTTTTGGCAGCCAGGACTGAAATCCTGGGGGGCTCGTGTTTCCTTTTCACTGCTCCAGGGCAGACGCCATCGCCCGGGCTGGTCCTTGCTGCACATCTTCCCAAGCCCCTGTGGTCCCCAGGTTGTTGTTTGGCTGCATGGGGTTCTCAGCAGGGTGGCCTTTGCCATAGGGCTTAGAACCTGATGTCAGATCACTTGATTGAGCACTTGGTGTTCATTAAAAGCTCACTTGGCCCTTGCTGCCTTAGTTACTATCTTAGTGGAGCAGGCAGTTAAGGAATAACTATGCCAATCTCTGAGCCAGCTGCCAATCCCATAGGAAACTTGGGAACACTCAAGTTATTTTGTTTCCTCCGTGACACAGTTGCTCACAAAGCCTTGGCTCGCGGCATTTCTCTCTGCCCTGGGAGTGGATTGGTGTGATGTGACCACTACAGGTATCTCAAGCACCCCGTGTAATGTACTTCCAAATAAAGGCTACGATGCTACAACCAACCCTATGTGAGGTTACTTAATTGTAAGCTCAGCTTGTGCTGTTGCACAGAGGAGGTACTAAAGGAGAGGGAAGGAAGGTGAGGTCTTCTTCCAGCCAAAGAGCTCTGAGGCGCAGGTGTGATGCTGAAACAGAGAGGGAGGGGGAACAAAACGCTGGCCCCGATGCTGCTGGACTTCATTTTCATCTGGCTGGAGCAATGGCTGTAGCACTCCTGTGCTTTTCCAGCAGCTTGCTGCGTAGGATGGGGCCTAGGATAAGGTAGCCCGGTGGAAGGGCTCCACGTAACTTTGTACATGTTTGCAAAAGTAAAAAAATAAAATACTCTCTCAATCTCTGCTGTTGCTAGTCAGAAACCAGGAGAAAACCCCTGACATTTTAAAAAGTGCCTAGTTGCTCTGCAGCAAGGGAATTCAGCCCTGCCCCAAGCAAGAAGATAAGGCCTTACGTCCTTCAAACTACAACTACAGTTCATGTGCTGCATGCTGGCTGGAAGCCTTTTTTACTTTTCTTTTTAGCAGCTGTGGCTTTTAACCAGGTTGGATTAACCCAGCTTCTGTCGCTGTTTTATGGAAAAACTTCTTTGATGGGCTGAAGCAAATGCTAAACTCTTCTAAACCCTTCGTTTCGTAACTTGTGGTGTCCCTTGCACTTGCTTTCTCATAGAAGAGCATGGTCAGAGGCTGCTGAGATTTGTTCACCCTCTCCCAGCAGTCACAAGGCATCACCCCCTGATAATTTTCCCGCCTCCTGTGGTGCTCAACCCACATTGTATCATCAGCAAAACACACTTGCGGTTCTGTTATGCACATGGTGGTTTGTAATCCAAAGAATTGAGGGAATTCAGTCCTAGTGCACTGCTGTAGCAAAGTCTGAGTGCTCGCACCCCGCTCAGAAGCTGAAGCAAAGGGATGCAGGCCCACAGGTTTTGTACCGAAGGACCTCTCTGTTCCCAGTGTGGCAGGCAGCTGCCTCTGCTCTGCCACGCACTGAAAACCTGCCAGGAACTTGTACACTGAAGTGACCTGAAAAGCAGGACTGAAAACTAGGTACATATTTTGCACTTTTGATACTGGGAAGAGGGGGTGGGGAATTAATTTATTTGGCAAACTTGTCTTTTTTATTTTTGGTTGGTGGTTTTGTTTTGGTTGTTTGGGTTTGGTTTGGTTTTTTTTTTTTTTGTATTTATGAAGAGGCACTGATGTCATTTTGTTTTAAGATGATTACAGATTCGCAACCAAAATAAAACTATTTTAATGTGTGATGAGGTGGCTCTGTGTTTGCATGTACAAACTGCCCACACCTCCTCGTCAGCTGGGAAATTCCAGGAGCAATGCAGCCACTCCTGCCATAGCAGCCGCCTGGTTACCCCCAGCAGGAAATTCAGTCCTATACCCCCCTGCTCTATGAATGAGCCTCCCTTCCTCTACCTTCATTGTCCTGCTGCTGCACCTTAATGTGAAAAATCTTTTACCAGTGACAGTTGTGGTGAAACCCATGAGCCAGATGAGTAATTCCAGCTTGGAAAGCAGCAGCCAAACACCATTAGCCTCATCTTTGCTTTTCCCAGGCACACTCAAAAGCTACAGCCACCAGCAAATGGCTTGTTGATCTACCCCCTTGCTACCTACAATTTATCAGCTTGAAATTACCTTTTCTAGCAGTAAATGGCATTTACTTCTCACTGCAAAGCCTATGTTCCCTGCAGCTGGAGAGCCTCGGAAGAGGTGGGAGCTTCATTGCTCCTGGGGCAGGCAGGAGCTGCCCTCACATTGTCTTCACTCCGGGGAGAACACATAGCATCTCAAACAACAGGTTTGCTGCCAGGAGGGCCGTGTTGCCTAAAAAAAGACAAAAAAGAAGAAAAAAAATGAGCTGTGAATGCCCAACAGCTTTCACCTACAGCAGTGAAGCAGCTCTGTCAGGTACACGTCTTGCTCTCAACCACCTTCACACTCACCAGAGACATCGTACATTGGTGCAACTTCTACAAGGTCACATCCCACAATGTTCAGTCCTTTGCAGCCACGAATAATCTCCAAAGCCTGGGAAGAAAACAGATTTGGTATGAAGAAACAGATCTGTCCTAGCAGACTGGTCAGGGCTCTGCCTTCCCTATGTGCTGCTAAGGAAACCCTGCCCTTGCAGACCAATCACATCACTGTCCTAAATTAGCACTATAAAATGCTCCCTAACCCTTCCCTTTTCTCAGGGGCTGCATGACCTCCTTTAACAGAAGTAAAAACCTCCTCTTTCTGCTGGGAAATGAAGCAGCATCCCCCTCTTTTACCTGCACAGGCGTGAGCCCGGCTATCTCTGGCGTGCCGGTGCCTGGGGCGTACGCGGGGTCCAGTCCATCGATATCAAAACTGATGTAGATTGGCTTGTCCCCCATCTGCTTCCTCACTGCCCCCATCAGCGGCACCAAGGATTTGCTCCAACACTCTTCAGCTGGGACCACCCAAAAACCCTGTGGGAGCACAGACACACAGAAAGGTGAGCAAAGCGGAGCATTCCCTGTCCCACCAGGGATATCTGCTGGGGTAAGTCCTCATCCTTGGGCCAAGCTGTAGAGAAGCACCATGGACCACCCTTTGCTCACTGCCGCTTTCTCATTCTCTGCTCAGCTAATGGCTCGGTGAGCTGGGAGCATTTCTCCTGTGGGCCAAGCCGCCGGCACGGGATAAGATGCCAAAACCACCGTACTTTTCATGCTGGAGCTGAGGGAATACTAGTGACATGGGAATATCAATGGCAGGGGGAAGAAAGCAACGCTTGGCCCATGCCTGCAGCTGCACTTGCCTGGTCCCGGCAGTACTGGTAAGGATTGGGGTCGTAGGAGGAGCCTCGGATGCCGATCTGGACCACGCGGCTGCAGTCCAGCAGCCCTTCCTCCACGCAGCGCCGGAACGGGGTCCCGTGGTAGATCTTCTCCCCCAGGGCTCTGTCGCTGGTGTCAGTGTGAGCGTCCACGTGCACCAGTCCCACGGGACCGTGCCTAGCCAAGAGAGGGTGGCTGCGTTAGTCCCCACCCCGTGGCCCTGGCTATTCTGTGGACAGCAAACCAGGAGCCTTCCCAAGGCTCCTTCCCAGGTGCTTATTCTACATCTCCAGGTTGGAAACTTACTTCTCTGCCACGGCCTGCAGGATGGGGTATGTTATGGTGTGATCTCCACCTGCAACAGGACAGCGACGAGGCTGTAACACACTGCAAGAGATGCTCAGTGCTCATTACCTTTGTTCTCAGCTTATTTTTCCCCCCTTGTATCTACCCTGCACTTCATTATACACCCCAGGGCTTCATTCCCAAAGGAAAACCTGAGGCTCCTGGGCACAGGTTGTTTCCTCTCCTCTATTGCCTCCTCAGGAGGACCAGGGACATATAACAACTAGCAGGGGCAGCCCATGGAGAGGGACCCTTGCCCAGGGCTATAACAAAGTGCTTGATGCACTTCTGTAACTGATAGTTTGCTCCACTTTACTTGATGCACTCACTTCATTTAGCCATGCCAAGCTGCAACAGCTGGGAATTTGAACATGTGACCAAATCATGCCCCATGCAAAGCAGCATGGGCTGTCTGGCTCTTTAAGCTTTCCAGAAGGGACACCAAAACATCAAAAGCACACTGACAACCAGATTTGTGCTTCAGCTTCAGGCCATGCTCTGAAACAGTCTCTTGGCTGACCCATTCTCCCCATTTTTTGCACAAGAGGGACAACCAATGGCAGCAGTTTCAGCAGAAAGAGTGTAAATTTACCTGTGATTTATCCGTTTGGCCCCTGATTTAGCCCAACAACCAGGAGACAGATTCTTTGCTCACCTTCAGTTCAGACTGAAGGAGGGGAGGAGGAGAGGGAGTTTGGACAAGCAGGGACACATGGCACAGCAGGGAGACATGGGGTCCTTACCCAAGGTGAGAGGCACGCAGCTGGAGGCCACTATCTTCTGGTAGGACTCTCGGATGAGGCGGCAGCTGTCGGGCAGGTTGTAGAGGTTGATGTTCACATCCCCGATGTCAGCCACCCGCAGGGAGTCAAAAGGCGCTGCTCCCGTGCTGCCGTTGTACCTCCTCACCATCACTGACTCAGCACGGATCTGGCGTGGGCCAAACCTGGGGAAAAGAGAACGGCTGAGAAAAGCTGCTGGGCAGCGTTCCCGATGCCAGCGCTGCTCCTCCTGCAGGAACAGAGACATTCTGGCCAGCCAGAGTGAAGCACTGGCGTCCCCAACACTCCCTCTTCCCCTTACCTGGCTCCCGGACGGTTGGAGGTGCCCGTGTCCAGAGGGACACCCACAAAAGCCGCATCCAGTCCCTCTGCTGACACCTGAACAGGCAGTTTCATCATGGAGCAAACCCCCACGGGCCGGGCCACGAACTGAGCACTGGGGGGCACACTGAACCGCGAGCCCCAGCGACAAAAGGTTCCATGCCCCACGGCCAGGCACCGGAGGAGCCCCACAGATAGGCTCAGCGAGGAGCCGGAGGTGGCCAGGAGAGCCGGGGACCACCGACCATGGTGTGGGGTGGCCACTGTGGCAAATGCAGAGAGCCTGTGAGCATGGAATGTGGCTTCCTGTCTGCAGCCAGCCCAGAGCCGGCTCCTTATCCTTCCCAACATGCTCCAACCCTCTGCCCCAGACAGAGAAAAGCAAGAGGTGCCGCAGAGCCTGTCCCCGTCCCGTCTGCAGCTGGGCAAAGAGCCAGGTGCCTCTGACATACCCTCCCGAGTGTTCAAAGTGCAGCTGGACACCCCCACTGCTCAGGGAAGGGCAGAGATTCAGCTTGGGCCTCATGTTCCCTCTCCTGGCTGCCCCCTTTTACCCCACAACACCCTTTGCTTCCCGGCAAACACCAGGTACAAACGCAGTAGCCTCCGGATTAGCATGACAGGGCAAGAGGGATGCACTGGGAAACCTTCCAGTTTTGCCCCACCTCAGGCATTTGCAGAAAGTAAAGCAGCATCCGTTGCATTAACAGCATGTACTTTTAAACTGCATTTTACAAAAGCACCTGGAATGCTGAAGAATCATAAAAATGTCTCCTTAACAAAAGGCAGGCAGTGAAAGAACACCATAAAAAAGGCTACCCTCAGCAGAACCATGACAGACAAAATGCAAGCAAAGGAGAAGCAGTAATAGGGATTTAAGAACCAGAGGCAGTGCTGCAGAACAAGCGCTTTAGGCCATTTTTGAGGCCAGAGAGATGACACAAGATGATTTCCAGGGAAAGCAAGTTTCCAGTGTTTGGAGTTAACTGGCACAGCTCAAACCCTGGTTGGCCTAACAGCAAGGCGCTTGAAATCAGACAGCTCTGGCTTCCAATTCTGTTCCCTATTCATGGAGCAATTGGGCCTGGGAGGAAAATCAAGGGGGAAAAAAAGGCAGCAGAAAGCCCACTCCACAGAGTCGGTTTGGATGTGGAATGTGTGTGTATTCCACACCCAGTACTGCAGGGATGGGGAAAGACAAGCAGCAGAGCTGCGCTTTGCTGAGCTAACCAGCTCCTGCTGGCTCAGAGAAACAGCATAAGGACAGAAAGAGAGGTCAGAGCCAGGATCTGCCTAAAAGGTGACAGTATCTACTCTTCGAAAAGCTCCAGAGATAGTGTTTGAGGAACTGACCTTGTTGGGGACCGGATTTCATGGGAGATCTGACACACAAATTCAAGGCAGCCATCACATCTAAAAATGCACTGCAAGAACTCAGCGTCTAAGGAAACAGCAGCAGCAGCGAGTAGGGTCAGACCAAGAGGAAAACTTCTTTTTCTGCAACTTTTAGCCCGAAGAGCTCATTTTCTGTGATTTCCCAGGCTCTGTGCTCTTCTTTATAGCCCCAGCTGTGTGCTGCATTCACAGGCAGAGTGAACACGGCTACTCCCTGGCAGGTAGTTTTGCACCGTGGCTGAACCAGATGCCATCTCAGCGTGCGAGACCTCAATGGCACGTTGCTGTGTGATGATTAGGGACGTCAGCCATTCGATAACACCGTGACATCAACCTGGATATTCCAGGAGCAGCCAGAGATTTACCACTCAAGAGAGGAGGAAACGGGCACACTCAGGAGGCAAGGGAATTTCCTCATTGGTAAACTCCACTTGGTGGAATAAAATAACGTGTTCTGGTGATAGGACTGGAAAGAGCAGAATGATCTTTTAAGACTCCACTGAACGAGGGCCACACAGCCCCAGAGGCCTCCACAGCCAAAAGCCAGGATCCCATGAGCAGAGATCAACCAGATTTAGAGAACCCACGCAGCAGCAGAGCTTAATCTTCAATTTATTGTGCAACATCTTTCTCCCCAAGTTCCTCTAAACACAATTACAGACATGAAATCGAACTATGTTCTCAGAACCACCACTGTTGTTGTTCAAACAGGGATGTCTCCTATCCTCCCCAACCAAACAGTATTACTTCATTGTTTAACAGAATAAACAGGCAGGTAAAACCGAAGAGCATCACACTAAACTCTTTAAGTAAGGATTGCTGCTCAGCCCCATTTTGGTTACAGAATTATCCCTAAACCAGACACAGTTTGACTCAGCCTTGGCCCCTGCGGCAGCAGTCACTGCACAAATACAACAGTCAAGAAACAAATATAAGCAGGGTTTGGATTCATTGTACTTGCACTATTTTGTGTACAACTAGCAAGGTGTTTAATGGTGCCTTATCATACAAAATGAGCAGCTCCTGACAGTCACTGTACCAGTCAGCACCGCACTAGGAGGCTTTTAGGCCTCCTATTTTATAGCAAGATATGTCTACGGCTGCAGAGAAATATCATCTTAAGACCACTCATGGCTTCGCTAAGATTGCATGTCCCTTTGTGAGCTCAGCTTTCTCCATGTATTTCTTAAATCCATGATGCTGCTGTGTAAAGAGCAGTTAGAGAGTGCCTCCTCCCACTCACATCCCCTTCTGAAATGGACCTTGCTTCATTCAACACATGACTTCAAAGCCTATGAATTCTCAAACATGAGCAAAACCAACCACATACCTCAGGACACCTGCGAGGTCCTCAAACCCTCACCAAAGGAGTAATGAAGCAAGCACATTTTGTCCAGCAGGGAGAGAAAAGCAGGGTATGCTAACACTTGCTAGAGGTAAACTCAAAAACCTCTCAAATACAGGCCTGCAGCCTTGTTCTCCAAAGCACTACAGGATTCCAGGCGGATACAAAAGACCGATTCCCACGTGCCTTTAAAAAGTGATGTTTATCTATCGCACAGTTGTGCCTCAGATGGTATTCTTCACCCAGACCGGCTTCTCCAGGCCAGCAACAGGAATAGTGCTGCCCAGAGGTCTTCATACTCAAGGTTTGCCAAAAAGCACATCTTCATTTTGGTTTCTACCCGGCTTTCATCCATCAGCCTGTTGGTGAGCAAAGCTGCCGCAGACTGGCAGAGAAGCCAGGCAATCATCTGGTCCGATTTCAGGGTCTTGGATGCCAAAACACTTTCACCCCAGAGGCTGAGGTGAAGCACGTTTGCAGCAACTCTCGCGGACAATCTCTGCCAAAAGGAGAGGGAAGATTAGCTGACCCTGCTGCAAGCCCATCGCTTCGACAGCACGTAGTGTCTACACTGCCCGAAGTGCCCCAGGCCTCCCCTAAGGCACTGTGAAGTCTCTGGAAATAAAAAAAGCTCTTTGTTGCTATTTATTATTAAGCAGCTCGATATAATCCGCCCCCCAACCCCTATCCCCCTCCAATTCAAGGTCCAGTCCCTGACACAAATATCCACTGAATTTCCTGAAACTGTTCAGTGCCCAAACTGTACTTCAGCAAATACCTTTTGTTTGCCTTTGATCGTTATCTAGACTGCAATGTCACCCAGATTCCAGCCCTGAGCTCTCCAGAGTGACAGGCTGGTCAGAGGACTTCTGCAACAGAACAGCTTCTCACCTTGATGGGATCTCTCTGAAGTAGCATCTTTATCACTTGCTTCACCTCAAGGGGCACGGGTTCAGGCAGGTTCGGCAGCTGGTCTTCCCGGTAACTCCTGCTTTCCAGAGCCAAGCCCCCGTGGCCGTAGAAAGGATTGGGCAGGCCCAGGATTTCATAGGCGATCGCTCCCACAGCCCAAGCATCAGCTTTACTGTAGTTGATGACCATGCCCGGACCGGGGGATGCTGTGATCACCTGTCACAGAGATGGTGATGGTCAAATGAACAGCTCTAGTGTGATTTTTCTGCTAAAACTAGTTTTCAAGAGGTCGAGTCAGCATTTCCGCTGTAATAAACTGAAACCAAAGTTAGGGTTTGTCAAAATGTCTGGCATGAATATTCCTATTGAAATGCTCTAGTCACCACTCAGCCTACCAGGACACAGGCAGGAGTCCAGTAACTGTGCCCAGGATTTAATCATTTCCCTGTACCAGCATTGACACATTCCTGAGGGTTATTTCACTCTGGGATTTTAAGCAAACAGGAGCATGCGGATGAATAAAATACTGCACTGGTGCTTGGGCAATGCAAGGCAAGGTGCTCGGAGTCAAGCAAGCAGTTAAGGGTGTTTTCACTTTTATTATGATTATCATCAGTGAAATAAAAAGGAACTGCATGCAATTTCACAACCACTTTGAACTTCATCCAAAAACTAATGGTGCAACACAAGGGGTGCTGCATAAACTTCTTTAACAGCTACATAAAATGGGTACAGAGAAAAAGACTGAAGAGCAAAGGTGGGTTTTTTTGTAAGAAAGGTCAATTCTGCCTCATAACCCTGAGTGATGGTGTTTCACCTTTTAGCACTCAAGGTGTTGTTTGAGAACTACTCAGCACAGCTCTGAAGGGGACATTTTTTATTAACGCAGAGATGTTTAGCAAATATAACTTGAAGTAGGGCAGAGAATAGTTTTATTAAAACAAAACTTGTTATTCCATCTCCTCTTTAAATGGTATTACTCCTCCTACACCACTTTACAGGACACAGCTCCCCATGAGGGAGCGCAAGGTGACATCAGTTATGCATGACGTCCTGCCTTGCGTGACCGAGTTTTGTCAATAAGCAGGAACAGGTAGAAAATGATCGATCCCATCGCAGAGGCTTTCAGCAGGTACTTCTGTGAACACTCACCAGCAGAGAAAACACAAGCAAGTATTGCTGTGTGTATGCAGGCCCAGGGGCAAATCAAGCAAAGTGATGTGCATGAACGCCTTCCACTGCTTCTACCCCTTTTCAGGTGTCTATCACAGCCTACACCACAGCTGGGGCTGAAACTTTTTGGTCCCACAGCAGAACAAGCAGAAAACCAGCAACACAAACCTTAACTACAGGGGGATTTACCTCAGGTGCCATAAGACAACCATTGCCACCCCGATCCACATAAGAGGTGGTGAAAGGCAGCCTCAAGCTCATGTTTTCATCTGCCAAACAGCAACCGAAGTCGGTGATCACCAGCCAGGGGCAGCCAGCTGTGAACGAGACAGGGCAGGCAGAGTCAGCATTCACTTTGGGGATACCTGCTGTCCATCACACAGACACCAGAGATGCTCTCCAGGAACCCCTCTCAAAATCTCAAAAACCCCAGGAATCAGCACAACCACACACTGTTTTTCCTTCTTCTCTTCTGTGGTATTAGGCGAAATATTAGTTTTATTAAAACAAAACTTGTTATTCCATTTCCTCTTTAAAGGGTATTACTGCTCCCCACAGAACACATCTTTCACAAAATGTCAAGGATACCAAAAAATTGAAGACACTTAAGGTTAGAGACTCATCTTTTTTCCCTTTGCTTTTATCTATAGCAGAAGCTAAAGATACAGAGATATATACTTATCTATATAAATACATATAGACACACTTTTACATATATATATCTACATATAAATATTTATGTAGATACACATACAGATTTAGCAATAGCAAAAGGCTGGAGAAACTTTGCATTTGTTACCAGTCCTTGTCCTGATGACAAGTCAAACATTGCAAAGAGGAATCATTACTTCTCCAGACTCCAATCAATGATTTACATCATTCCTAACCACATTCAGCTTTGCTCCAGAGCAGCTTTTCCTTCCAGTATAGAAGGATGGCATTAGTAGCATTGCTGAAAACCTTCCATGGCTGCTGCCCCAAGACTTTAATTACACAGATCTGGCTGCCTGCTATTGTTTGCTGCTGTTTGAATCTCAGTCACATTAAAAAACAGCTCAGGTAATTAAAATCTCAGCTAGAAAGGCTGACAGGAGAACAAGACGATGGAAAAGCTGCTTTTGGCTTTAACACTGTTGATTCCCTCGATTTCCAATCGATGTTCCATCATCCCAGGGTGCAGCACCATTAACCTGACCCACCGAGAGGCGAGATTTTAAGAACCACGCTGCGCTGTTTGGCAAAGAGCCTGAAGGATAGGCACCTCCAGCATTATCGATGCGGTGTTACTACATGCCCATCTGCTCCACCCAACACATGCTGTGCTTGTGCAACACAAAACCTTAGCAATACTCTGCATCCCTCCATCTGATTGCAGCAAAATGCTCCTTTCAAGTCTATTTGAATGATCCAAACCCAAGGCATAGACAGGATGAATGACTTCCCCAGTGCTGCAGTGACAGCAAGCAGTGAGTTTCTGCTTACTGCTTGCAGTAGCAATGAATGCTACTGCAAACTGAATAGAATGGAGATTCTTCAAAGGGTTTGATGCTCATTTTCCCTCCAAACACACACCTGTGTGGGACCTCCCTGAACACATACATGGCTGCATCACTTCTGTGTGTGACTTAATTGGCAATTCTACTCAGTGATCTACATACCAGAATCAAATTCAACCAGGATGTTATCAGACTTGAGGTCTCTGTGTGCTATTCCATGTCGAACAAGATGGTCCACGCCTTCCAAGAGCTGTAAAATCATCATTGAGGAGAGACGAACATCCGGACTGCTCTCCCTCAGATACTGGCGCAGGGTGCATGGATAACTGGTCAGAACAAAGAAAACCTCAGAATTAGCATCCTGGAAGCTTATTGCTTGCAGTTCAACCTCAGTGCTGGCTAGCTGGGATACAGCACTCTCACAGAATCACAGAACGATATGGGCTTGGAAGAGACCTCTGCAGATCACCCAGTCCAACTCCCCTACCAGAACAGGTCCACCTGGAGCAAGTTGCACAGGAATGTGTCCAGGGGGGTGTTTGAATGTCTCCAGAGACGAAGACTCCATCACCTCTCTGGGCAGCCTCTGCCAGGGCTCTGCCACCCTCACAGCAAAGAAGTTCCTCCTCAGGTTGAGATGGAACTTACGTTCAAGTTTGTGCTTGTTACCTCTTACTGGGCACTAGCAAAAAAAGACTGGCCACATCCTCCTGACACCTACCCCTTAAGTATTTATAGGTGTTGATCAGATCACCCCTCAGTCTTGTCTTCTCCAAACAAAAAAGACCCAAGTCTCTCAGCCTTTCCTCATCAGAGAGATGCTCCAGGCCCCTCATCATCTCTGTAGCCCTCTGCTGTACCCTCTCCAGCAGTTCCCTGTCATTCTGGAACTCAGGATCCCAGAACTGGACACAGTGCTCTGGATGGGTCACGCCTCAACGCCTGTATGTGCCAAATTCTTCCTGACCTCTGTGATGCCTTCCCACCTCCAATCCTCAACATGACACCAGTCCCATGTGGTGCTATCAAATTCTCTGGTTTGCAACAACCCCCACCACTGAATTTTCAGCATTGTCACCCGAGATAAACAACTGCAAATAAAATAAGTCTCTTAAATGGCATGGCAAGGGGCTCCAGCAGTCACTCTTACAGGTTTTTATATGTTATATTTTGCATGAGAGAGGAGGCAGATTAATAATGCAGATTGTATGAGCAAAATGAGACATGCTAATCAGGAGACAGAACTTATTCTTGAAATACAGAGAGGACACAGCTTTTCTCCAGGCACAGGCAGAACAAAGGAGTGCGAAACAGAAGGTGCTTTTACATCAATGCCACTGCAGTACCCATTCAAAACCCAACTGAGAAAGCCAGAGATGCCGAGCACTAATAAATCTCATTATCAATTCTACTCCATCTCTAACTATGTGTTCAGACTAGGGGTGAAATTCAGTCTTAGAAGGGCAGAAAAATGGGGACAAACCCCACATTTCTTACTCTAATTTGGGGTAATTATTAAAAAGAGCGGCTTGTCTTCATTGTCAAATGAGCTAAAATCTCAATGACATGGAACATGTCTTAGGAGGCATTTCCAAGAGCGTATTCAGCTCTTTGGCAGCAGCCCAGGCCAAATCTTTGCCAGGACCCATGCAGCAGCAGAACTCACAGCCCCACTGGTTAGTGGCAAGAGAAGCCTGAGCTGCATAACAAGCATCTCTCTACCTACTTCTTCATCACCAAGAAGAGTGTGCGGCTGTGACCAATCCCTCTGGGATTCAGGCTTAATGGAAGAACATCAGGATAATCTGCAAAGGCTCCAGGCAGCAAAGGGACCGAGGATGTGAACGCTCGGATCACCTGGATTATATTCGGATGAGGCTGCAACTTCTTCTTCTTCCTCCCAAGGACAGGTTTTCTGCACAAAAGTATAGACACCACAGATTACATCATTCTCCTGGTGAGTTGTGATTTATCCCAGAGTCTGTTATTTCTGAAATTACTTTTCATTAATATGGCCTGTCCTCCCCATCCAAGGGTTCCAAAGCAGTGTGCAAACAGGTTTGTTGTGCAGTGAAAACCTTAGTAGAGAGAGCATTAAGGCTGCCCAGTACATACTAAAAGACTGCACTATAAGCAAATATTCAGGCGCTCACACCCTGGAAACATTTGAGTCAGAAAGAACAGAACAACCTCCCTGCCCTCACAGCCAATTTCCAAAACGGCGCCTCAGCCCAGCGTTCCCCATGTTGATGCAAAGCACCCACAGCCTGAGCAGACCCATGGCAGCTATGGGCAGGCCTCAGCTCTCTCTCTAGAGTTCAAAATCTATCTTGGTGCTTCTCCCCAGCAAAGCAAACCATCACCAAGGCAGTGCTGTGTACCAGCAGAGGGTACACGCACCAAGACTACATCTGTGGCTGTTAGGACTCAGTTGTAACTGGATTTCCCTACATACAATGGTTGAACAGGAAACACTGGTGTTTTACCAGCACAGAAAAAGAAGCTTTCCTGGAAACCCTTACACTTAACACACAGCCTTTAATTTTATTCAAATCCTACTAGCCCTCACATGCTGCTAAAAAAGGCAGCAATGGTCACAGACTGCTTCTCAGTTCAAAAAGAACTACAACAGCTTTAGAGAGAAAAAAAACCCAAACCCAATTACTTTGCCAGATATAAAATAAAGGTCAACTTCACACCAGGGGTATCAATTTAGCCCCTCTATTTTATGGCAAAGCCAGGAAGCATTCACTACAAGGGAAGGCAGGTTACCTATCCGTAGCGGCAAAACAAATCTCACTCCTCTCCTCTCCTGAATGTCAAATAACTCTTTGGCTACTCGGTTGCTCTCTCTGTTAGTGACATACCACACAGCATCCATTATTCATTCGTATTGGCAGCTGAGATGGATTTGAAATTTAAATCAGACAATCTGGACTGCAGATTCCATTGTTTCAAACTGAACAAAAAGCTGCATTTTTGAACAAAAGGATAGCTAACTCAAGATAATTTAAGTTTCCATGCAATTTTTCCACCCTCGTGCTATTTGCTCTCTTCTCACTAGGTGCAAGGGAGGGAGTCATTTTCCACTTTCTTTCTCGCCAGTTTCCCTGCACTAGAACAGTTTCCACCTCCCTGTCCAGCACCCATTTTACAACCAAACCAGCTCTAGACTATTACAGTCAAGCTGTATTACTTACTGTATTTGTTGCAAGTCAAGTTATTTGATGTTTAATACAGTCAAATTGTTACTGACTGCAAATGTATATTTCTGTAATTAAAAAGCACCATGATGTGCATTTAAATGATGTTTAATCAGAAGTAGATTCTCCTGGACTTTAACTCTGCAGATAACAAAGCATTTTACACATGGGGGAACAAAGACACTGGCCACTGTCATCCATCAGATCGCTGGCCGGACCCCAGTTGGTCTCCAATTATTGGCATGCCCTTCCAACACTCTTCTGGACTACACCACCCAGTACAGCTTAGCTGCAGGTATTCCCCACACATCAACACACCATGCCACAACCTGCTCCTCAGTGTAAACAAGACTGTGTTAAATCACTATTTGAACATTGGTATCACTATGAACTGCGCTGGAGAAAAGCACACTGCAGAAAAATCCCCAAGGTAGCCAGCAGCCCAACCCTGCACAATGTTTGACATGCAGCACTTCTGAAAGAACCATTGTTTAGACAACACACACACACACCTCCTGAGCCATTAAGAATCCCAAGACTTTGTTTTTATCTATGTTCAGGAGCAATCACAGAAATTTCTGGACATATTCTCAACAGTGCACACAAAATTAATAGATGTTTAAAATTAGCACGTCACCATTTGAGAATCATCACCGTTTCCGTTGTGACTGTACCTGCAGCCAGAGATGGCTCCATATTCTCCAGCTAAGGCAACCCTTGTGGCTGGAACAAGCTCTCGACCCATAGCATCAAGGATGGCTTCACTTGACGAACCAGCCTGCAAAAGCAATTACACACCACAGTGGTTTAAGCTCTGAAATTATCCAGCCTCAATACAGACTGAAAGCAGATAATCCTGGCAGTGTGTCTGGAGTCAGATGAACTGAGACTAGGTCAAAGGGACTCCCCTTCTCTACTTTGAAAATCTGGGAAGGCAATTAACTAAAGAATTTACCACAGGATGTTGCAAAGCCATAACTCATAGAAAGAAATCCCTTTGTCTCTTCAGATGCATCCTCAACTGTTAGCACTCTGAGCTATACATTAACACTCACTTTCAGCTTCAAAACATGACTGGAAAAGCCCACAGCCAGATCCCTGGGTATTTCTGGAGCCCAGGAGATTTCAGGTGTTGGCATTTTGGAACTTGGATTTCTTAGAATACCTACTAGTCACATAGTGCCACAAAACCTCTTCTGTGTGACAAGTCACATGGATTTTTTAAAATGTGGAATAGCCACACTGAGGGGGTGGATGATCAGAGGGTCACCCCAGCTGGAAAACACCAGCACAGATCTCTCCCATTCACATCAGGGCAAGAGGACCCAGCACACAGGTTACTGTCCGATCCCCACTTTGCAGGAGAAAATCTATTGCCTTTCTGATGCTGACAAGGACACCGATTCCTAAAGCAGTGGTAGCAGTGGCTTTCCAGTTCTCACACCTTGCCATTACTGCCAGCTTCAGAGAAGCTTCTCTTCCAGAAACATCACCTCCATAACCAACACCTCCACCAGCAGCAGCTCTCAATGCCCATTCCAGAGGAATGATGAATGCTAATTACTGTGCTCTGGGACTGCTCGATGACAATCAACCTCTCCAATGTCACGTATCAACAGCTTCGTTTTGACAGGCTCAGTGTACACTACATAATTAGCACTTTCAATACTTAAATACTTTTGCTGGACAAGGAGATGAAGAACTGACTCCTTACTGAGATGTTCCACATCATTTTGATAGCTAATGGGAAAGCCTCCTTTGGTTGGTGGTTCACCACGGGCTCCTCTTCAGCCGACTGTGAGGCCCAGCCATGGTCCTGCTGTGCAGCTGGCCCCTGCTTGGCCAGACAGCTGCTCTCTGCACGCCCCTGAGAACCGCAGGAGAACAGAATAGCTGCTTCATACACAGCGGCGCTGCAACCCTTCCCGATGGGTTGGCCAATGAGATATTCTTCCAGCTTGAAGCCCTGGCAGCGGAAGGAGCTCAGGGGATCTTTCTGTGGCTTGTTCTTTCCAACAAACACTGTCTGAAAAGATTAAGAAAAGAGAATGATAAAAAACTCACTCAGTTATTCAAGACTTCCCAATGAAGGAGAACACGCTTACTGTTTAAGCAGTATTACACATCCTGTTGGGTTAGTCTTGCCTGAAAGCCACCATCATGTTCTAACTATTAGGCTCAAATCACTGTAACCACAGCAAAAACAATTTGCAGATCATATATTTTGGTCTGAAACAAAGTACCCCTAAAACAGCCTTTACCAAAGGTGTCCTTTCCAAGAGTGCTGCAGATGCACAGGAAAAAGGAGTGGGGAGGAGAAGTAATTTTCTAATCTAGAACATAAATATGTTTTGTAAAGACAAGTCTAATTAAATACTTCTAAAAAGAGATGCACCATTACACTTTTCTCCCCCTCCATAAATAAATCAGGCAACTAGCACTTAAAAGAAAATCCAATTAAAAGCAACAACAGATGGAAAAACAATGCCCTGAGCTTTTGTGGCAGATGAGTATGAGGGCTGGTTGGTTAATGTAAATCAGTGACAGGAGACAGCAGGGGGAGGAAATCACAAGAGACAAGAGAAAACAAAACACAGGAGGGCTGTCCTGGAGTTTAACCACAGCGTACACAATTGTACAGGTCTGGTGGTGCCACAGCTGTCACCTGGACTGATATAACCAAGACACGCCAGTGGCCACCTTAGGGATGTGCCCTGTGGCAAAGGGGACATTCAGGGATGGCAGAATGGGGAAGACAGCAAATTTAACCAACCAGTGAGGGCAGGGGAGATAAAGCAATCTGAGAAACTTCAGGGAAAGGCAGAACCTCCACGAGAAGGCGTTTCTTTGACAGTTAGTGGGGCAGGCGACAGCTGGCACCGAACACCAAAGGTCTATTTTTACCCATGAAATATGTTCAGCACTGTCCATTCCTGGTGCCCTGCCAGCATGGCCTGTCCCAGCCCTGTGAGGCTCCCATCTGCCTTGGCAAGAATGGACAGACCTGGGGGCTGAACGCCAGCCTCCTGGGACACAAGACCACCATCACCAGGGCCCTGATTCCTTCCCTTTGTGGGGAGACAGGGAGAAAGGTGCTCCCCAGAGTGAGTACCCCTTGATACCCACTTAAGGGTGGTGAGGAACTGCTGACTGGGAGGCTTCAACAGTACCCCATTTCTGGGGAGGAAGAGGTGTCTGCAGACCCACAGCAGTCCCCACATCAGGGATGTGCCTGAGGGCTTCTCATATTAGTCACCCCCCAACTTCCTTCAGGGAGATGGGGAGGAGTACCTGAGGGGCTCCCCACAGCAATGACCCCCACCTTCCCTTCATGAGGGGTGCGTGATGAGCTCCTCAAAGTGAGGACCTCCCCCTTCCCTTCATGGAGGATGCCTGAGCCTCTTTATACGTAGTTTCTCAGAGGTTCCCTACAACAAGAATCCCCCCTCCCGCTCATGATGTGTGTGTGAGGGGCTCGCCACAGCAAGGACCCCCCCTTTACCCTTCATGGAGGATGCCTGAGGGGTTCCTCAATGCAAGGACACCCTCCCGGCCCCCCTTCATGGAAGATGTCTGAGGGGCTCCCAAACACAAGGATCCCCCTTCCCCTCTATGCATGCTGTCTGCAGGGCTCCCCACAGCAACGACCCCTCCTACCCTCCACGGAGGGTGTCAAGAGACTCCCCACAGCAATGACACCCCCCTCTCCCCTTCATGGATGGTATCTGAAGGGCTCCCCACATCACGGGCCCCCCCTTTCCCTTTCACGGAGAGCGGCTCCGCGAAGGCAGGCCAGGGCCTGGGGGTCCCGAGGCGATGCAGCACCTGGATGTGTCGGCAGGCCGCCTCGGCCCGTCGCTGCTCCTCCAGGCGCGGTTCCACCAGCCCCAGCGCCATGGCCAGCGCCAGGCAGCCCCCGCCGCGCCCCCGCCGAGCCGCGGCCGCCAGCCCGCCGGCCGGGCTGCGCAGGAGGAGGCGGCGGGCCGTCGGCAGCCAGGCCAGCCATGGTCGCCAGGGCTGGGGCGGCGGGGCGAGCCGGGGGTCGAGCCGGGGGTCGAGCCGGGGGTCAGGCCGGAGGTCGGGGCGAGGGTAGCAGCGGCCTAGGCGGCAGCGCGGAAACAAACGCAGAACCCGACCCAGCAACAGCAGCACCGCCATAACCGCAGCGGCTGCCGCTTCCTCCCTCTCCTCAGCGCGACAGGGGGCGGGGCCACGGCGGAGCGGGGGGGACACGCCCCCCACGCGCAGTCGTCGGCCCGGGGCGACGGAGGAGAAGGCGGCGCGGGATGTTGAGGAACAGCGGGGTGATGGAGGGTACGGAGCAGGGCACAGCCTGGGACCCGCGGGACACGGAACGGGGCACAGTCCCGGATACAGCAGAACGCGACCCCGGGACACGGAGCAGGACAATGCAGGGCATGGAGAAGGGCACAGTGGGGCACAGAGCGGGGCACGGAGCAGTACACAGCACGGGGCAATGCAAGGCACAGCCCGGGACACAGCAGGACACGACCCGGGACACGGAGCAGGGCTCAGACTAGTGCATGGCACGGCACGGAGCAGGTCACTGCTCTGGGCATGGCTTACGCACGGCCAAGGCACGGTCCAGTGCACAGCAGGGCACAAACTGGTGCATGGTGGGTCACAGCCCAGTGCAGAGCACGGCCCTGGCATGGCTTGTGCACAAGAGGGCACAAGGTGGTGCACAGCAGGGCACAGAGCAGAGGGCAGCCAAGGTGCAGCCCGGTGCCATGCAGGGCACAGCCCGGGACATGGCTGGGCACAGCGCGGTGCACAGAGGCACAGCATGGAGCAGAGCCTTGCCCTGGGCATGGCTTGTGCATGACCCTGTGCACAACAGGGCACAAACTGGTGCATGGTGGGGCATGACCCAGTACATGGCAGGGCACAGAGCGCACAGCCAAGGCACAGCCCAGTGCATGGCAGGGCACAGCCAAGGCACAGCCAAGGTATGAGAGGGTGCCAGGCAGGGCACAGCCCGAGACACGGCTGGGTGTGCCTTGTGCACGGCAGGGCACAGATTAGTGCACAGCAGGGCATAGAGCATGGCACTGCCCTGGGCACGGCTTGTTGTTCTGATTTCAGCTGGGATAAAGTCCATTTTCTTCCTAGCAACTGCCGTGTTTTGCATTTAGTATGAGATTGTTGCTAACACATACCTGTTTAGTTGTTGTTGCTCAGTGATGTTTATATTAAATCAAGGATTTTTCAGCTTCCCATAGAAGCTGAGAGGGAGCGCAGACAGGATATGCTGGCCAAACCACAGACATCATGCTCAGTAAAGAAACAGGGGTTGAGGAGAGACAGGAACCCACACTTGCTGCTCTCGAGAGGCTGTGCAACTGATCATGGGGTAGTGAGAGCACCTTGTGTTCTATCACTTTATTTTGTATGTTCTTTTAGCATTATTATTGTATATACCCCATCCCTAGAGAGGTTCAAGGCCAGGTTGGACGAGGCTTTGAGCAACCTGGTCTGGTGGGAGATGACATGCCCAGGGCAGGGTGGTGGGACTGGATGGTCTTTAAGGTCCTTCCAACCCAAACCATTACATGATTCTATTATTATTATTATTGCATTCCCCTTCTGTTACTGTTCTATTAAACCATCTTTATCTCAACTCACAAAGGTCTTTTCCCCTCCTTTTCCCTCCCTTCTCCCTATCCTACCGGGGCTGGAGGGAGTGGGTGAGCAGTTGTGTGGTCCCAGCTGCCACCTGGGGTTAAATCTCAACACCTGTGCACAGCCCAGTGCACACAAGGCATGGAGCAGGGCACAGAGCAGGACACAGCCAGGGAGGGCAGGAGGACACTAGCCATGTGGGCAGCACTACCCCAGGCACATTTTGAGCTGTGCCATGTCCTGGCCACGTCCTGTCTGCATAGACAGTGTTGCCCTAGCCTTGCTTCCCCTTCACTTTGATTCATCATTTTGCTGCAAATTGCAGGAGATAAACAAGATAAACTGCTTTTTTATTTGGGTGTAGGCAGTAATGCCCAACCCAGCACCAGTTTGGAAATACAACACATTAATTTTCCATTGTGCATAATTAAATTAATAGTATAATCAGCAAACAGCATTACTCTGGAGACACAAAACTCTCCATCAGCCCCAGAAAACTCTTCTCCCTCTTAGTCCCCACAAACGGAATAAAAGGAAGAAAAACAAGCCGGTGATAAATGAGAAAAGGACGCGCTCAGGGTAATAACCATCCAGTTTCAGCAAATCACCTAATCTCAATTGGCTTATTAATAACTGCTGGGGTTGGGGAAGCCTTTCCTCTTTGCTTTTCCTTCTCCTTTAGAGCTGAAGAATTCACCATTTTCCCAAGCTATGATTTTGCATAATTCAGGAGCTGTTTCTGTACCAACAAGCCCAAGCTTGAGCTGTGCATCAAACCCTTTTCCACTTGTGATCTCCTCCCTCTCCTACAGTGATATCTGGACACTTTTTTTTTTTTTCCTAAGAATAGGGAATTTCTACAATTTGATTTCGCCATTTCCCTGGGCAAGGTGGAGCCAGCATCTGCAAATCAGTGCTGAATCAGAAAAAGAGTGACAGGAAAGGGTAACTTAACAGTATGAAAGTATTTCCCATTGCATCATCCCCAAAAACCTGCTTACACACCAGGGAAATTGGTGAAAACCATCCTTGCCCGCTGCCGAATGGCAAAGGCAGGCACTGGCCACATTGCTCACAGCTTCTTCAGGTCCTCGGGGCCAAAGGAGAGCGGCAGCAGCTCCTCCAGCCTCCTGACGATGTAGGTGCCGTCCGCTTTGGTCAGGTAGACGTCCCAGTCCGTGCCAAACTGGAGGAGAAGAGACAGAAGTGCCTTGATGCAAAACCTGTGCTTCTTCCTCAAATTCTTCAAATAATCCTTTTTTTTTTTTGGCCAGGTTTGTGGCGAGCATCCCCCTCTATTTTGTGTATTTTGTGGTGGCTTTTTGCATCATCTATCCCAAGAGTTATTTTGGTCTTAGATCCTGTATTTCCCCCTGCCCCATCCCGACCCCCAGGGTGAGTCCTGATGCCTCTGAACCTGATGAGCCACCAAGCCAAGCTCCACAACCCATTAAATATTAACCACCCAAACCCGACTGTGGGTGCCAGGGTGCCCGTGGGAAGGAAGGAGGCAAAAGCAGGATGGGCTCCATGGGGAGCTTGACTTTTGCAGGAACCCCTGCCTTTTCAGGCTTGGCAAAGCTGGGGCAACAGCTCCAGAGCCAAACTCTGCACCTGGCAACTCCCAGCAGGAATTAAACTCCCTGGAGAGGGTGAGTTAATGAATTAACACCAGGTACCCGTGGGACAGGGAGGAATCCCACTTTTCTAGCCAGCAGGGCAATTTGAGGAGCCCGGAGCTGGCCCTAGGGCTGGGGTCAGGGGCCGCAACCTCTCCTTTGCACCTCCAGGTGTTTTGGAGGAGATACCTGGGGTCAGAGGATGATGCCTGAGGTCAGAGGACAATACCCGGAGTTGGGGACAATGCCTGGAATCAGGGGATGCAGGGCCCCCATCCAAACTCTCACCTCTCTCATCACTTGTCTGCAGGCGCCACAGGGTGTGATGAAGTGGTCCCCCATGTCACTACCAATGGAGAAGGGAACAACAGAACTCAGTCTCAGGGCTGGGGGGGCAGGGGGTGGGGGTGTGAATACCTGTAGAACACCCTCATCCACGAATAAATAAAGAACCACAGCATATTTGTCCCCCCCCAATTCCTCCAAAAACCATGCAAAAACTTGCTTTTCCCACCAAAATTCTCAGGTTGCTGCAGCAGAAGCTGCCCCTTGGGGTTTTTCCTGCTGTTGTGTCCCCTGTCCCCGATCCTGCCCAGCCCAGCTCTCAGCGCGTGCCCTTACCTGGCAATGGCCATAGCTTTGAAGCTGGTGTGTCCCTCGGAGATGGCTTTCTGGATGGCAGTGCGCTCGGCGCACACCCCCAGGCTATAGCAGGCATTCTCCACGTTGCACCCTGTGGGGAAGACCCCAGCACCCCCTCAGCCACCCTGAACCCCACTGTCTTCCCTCCAGGTGATTTTCGGGGGAGGGGGAGGGGGGAAGAGGGGAGGTGGAATTTGCAAAAGAACCCCCATATTCCCTGTGCACCACCCTCCTGCCAACAAAGTCCCTGCTTCCCCTATTTATTCCCATATTTTCTCATCTGTCGTGATCTTTGGCTTGTTTTGGGATGGTGGCTGCCAGAAAGCAGCTGGGGAAGAACCAGCACCCCGTTCCAACCCCTTTGCACCCCCATGCATGGCTAAAGGATTGCATGGGGAAGCCCTAAAGCTAACAGGGGGAGGAGGGGGGAGCAGGAGAGGAAGGGGTCTCATAGCTCTGGCTTACCGGAGAAGATCTCCCCACCGGCGGTGAGCAGTGCGGCACCCACCGGAAAGTGGCTGTAGGGGCAATAGGCGCAGTTTTTGGCCTCCTGGCTGCGGCGTAGCAGGAGCTGCAGAGATTCCCCCTGGGGCTCGCCCCGAGGGGCGGCAGGGGCCGGGCGCTGCCCGCCACCCTCCATGCCTGCACCCGCCTGCCCTGCTCGCTGACGCTGCGGTTAAATATTTCCTCGCCTGGAAAAAATAGGCTGGCCAGCCCTGCCAGGATAACGCCCCAACACACAGCTGAACTCCGGGAAGCATCCCTGGGGTCAGCCCTGACCTGCAGAGCATCAGGCTCAGGGGGTCCCCCACATGCCCTCCCTACCTGCTTGTCTCATTTCTTCNTTCTTCTTTTTTTCTATTTTGCCTTTTTTTTTTTTTTTTTTTCACCTTCTCCTTTCTCTGTCCCATAAGAGTATTTTTTTTCCACCGCTGCCTCGGTGGTGTTTTTCTCCTTCCCAGTTGAACACTGGTTGCACGGCTTCACGGGAAAATGTTGTTATATCACTGCTGGGGGAAGAGGAGGGGGGGAAAGCAGCCCCTCCTCATTGCGATCAAAAGAAATAAATCAGTTTGATTGAAAACAGAAATACTACCACTAATAATAATTATATATATGCATACATATATATATCACATTTTCCTAGATCTTTTACCTACAGGCAGTAGGGAAAGCAGGCTGAAGGGGGAGGGG
>VXBJ01005643.1:58576-131765 GCA_013400055.1 Nycticryphes semicollaris
AAAAAAAAAAAAAAACTTTTATAAAGGAAGGATCTAGAGGAAGAATTGCTGGTTTATTTTTTAAAGCTTGTACTTCTTGGTCCTGTGAGCAAAAGGAGAGATTTTATGTTCAGGGCGGAGGGTGGGGGGGACGCTAAGCTTTTCTAACTATCATGCAGTCTGTAGTGTGGGTGATCTTGGTTTGTTGGGTTTTTGTTTGTTTGATTGATTTTCTTATATTGTGGCAGTTTCCTCTCTTTAATAGACTGTATTAAAAAAAAATCTCTATAAAAAAAAACCCCAACCCTAATCTAATGTAATCATTGGAGTGCCAAACACTTGGAGATGCTGGAGGGCAGCGATTCCCTCCCCAAGTCGAGCAGCGCTCGGGTTTTCCTGGTCTTTCTAGGGCTTGGTCGATCTCTCGTGGGGTTTTCTTTGACTTTTCTATTCTTTCTTTTTAACTATTTTGCATGATGTGCATAAAAAAAAAAAAAAAAAAAGAAAAAGAAAAAANTGCAGGAAAGACAATGACCTTTTTCACGGGAATTGTACTGAGAATTGTCTTCAATCTACCCAATCAAGGAACGATGGTAACAGTTAAGCCTGAAGGCATTATCTAGCCTCTGTGGACCGTTATTGTTCATATTTTGCCATTTTGCATAAAAGCTTTTAAAATATAATGCAATGTTGGGGCTGTAAAATAACCTGGAAGTCTGTTTAGCATCCCACTCAAATAATATCTTACTGAATCCCCTACCAAAAAAAAAAGGAAAAGGAAAAAAAAAGCTCCTCTTGTGTGAGGGCTCGGTTTCTTGTTTCTGTTTGCGACTGACAGACCTCAAGGCAGGTTTTCTTTCCTCCTTTTTCTTAAATATTGTGTATGTTGCACTTTTATCCACTACACAGGGCTATTTCTGCAATGTCCAAATAAAAAGGAAAAAATGAAACAAATTGAAAAAAAATAATATGAAATGACTGTGGATCTGCCCTGCTTTCACGCGTGTGGCTGGGGCCCAGTGCCGTGAGCATCCTTCCCCTGTGGAAAACTGGGATTTTCATCCCAATGTGGGCCGCTCTCTTCCCCACCCCAAACACAAATTCCGGCCCATTCCCCACGACTGCCCTCGTTAATCATTGGCGGTGTTAATAAGAGCTGTTATCACTCCCTTTGGTGCCACCAAGGGCACAAGGAAACCTTTGTGCTGGGGGAAGAAAATCATCACGTCAGGGGAAACAGGCCCCTGGGGTGGGGGTTTATTGCAAAGAAAATAACATATTGCAATAAAAGCTGTTGTGTACAGCGATAGCTGGGAGGGGGGAGGGGAGCAGGGAGGGGGATGGATTGTGTAATTTTGGGGGGGTACAGGGCTGCCCGTACACCCCCATTTTCAGGGTGCCAAGGCTGCAAGATTCTGCAGAGTGCTCTCCTCCCTACCACCTTTGCTATTCATTTCTCCATTTTTAACCCACACAGCATCCCATGGGTGAGGGATGGTATGGGGAGACTTGCTAAAGTGCTCCCTTGAAAAAAACCACCCTAATTATTTTAATTTTTTTTCCCCAAGGTCACAGCTGCGTGGGTTGGACTCGGTGGACACTGCCAACCCTTTGGCCCTGGAATTTGCTATTCTGGGTGACACCACACACCTGCAAAGCACGAGATGGGCCTGAAGAAAGGGGATTTTTTTTTTCCCCCAATATAGTGGGGTTTTGTCCAAAATGGCATCTGGATGCGATTCCAAGGATTTGGGGAGAGCAGACACAGCCCTTGGGGGCGCAGAGCATCCTGTGTCTGTGGAGGAGGTGGTGCTGAGCGGCTCTTAAGACACAGAACTACGGGCTGGATGTGGCCATTGGTGCTTGGTTAATTGGGTTTAACAAAAAAAAAGCCTCTGCTTTGCACAACCCCCCTGCCCCAATCTGCCAGACCCAATTGCCTGCTTCCTCCCCAGCCCTCCAAGCACCCAAACCCCTCTGAAACCCAGAACCACCACCAGACAGAGTGTCCTGGGGGTAGGGTCCATGCATGGTGCTAGGAGCCCCCCAAAACCCCTTGACAACCAGGAAAAGCCAGGGGTGAACTGGAGAAAGCCTGAAGCTCGAGGGGGAAGGGAGGCTGAAAGAAGAGGAGATTCTGCTAAACTATAAACCACTCTTTTATATGCATCTTTCATGCACAGCACATAAATAATGGAGCAGGAGAGCCCGGTGAGCTCACTTACAGGGAGGATGTGGGACAGAGGGGTGAGAAGAGATGGTCGGGAAAAAGATGTGAAGTTGGGGATCCCCTGGCCACCCATTGCCAGGAGATGATATTCTGAAGGAGGATTTAAGGATTAAGCTGGCCACGGGGCAGGAGTTGATTGCATATATTATTTAACAGATGGCCCAATGCAGGCAGCCGGCTGCCGGCGGTCTCCCCAGTGACCTTGGCTGGGAGATGCTGGGGCCGGGCAGGGAGCCTGGTGCCACCACCAGGCTCCAGTTACGGGAACCGGAGGGGGAAAAAAAACCAATCCATTCTCGCTTCCCCCAAGAGCCAGCACCCAGCAGCTCCAGTGCCAAATCTCCATGGAAACTGCAAAAAACCAAAGAAAAAACAAAAACCAACAAAAAAAAAAAACCAAAACCCACCACCCAGCCCTGGCCCATGTGGGCTATTTCTTTGGCAGTGGGGGACGGGGGCAGTGGGGGGGAGGAAAAGGGAGGAAAAAAATAAAGTAAAAGAGCTATTTGCAGGTTTATTTACTTAGGGAAACTTAGGACTTTGGGAAGAAGGAGTGTGATGGAGGGACAAGCGAGGGGCAAAGGTATTGGTGGCACCCAGAGCACTTGCAAAATCCCACTCCAGCACCCAAATATGCACTCAAATTCGATTTCCCCGGGAAACTCTGTACTAAGGAGAAGGTGATAAAATGTTAAAACACTTGCTGCCCCAGTAAAAACAGCCCTGGCCCCTTACGCCCAAGAGCCCAGGGGGGTATTTTTATCCAACTCTAAAGTTGTTCATTTTCTTTGAGCTTTAAATCCCCGCAACTGCAACATCAGCCCTTTGCATCTTGAAAGTCCCACGGGGATGATACCAGCCACGGAGGGGGCTCAGGCCATTTTGGAACTGCATCAGCATCCTCCCTCTCTCCTCCGCCTCGTTTCCCAAATTTCCAGAGCGTTTTTTTAATAACCCACAGAAAATCACTCTGAGAACTGAGGGCACTGGGTTGCAGCTGGGGCAAAGCAGANGGAGCAAAGAGGGATGGCATGGGATGGGGGGCTGCAGGGCAGCTGTGTCCAGGTCAGGGATGCTCCATCTGCCCCCAAAAGCTGTGGTTTTGGAGAAGAAAATGGGGCCAGTTTTTCCTCTTGTTGAAAAAAAAAAATTAAAAAAAAGCACAATTACTGAGAAGGGAGCAGTTTAAGTGGCCTTTGGTGGGGAAGATATGAAACTGGTCGTTTCAATGGTATCAAACCCCTTTTGATCCACTCTCTCAAGGCTGCTACTGGTTTCAACCACATGTGGTTAATGTTTTATATTGCAGCGTTACTAACGCAGCATATCCTTCAGCAAAATAGATAAAAACATGAAGGAATTCTTTTTTTTTTAAACCTCCATTTCCCCCCCACCTGCTTTTTAACAGAGGAATGCAAAAAATCCAGTGGTTGCCCACTCCCATGCTTGAGGTCTCTCTGCCCATCCCTATGGTACAGTCCTGGGGGATGGGGGCAGCCAAGGTGGGTGTGGGGTGCAGCACCCTCTTGCTGGGTGCTCCCCCACCAAATGTGGCCTTGGGGCTTTTTATTATTTTTATTTTTTTTTGCCTAATCTCTTGGTGCCTTTGGGTTTTGCCCCTGGAGAAGGGCTCTTCATAGTGTGGACTAAACTGCTCCTCTTTTGGGGGAGGTTTGGGGGGGATGTGGGTCCCCCATTTCTGGGCTCTTTAGCCCACAGCCACTAGAGGCCACTGGGGCTCTGTGATCCCACCTGATCAATGGGAGGAGCAGTCTTCTCACGTTAAATCCGGTCAAGCCACTCGGCTGCCCAGGCCCACACTGAGCATTAAGCAGGATTTTTGGGTGTTCCTCCCCCCCCAAGCTAAACTTCTCCAGGGGACAGGGAAACACTGCCCCACAAGTAAGTTCCCTCCTGGGCCAGCGCTCGGAGGAGCCAGGCTCAGTGGGGATTTTTTGGAGGGGGTCAAGCAGCTGCTCCCAGAATATGGCATTTCCCACCTTGGGAGCATCCTGCAAAAAATACCCCAAATCCCTCCTGTTCCCTCCCTTGGGGACCTTGAAAGCTGAGCTCCCTGCCTCCCTATGCTCCTTATTTTCTTTTAGCCTGGAGTTAAAATTTCTAGGATATTATAAACAGCTGTTCCCGCTAATGAGGACTAAGCGAAACATCAGACATGTTAATTCATACGTTGCTCAAGGTGTCAAACTGTTGCATTACAATAACAAGTGGGAGACACAGCACCAAAAAAAACCCTGAGAAAAGTTTCAGTTGGAGCTAAATGCAGAAGCAGATGCTCAAATAAAAACCAAGTCTGAGCAAAGCACCAGGCTCTGCAGCCCTGCCACTGTTTTCCCAGTTAAATATTCAAGGCTGGGGGGGGGGAGATTTTATTTTTTGGGTGGGGATGCTTGTACAGCCTCATGTTTGTGCAACCCAAGAGCATTTTCACACCCTAAGCAGGCAGGTAAAGATCTTTGTGTTGTCTACCTTGTCTTTGGCAAGGCTTTTGACACAGTGTCCCACAGCATCCTCATAGGTAAGCTTAGGAAGTGTGGATTAGATGAATGGACAGTGGGGTGGATTGAAAACTGAAAGACAGAGCTCAGAGGGTCGCCATCAGTGGCACAATGTCTAGTTGGAGGTCCATAACTAGTGGGGTCCCCCATGGGTCAGTACTGGGTCCAATCCTCTTCAAAATATTCATCAATGACCTGGATAAAGGGATGGAATGTTTGCTGATGATACGAAACTGAGAGGGGTGGCTGACACAGCAGAAGGCTGTGCCACCATCCAGCAAAACCTGGACAGGCTGGAGAGTTTGGCAGAGAGGAACATGATGAAATTCAACCAGGGCAAGTGTAGGGCCCTGCACTTGGGTGGGGGGGAATAACCCCCTGCACCAGGACAGGCTGGGGGTGACCTGCTGGAGAGCAGCTCTGAGGAACAAGACCTGGGAGTCCTGGTGGACCCCAGGATGCCCATGAGCCAGCAATGGGTCCTTGTGGCCAACAAGGCCAGTGGCATCAAGAAGAATGTGACCACGAGGTGGAGGGAGGCCATCCTCCCCGTCTGCTCTGCCCTGGGGAGGCCCCATCTGGAGCACTGGCTCCCCAGTTCCAGAAGGACAGGGAATTGCTGGAGAGGGTACAGCAGAGGGCTACAGAGATGATGAGGGGCCTGGAGCATCTCTCTGCTGAGGAAAGGCTGAGGGACTTCATGGAATCACGGAATTGTCAGAGTTGGAAGAGACCTCTAGAGATATTCTAGTCCAACTCCTCTGCCAAAGCAGGATTTCCTAGAGCACATTAGTTTAGTCTGGTGAAGAGAAGGCTGAGGGGGGATCTGATCAACATCTATAAATACTGAAAGGGTGGGTGTCAGGAGACTGGGCCCAGGCTTTTTCCAGTGATGCCCAGTGACAGGACAAGAGGTAACAGGCACCAACTGGAAAATGGGAAGTTCCAACCTGAGGAAAAAATTCTTTGCTGTGAGGGTGGCAGAGCCCTGGCAGAGGCTGCCCAGAACAGCCTCTGGTGGAGTCTCTGTCTCCATCTCTGGAGATGTTCAAACCCCGCCTGGAGACATTCCTGTGGGACCTGCTCTGGGTGACCCTGCTCTGGCAGGGGGTTGGACTGGGTCATCTCCAGAGGTCTCTTCCAACCCCATAGTATTCTGTGATTGCTGCTGCTTGCTTGGGGCTGCCCCAGTTCCCAGCCTCATTGGCCTTGGCAGGAGAATTCCTGCCGGAGATTTTCCGCAATGGCTTTTCCCCTGGGTTTTGGTGGGATGCGCCTGCAATAGCAATCACCCAGCCTCCTGCCAGCGATGTGGTGCAGGGGATACTAAGGAAACCACAGGAATTAGGCCTCCCCTCCATGCTATGGCACTGCAATTAGTAATATATATTATATTTGCAGGTGTGACATCTGTAAACAACCTGCCCGTTGCTTTGCAGACCTCAGTCTTTCCAGTGGCTTGTAGACATCCTCACAATCTGCGTGTCCTTTCCCATAGAGTCATTATTGATAAGCAATGATGGAAAAAGGGGAGCAAAGCAGCTGCCGGGAGCATCTCCTGGGGTCCTCAGAGCTTCATGTGGATGGCTTGGAGCCTCAGCCCCTTCCCAAGGTGGGGAATAAAAGAAAATAAAGCAAAATAATCAGAACACAAACAAAAGAACCACCCCAAGCAGGCCATGTGATATAACACCCCAAAATACCCAGTGGTGAGTCACGGTGTTGGGTGTGGAAATGGGGCTGATCCAGCTCTGAGTCAGCCCGGCCGCTGCAGGCTGTGTTTGTGTCCCCCCCATCCCCCAAGCTCCCTGTTTCCCATTTTTGCTCCAAACCGGCACAAATACAAACAAATATGCTGTGACTCAGAGGCATGTGTCGGGGCTCAGCCCACAGCACCCACTCCTAACCCCCCCGGCGTCCCCAAATCCCTAACAGTGGCACACCACCGGGGCCGGACACACCAGCATCTTGCAAAAGCCAGGCCTGGGAAGCAGTAAAGGTTTTTAAATGGGTGTTTTTGAAGGTCCTCACTGATGCCGCTGCAAGGAAGGACTTAGGATTTTCTAACTAGCTCTAATTAATTATCATTTTCTCAGCTTAGCATCATTTTAAACCTGAAGCAGCAACTAATTCCAGTCAGTTATGTCCAGAGGCAGAGACCCTGCCCAGGGTGGGCTGAGATGATGGGCTGAAGCCCCATGCCTGGGACACCGGTGTTACCAGGGGTGGTGGATGCTGGTGGAGCTGGGACAAGGCTCAGTGCAGTCTGGTGTCAGCCCTTCCCAAGACACATTTGGATGGAAAACAGCAAGAAAAGAGGGTTTATTTTGAAGGAGGCACCTTTGGAAAGCTGCCCTGGGGTTATTTTCACCTGATCTGGGCAAATACATGGGGGGAAAAAACCTTACAGCACATAAATCCTGTGTGCTTGGTCCAGCAGCATGCGAGATGTAGCACGGTGCAAAGCTGAGCTGCTCGGTGACTTTACTCACCCACAAGGTTTAACCTGGCCAGGAGAACCGCAGGAGGTTAATCTCCAGCCTCCTCACCCAGGTTAACACACTTTCCCTACGACACAGGTCAAGGAGTCAAGGAAAGGCAGAAGGCAAGTCACCCCACGCAGTGGTTGAGACCCCATCAGCATTTCAAATGTCCTCAACTGGTTTCCATAGTGACAGATTCAGCCCCAGACTGGGTGCCAGGGAAGCAGGGGTGAGGAGGGGGCTGTAAAGGACATTTAACACAGCAAAACAGAGGGTTTAATGAAACAAAACCCAACAACTTTTCACCTCGTTGCTCTGAGAGTGGGTGGCAAGGGGAGGCTGCAACCCCATAACACCCCTGGGACAGCCCCATGGGGCGCTTAGGAAGGTGCCCCCCATCCCATTGTCCCTACATGCAAACGCCGCTCTGCCTGTTCAGCCCATTTCAGGGGTATCTGCCTTCCCAGATTGATTCCCATCCTGGCCAGGAAGTGCAGAGCCCTGCTATAGTCTTTTCCAACTCCATCCAGAAACAAATAGCCCCAAGATCACAGAATCACAGAATATCAGGGATTGGAAGGGACCTTGAAAGATCATCTAGTGCACGGATGATCCCGGGCGTATGGATGCCTGCGAGCCCCTGCAGATGCCCACCCCCACAGCCATGCCTGCCAGCTGCGGCAGAGTTACACAAGGCTCCCAGCACTTGCATAAGCCACATCAGCATGTGCAGCCCCAATAAGAGAGGAAAAGCAAGCAGGGACCACAAGACAGAAGAGGGGACCTCCATGGCCTGAGCACGTCTCCGGCAGGAGAGTCCCACAGGTCCTGCAGGGGGGACATCAAGCAGCTGGAGCCATCCCTAATTGAAGTGGCATGATGCCTGCAGCATAACCAACTCCATCCTTGCTGGGGAGACCCCAAAAAAAGGAGGAAGTCAACCTGCCACAGCTCAAGTCCAGGAAAAAGGCTGCTAAAAAGCCAGCAAGCAACACATATCAGCTCTACAGCACTCACTTGCCTCCACTTCCAGTTCTGGGACAGGAGGTATCCCCAGGGGAAGACCATTTTTTATGGATTTTTTAATGAAGCAGGAAGGGGTGTATGACAGGGAAACACTTTGCAGGGCTCAAGCAGCATCACCCACTCCCAGTGAGCCCCTGCAGAGCAGCACAGTGTGGGCAAGCACCAGCCGTCAACTCCCAGCCTTTGCCCATGGAGGGATAAAGCACTGCCTTTAAACCAGGGTCCCATCAGCAGCCCAGGGATGCATTTGGCTAAAAAACCTGGTAATTTTGCACAGGAGGCTCACCCTCTTTATGCACCAAAATATATTGCTTCTACCCATCATGGTGCTTTGGCATCAGCTCATCTCATCTTGCATCAAGCACATGGCAAGAGAGGGTTGTGAGGACCTGCCACTGCAACCAGACCACCTCTGTCAAGGGGTTTATACCCCAGAGCCCAGGAAATCACATTTTCCAAGGGCTGTTCCCCCCCCAGCCAGTGTAATGGGGTCACATTTGTCCCAATACCTTCCCACCGTGTAAACCCACATATATTTATCACACTACTCACATCCCTTGCTCTACTGCCTTGTGAACAGGAAGTTTTAACACCACCACCACCAAGAAAGCTCCTAATTTAAGGAGTGGGGCGGGGGAAGCTCACAGACCTCTAGCTTCACTTTTTGAACATCTACAATATAATACCTATGCGTTCAGGAGATTTAATGATTTTGACAATTAAAAGGGCCTCCTTAGAGGCTGCACAGGGAGGAGCCAAGCGCTTGCAGGACTCATGCTCACATGTGTGTCTCCCAACCCAGCACACGCTCCCCCTGGCAAAGCTAACTTTGTAGGTGGCATGAAAAACAGAAAAGTCAGAAAATGCCATTGCACAGGGCAGGGGACAAGTCTTCTGATTTAAATGCAATCCTCAGAATCAACATTGCAAAGCTACAGGCATCCGTGCAGCAGTGACATCAGCTCCTTGTAGCACAAGGGAACAAATTCCCATCCTCCTTCCTCACATGGACCGGGGAATGTCACGATGGGGGACAGCAGCCACCCCGAAAGCCAAAACCAGAGCCCTGGGACAGGGACAACCATGGCTCACTGGAAGAGTCAGGCTCCCTAAAGCCCTAGGCATGCACTCAACCTTCTTCAACCATCAGCCTCAGACTTCATACCGCTTTCAGGACAAATACATTACAAAATCTCAGTGCAACTGTCCTGGCTCTGAGCAGCAAGGGGTGGAGGGTGGGGGGAAACCAACCCCTTAGAGCCCAAAACCCAGGTACTTAAAGAGCTCCCAGCTCCTAGGACAAGCCAATCACACCTAATAAAAGTTATTAAGGTGATGTCGTGCAAAGTGTATGCGTGGGGCCACCGAAACCCTGCCAAGCCCTCTGTTTTCCTGCAAAGAAGAGCTGGGCCAGGGCATAACAGAGCTGTGGGAGGCGGTGAAGGCGGCGTGTGAAAACGCGGGGCTGCCGGCAGCTATTTCTGTCACCGTGTCAGCACCCACTGACAGCCGCCATCGGTTCCTACCACACATCGGCGTGAGCGCCCCTGAGAACACAGCCAAGCTACAGGCACATTTCTATACACAAAACTCAACATATATATATATATGTATTACTACTTTATCCCTGCAGTGCAGTCAGCAGGGTTGCAAAGCGCAGAGCTCGCTGATTTTGGTGCAAAGCTTGGGCGTTTGGGGTCAAAGGGAGGTGCTGGTGGGCACTGAGCTCCAGCAGCAGCATCCACCCCCACATGGGGTCTGGATTCAGGACTCCCAAGATTCCTCATTTCTCTTTATCCAGTGGGCAGAAATCCCTTCTCCTTCCTTGCACACGAGGTCACTCTCTTTTTTCCTTAATTACTGGAATTTGGAGACAGAGCCAGGCAAATGCAGCTGATTGTGTAACGTTTTGCTCAAAAAGCTTCTTAAACAGCCACATATTTCTATTGGATTTCCCTTGCCCTTCGCTGCTGATTACTCAAGTATTTATATATAAATAGAAGCTGTCTTCCCCATAATCTGCTTGTTTCTCCTATTTAACTCAAGGCTGCTCTCATTGGGCTGCTCAGCCCCTGGATTTTGGGGGTGCCAGGATCTGGCAGTGCTCATTGAACCCAAATCTGCCAGATTTCAGCTTTTTGGGGGAGAAAAGTCCTCCTGGTGCCCAGAGGCTCAAAAAAACCCCAAACTCATTTCCAAACTTAACTTGCTTAATACTGGCCCCAGCATCCTCCCTGTCCACCCAGCCCCCCTACACTTGAACATGATTTCTTCAACGCACTTTCTGCTGTCCTCACAAAGCTTCTTCCTAATTTATGGAATGTCTCAATTTGCTAATTACTTTAATCATTGTTACTCATCTTTCCTCTTCTTCCCCTCCCCCCTGCCACCACCTCAATACTTCATCCTGAGGCTGTCAATCACTTTAATAGATGTTTACAACCTATCATCAAGTCTTGCATAACATCCACATGACTTCGCTCAGATGCCTCTGACACCCAAAAGCTGCCCCTGAGCTCTATTTTGGGAGTGTTGAAGCCCACAGCACCAACCGGCTGCATCCCCCACCGATGCGCCCAGGCACCAGGATGGGGAAAATCAAAGGGAAAAACATTGCCCAAAGCAAAAGAATTTTGTAGTTAATGTAAGATAACCCCATGCTGCTCCATGGAACAGGTTTTGGGGGTGAGGGCTTGTTTAGGTGGTTGCTGACCCCCTCCTGAGCATCACAGATAATGTCCGGCTGCATCCTTTTGGGGAGGTCTGGAAGAACAAGCACCTGGAGCAGCACTGGACTACTTTGCGGGTGCTCTCAAAGGGCTGCAGCCTCTGTTCCCTGCTCTCCTGCACACACACACAGAGCACAGAAAACACTGTTGAAAAGCTCATTTTCCAGCGAAGTTCTCCACCGTTGGTGGCGGGTTGGTGGGCAGACGGGGGCAGAGGCACAATCTGTGCTTGAATGGGTGCCGGCACATTGCCAGCCCTTTTCAGCAGGCGATGGCTGGGTAACAGAGTGAGGGGGACACACATAACGGCTCTTATTTAAGCTCTCTCGTCCTCCTTCTCCTCTCCTGCAGGTTTCATAACCCTTCAAAGTGAGGAACGGCTCCTTCAGGTGCTGGCTAACAAGCCCCTGCAGAGGAGGAGCCATGGCCTCAGCAGGAGAGATGTTTGGCAGCAAAATCTCCCCACTGCTGTCAGGGCAGGGGGGATGCAGAGCTGGGGCGGGGGAAGGGGGATGTCCATCATCCATCATAAGCCCCCTGGGACCCACAGCCCCAAGGGTGCAGTCTTGCACCAAGGCTACCCCAATTTGGCCCATTCTCTCCCCAAAACGCCCCTTGGCAGCAATTGCAGTGAGATGGGAAACCTCTTCTTCCCCACATGGATGCTGTGTGCAAATATTTATTTACACAGCATAAAGGGGTTTATTTATTAAGCTACGGCTGACAACTGTATCCAAACTAATTTATTTTAATAAGGCACTTGCAGTTACTCTGGCAACAGCATCGGAGCACCCTTCCTTAAGACAACAACTTAACTGGGTGAAAATCCCCTTGGATGCGAAGGGGGATGCCGAGGGGGACCCTCCAGAGATGCTGCAGCCAGAGAGACCCATCCCCACCCCTGGGAAGACCTACTCTCTCCCCGGTGAAGGTGGCAGTCACCAGCCTCTCCTAGAAGCCAGCCCTGCTCTCTTTAGTGGCCCAATTAGCCGACTGAAGGACAGCTAATAAATCAAGAGTTGCAGCAGCACAGCAGGCCGGGCACGTTTTTAGCACAGAGCAGGTCCCTTGGCTCCATCCGGAGTGAGATGGTGGAGAAAGTAGCATTTTCCATCCACTCAAGGGTGCAGCAAAGATGGGCAGCGCTGGGGCAGGGCAGAGAATTTGAGAAGGGAAATAGGATTTGAAAGCAACCAACTCCTGCCCCAGTGCCCTGCCCTGGTGGGCACAGGCAGGGGACTGGCAAAGGCAGAAGGACAAGATGGAAACAGCCAGCTCTTCTGCTCTCTTCCAGAGGGGACAAATTGGGCCATAACTGTCTATTTTTTTAAATATATGTATATATACATAAGTCATCGAAAGCAGAAGGGCATTGGAGTGAGTCACTGCTTGCTAAGATGACAATAAGGGACAGCTCCTACCTCCTGCTTTGGGCTGGAAAATGTGATGGTTGCTTTATTAACACCTGTAATGATGACACTGATTAAGGAAGGTGCAGGATAAAGACAGAAGGATTTCAGCATCCTTCCATTGTCCTGAGTGACAGGGTAAATGCTGAAAGCCCTGATCCTAGAGATAGAGATGCCAGCAGGATTTCTCTGCTCTTATTCTGTTACTCACAGAAGAATTAAAAGCAAATGCCCCTGGTTTTTAAAACCCAGTATCCATCCCTTTACAAAGTGCCAACCAATTTGGGGTTTGCAAAAACTCAACTCCCCGGATCCTGATGGAAGCTTCTTCCCCTTTAAAATCCAGCTCTCATCTCATGCACAAAAGTAGGATGTGATTTGGGGCAGCCCACAAAATGCTCCATCCCATCTGGGGTGCCCCTGGGGAAGAGGGCAGGCACAGCCCCAGGAAACCCACCCCTAAACAAAGAACTCACACTGGGCTGGTCAAGCAGGCTGTGATTTACTGGGACAACAACACTTCTGCAACAGAGAACACGACTGCACCAAGGCACCTGGATGGCAAACCCGCAGTGCTGCCAAGCATCACCAGGCTGAGGACCTCCGAGAGGTGACATCGAGGCATGCTCGCAGTTCCTGGCACCAGTTTCTCTCCTGTCTGTCCCCAAGACACACGAACACAAACCAGAAACCCGTTGAAACACAGCAAGGCTGCTACATGTCAGGGAGGGACCAAAAGGCAACGTGTTTTGAGTGGGCTCCACGGCACCGCTGGAGGTGACAGCATGCAATTCTCTCCGTAGGCACTTGATCCACGGAGCTGCCATTGGCTGGATCCTGCAGGAATGCCCGTCCTGGGGGTGTCCACGAGGGCAAGTGCCACTGAGGCTGGGCGGAGAGCTCGATGCCTCTGCCGAGAGTGAAGTGGAAGGCCTAGGGGTGAGGGCACCCAGCTCCTTTTGCAGGGCATGGGACAGCGATGGCAAGTGTCCCCACAACTGCCGGGGTCCCAGGTGGAAGGTTTAAGGAGACTCACCCCGTTCGTGTCCCAGCCTGGACCATCCTGGAGCATCCTCTGATGCTGAGCTGGACATGGCAGCTGGGCAGAGGCACATATGACATGGGTCAGAGCTGGAGAAGCGAGAGGAGCATCAGGCTCCAAACCAGGCTCACCCACTTCATCCTCTTTTCCTTCCCTGAAGGCCAAGGGGATGTAGGAAGGGCTGTGCCGATGGTGTGCACTCACCCCTGAATCCAGAACAAGGGACCCCTTGGCTCAAGGAGCCCCCATAGAGGATGGAACACTCATTTTGCCAATGGCTCCAGGTTAACAGAGCGCTGGGCGGCTCCTGGGAGTCTTTTGGGAGAGCCAAGGGCTGAGATACATCTGCCCAGGGAATAAAACCTGCTCTGGTAAAGTCAGGGGGACTAGAGGGAGTCATGGAGGGCAGGCAGCTGAAGAAAGGCAGAAAACAAGAGGTAGGTTTTGCTCATGAGCTACAATAGCTTCTTGTCTCCACTAGCTCCACTCAGAAAAAGGAAAAGATTTGGTGCAAAGTATATTCTTGCTCATGACACTCCAGAAGGGAATTCAGGGGATGCTTCCCCCCATGGAATAGTTTCAAAGAAAAGATAATTGTCTCAGAAGGAAACACCCTTTCTCAAGTTCCCACATTTCCCCAGTTTCCCAACTCTCTGCAGCTTGACAGTTTTCAGCACTTACACTTGCACCTCCCTTCCTACCGATCCCTCCTTGGCGGAGGAGACAAAACCCCTCTGCCTGTGAATCAACTGCATTTCCTGTGGTTTGTTTTCAGACAAAATCAGAACTGGAGCCTTCCTCTAGCAGAAAATTAAAGAAAACAACAAATTTTTAAAAAGTTAAATCTGGAACCTGTATTTGCCCTGGGAACACCACTGACTTCTAGTAATGAGTGAGCTTTGGGCTGAAAAATGTCCACTCCCACCTTTTCCTCCTCTTCTTCCCATCAGCTTCTGCAAGCCACGGTCCCCACAGCACCTCCAGTGCCCTCGGTCTGCTACAAATTAGGGCAGATAATGAAGCTCCTGACAATTGCCTGGGTTTCACTGAGCTGTGCTGACTTTGCCCTGGGGTGAAAGCCGCCCATCACAGAGAACAACTCATCTGGGCTCCCACAGAGCTGTAGTACTAACCACTGGTCAAGGGATGCAGTTTGTGTCTGGCAGCATCTTGACTGGAAGCAGCATGAATGCAAGAAGCGGAGATGGGGAGAGTGAGGGGCTCTGCATCACCCTGGGGTTTGGGGGTGCTCTTCCCCTCTCTTCCATTCAAGAGGGCTGAGGCAAAGGCAGCTCTAGCCACAGCTCTCAGGAGAGATCCTGCAGAGGTCCCAGTGCAAGCCCACCAGCTCAAGGTGGGGGGGGTTAGAGGGTCAGGCATCCTTGAGAGCAAGCCTCCAAGCCACTGATTCAAAGGCAGGTCCCTGCGATTCAGAGCCTACAGATCAGAGCGTGGGAGGCTCATGCAAAGAAGGAAGGATGCAGTGTTTTGGTAGGGAATAAAATTCCTCCATCATTTTAATTTGGCGTTAAGTGCAAAGGTTTCCTTGGCCCATCCCTTCCTTCAGTCCCAGGTGCCTGTGCTCTGCCTGTGAAGCTCTGAAGGCATGCCAATGGCTCCTTCTTTGGTGGCAGTGGGGCTGAGGGAGCCCACAGCACTGTCTGGATGTGATGGGGTTTGGTCTCAGCCTCTGACTGGCCTGACTTGTCACTGCATCACTGGGCTTGAGGCAAGGCAGCATCCTCCTGGCTGTGACAGTGGGGTTGCTCTTCAGACAGTCAGTTCCAGCCCAGATTTCCTTTGGTCCATGAGATGGGCACGTCATTAGATTCTCACCTTCGTCAAGAGACATCTGAGATGGCAAAAGCAAACAAAAAGCCTCGGGAGATCAGCACCGAGTGGCTAGGGAGACCCACAGCAAGGGCTGGGTAGCGATTTGGGGCTGGGAAGAGGCAGCCAAGCAAGGACTGTGCAAGCTGAGCTGGCACTGGGGAGACTTACTCTGGGAACAGGGCTGGGAACCAGAGGAAACCAGGAGCAGAGAGAACTGCTGTAGCTGGACGTACTGCTCCAGTTAAAAATAAATAGCATCCTACTGCAGGCAGCTGGTAGGTACCCTCCTGGAGCAAATACCAACTGCTGAGCACAGGATTTTGCCCAGGCTGTTTCCCATTTGCAGGGCTTGCTCTAATAAACACGCACTGTCCCTGCAGCAGAGGAATTGAGCTCCTTGGAGGAGTTTCCTTGAGGACATGTCCCTGGCTCCTGCACCCTTGGGAAGCTGCCCAAGCCTCTCTCCTTGCCCTCTTTACACACTGCTTGGGTTGTAACACAGCAGGTTGAACTCCAGGTTTTCATCCCAGTGCCGGAGCAGGACAAAGAGCTGCTGGGCTGCGGCTTTCACCGTGGCCAGGTTGTATCCCTCTGGGAAGTCCTGTTCACCCAGCCATAGGCTGGCCTTAGCAGCCACCAGCTCCCACTCAACGAAGTAGGAAGCCGAGCTGTGCTCCAGCCAGGCCAGGGCCACCGCCGTGGCCCACAGCATCCCCTCCGGCTCTGTCTGCTGCTGCAACTCGATGTCAAAGAGCAATGCCTGGACCTCTGAGCTGTCCGTCTCCGAGCCCCGGCTGCTGTCAGATTGCTGCTTGGCCGAGGTGGGTGTGCTCTCTGGGGAGGAGAAGCGCCGGATGGTGATGGCTGGTGGGGAGAGCTCCTTCTCGGCTTTCAGGGCTTTGGAGAGGCTTTCCACTGCGCTGCCTGAGAAGTGGCGAAGGCAGCCAGTGTCTTCCCTGTGGCTGCCAGGTCCCTCTGGCACCATGCAGAGAGCAATGTCTTTGTTGGTGGGACTCTTCCCATGTGTGCCATCAGGAACCAGGAGTTGCTGGCCAGAGCTGAGGCTTTTGTGGTCCCTGGAGGGACTGGCTGTTTTGGTGCTGTAGGAGCCGGAGGGGCTGAGGGCCAGGCGGTGGCAGGCAAAAGGAGATGTCCACTTCAGTTTCTCCATGGGGATGTTGACAGCATCACAGAAGGCCGAGTTCATGAGAAAGGCACCACTGGCCAGCTGCAGAGATGCCTGCAAGGAGCAGTAGGCACATAGAGAAGCTCTGAGATACAAACCACTTCTGGGAGGTTCAGGAAAAAGGTATGCATGGATGGAGTAGCTCTCCATCTCTGAGCAGACCATCAGATGTGGCCATCAGAGACAGGATCTGGGGGGAACCTCCTGCCCTCTGCTCCCCTGCAGTAACCATGCAACCCGGACAAGACCTGGGAATGAGCTGCTCACCAGGGGAAGGTAGTCTATGTTGTCATTGTCACCCTCAGAGCTGGCTTCGCTCACTCTAGGTGGAGATTTACTCATGAAACCTTTGGCGGCTCGAGTCAGCAGCCTGGTCTTATTGAAGGTCAGTCTGCAGGAGTAGAAGGTGGCCATTACCTCTGTGCCCGCCCTGACGCCCACCCTCCCCTCCAAAAGCCATCCCTGGTCCCCAGACACAGGCATTATGTTTGGTCTCGGCTCCATCCCCTAACTCCAACGTGTCCCTCCCCTTCCTATCACTTGTGTTTGCATCAGACCCAAGGAGGTGCAAGACAGCTGCTAGGGTCACAGGAAGGCTGAGCTAGCCCATACCTTGCAGTAAAGAGTCTCTCGATGGATTTTTGGGCTTGTGCAGAGGTAGCAGACAGGCTCTGTAAGGGCCCTGGGAAGGAACACAAAGAAAGTGCTACAGGAGAGCGAAAGGGAGCAGAGACTATGCACTGAGCCGTGTGGTGGCTTGTTCTGCTGCTGAATCTTTGGCAAAATCCTTTCTCTCCCCTTGCCTTACTTTTCCTACATGGATAATGAAATTCCCTCAAAAATACCTCTCAAAAATGAACCTGGGAGAAATCTATAATCAAAGGCCCCATCAGGCTCTGCCCTTTGCACCCCAGGAGGAGTCAGGTCTTGTGCTCACAGGCCCAATTTTAGATCTTAAGCTTCTATAAAAACTCCCAAAACTCAGCAGAAGTATTTGGTGAAGGGCCCAAATCACAGACTCGATGGACCTGCAGCCTGGTGAAGTCCCATTAGCTCTTTTCCCTACCTTCAGTGAGACCACAGTGCACCCAGCCTGAGGAGGAAGGGGTGTTGCAGGATGACAGGCTGCTCTCCTCTGCATCTGCAAAGGAGGAACCACATCAGCAACTCCACCCAGCCCAAATCACCACCACGCCGGGCTGCAGCACGGCTGCTCTCCCACCCCATGGCATTATCAGGTTAATGAGCCTGATCAGGGGCAATTTTAATTCAGCTGCAGATCTGACAACACCAGACAAGGTCCAATCCAACTCATCTTCATTAGTGGAGGATTTGGTGACAAGCCAGTGTCTCACTTCCCCTTTGCCTCTAATAACACCCAGTTTCATCCCTCATGTTATCTGCGTTACGGCTGCCATTTAACTTCCAAGCATTATCAGCAGCCACGGCCTGAGATTTGTGAGCTTCAGGGGAAATTGCATTGAAAGAGGTGGACTCCAGCCAGACACATGTCTGGTACACACTGCATCCAAAGAGGAAGGCAGGATTAAAAAAAAAACAAACAAAACCACACCAGAGAAGATGTCCCTTCATAGACTAAACCACTGAGATTTGTAACAGCAGAAAGGAGACAAAGCCCCAGGGAATCTTACTCATGCTGTAAAATCCATCATCTCCATTCTGACCACAAGCTGACTGGGGACGTCCAGGGGAAATGCCACGATGTCTTCTGTTTCCTGAGCTCAGGCTCTTGTGGTGATCTCGGTTGGATGCTGCCCCTTGGCACAAGAGAAGGGAATTGCCAGCATTAGAGAGGTTCTGGCACACACACAATGGCAACAAAACCCAGAGACTGATGAGTTTGGTCAACTCTGGGTAGCCAGACCTAAGAGCAGACCTTTTGCCTGGCCATGGGGAAGAGGTTTGTGCCACCAAGAGTGGCAGGCATGTCGTTAAGCTCAGCCATGGCCTTAGGTATACAGATCTGGTACTGAATTAAGCCATAGCTTTATGGGGTTTTCCCTGATAAAGGTTTTTCAGGTGAGAGAACCTTCCAGAACAAGGTTTCGCCCTCTACCAGCCCCATGTTACCTGTGTCAGTGTACTCAACGATGGTGGGCAGGTAGGCATTAGTGCTCAGGTCCACCGGAATGAATGCAGTGTACTTGCTGATGACATTGCAGGCCTTGCTGGTGTGGACAGCGTTGATGTGGTACCGCCGCCCAGACCCTGCCATGGGAGAGACACCAGGGTTAGAGTCCCTTGTGCACCATGGGCTCCATCCACCCTTTGGACCAAGATCTCAGATTCACCTCTCTGCTTGGGCTCCATGCCCAGCAGGGACTGTGTCCCTCTCAACTCTTCCTGCTGTGCCTTCTGCTCTTATTTTCATAGAATCATGGGATCATAGAATGGTTTGGGTTAGAAGGGACCTTAAAAATCATCAAGTTCCAACCCTCCTTGCCATGGGCAGGGACACCTCCCACTAGATCAGGTAAGATACACTTTACAGAGCAGAAGTTTGACAAGACCCAAGGACAGCATGGAACAGAGATGCATGGCTGCTACTGGACCCTCTGAGTTTGATGCCCCCTTCAGATCCAGGTGACTAACGCCTTAAAAATAATGTGTCACCCAACATGTGAAGCAGAGGAGCATGAAGGAACATGAACTCAAGTGTGATGCTGTTCAGCAATGACACAGAAGCAGGAGAAAAGTGCAAGGTAGGTGGGCTGTCATTGGGGAACTACATAAGACATTTCTTGATATTTTCCCCACTGCCTGCCCTTGTGTTAACTTGAGAGGCTGCTGAAGTTGCTGGGAAGCCCACCCTGAGGCAGGGCAGGGTCAGCTTGCAGTTACCATGCTCGATTTCACACTCCTTCTCGGCAAGCTGCTCAAAGTCCCGGATCACTGACTTGGCTGCCAGGTGGTGGAAGGTCTCGCTCCATGGGTCTGCATCACCACTCGTCTGGCTCTCCCGCTCTTGGAAGAGAGGGTGGATATCAAAGGCAACATCCCACTGCACAGGCTCATTGCTCCTTAGCCCCTTCACCACTGCCTTGCAGAATGTCCTGGGGGAGTGCGGGGCGCTGCGGGCAGAACTGAAGTCAAAGTCCTGGGGCTCCCAGTCGGAGGAGCTCTCTGTTTCAAATGCAAAGGAAGGATGCTGGGCAGACTCTGCAGAGAGGGGAGAGGTGGATAATTAATCACATCCATGGGAGCTGAATTCCCCACTGCCACCAAGAAATGGTAATTAATAGTTTCTAATTTTCACATCACCAAGCATCTGGGTGGCACAAGAACGTGATGGAAATGGGAAACCCTGGCAGGGACAGGTGAGGGTGGCTGTGCCTCTCTCCCTCCCCAGTTACCCAGATCCCCAGGGCTCCGGCTATCCGATGAGGACCACAGGCTCGCACTGGCATCAAGGGGTCCCAAACCCCTTCCTGGAGATGCTTGCTGGAACCCCTCCATCACTGGCAGGGAGTCGGCATCATGGCAGAAGGACATGCAGCTCCGGTGGAGCAGGGACAGCCGGCGGGCACCAGCACCACAGATCCTTGTGGCAGAGATGAATGAGTTGGCTGTGAAGGACTGAAAGCAGAGCAAATATTAGGGCTGGAGCTGGCTGCAGCTGATGGCATGGGCCTGCTCTGTCCCTTGTGATCTCATCAGCTCCATGTCCCACCCCAGCATAAGATACAACTGTGCAAACACGTGGGTCTGTCTCTGTTCAGCCCCTGCTGGGATCTGTGCCCAGAGAGCGCCCCCCCATCAGACCTGCAGGGTGTTCCCAAGGGACCCCGGCCCCTGGGGCTCCTTCCCCAGACAGACAGAAGGTGAAATATGAGTTTCATCCTTCCAGACATTTTAATGACTTCACTTGGGAACTAAAGAAAAGAAGACAGATAGAAAGATCAAGGACCAGTTGCTTAGTAACGAAAGCAGAGAGGCATAAGGGGATGGGGAGAAGGGAAATTTTATCTTTTTTTTTTTTTTTAATTAAAAAAAGACTGTTTCTTCACTCTCAGAAGACACTATTTCCCCCTCCAGCATCTCTGGTGCCACATTCAGCATGGATGTTCCCCTCCATGGTGAGCAGAGACACTGAGCTCTGGCTGTTTCTGTTCCCATCCCCAGGACTGCGGGAAGGTCCCCCCAAAACAGTCTCTCTGCACAGCACAGCACCAGCCAGGCACAGAGGTGGTACAAAGTGGTGGATTGCAGTGATGGATGGAAAGATGGTTTTCCTGGGTGGCAGGCAAGCACATGACCTCCATCACCACTGAATTTTTGATACTCTATGAAATCACCAGCAAAAATGGGAGGCAGGGAGCTCTAGGAGCTACTTCCTAAGCTAGGAGTGAGATATTTAAAAGCAAGCCTGTCACAGAAGCACCTGCCAGACCCTTTCTATTCAAAACCTGATCCTTTTCCTGCTCAAACTCTCCTCCCAGCCAAAGGAAGCTGTCTGGGAAGGGAGACGGGGGTTTAAGCTGCCCATTGCAAGTGCTGACCTTTTCTTCCCAGCACGGCACACGTGGAGACAAGCTGAGGGCTTAAGTTCCCACCCCTGAAAATGTCAAGTCCTGCCAGCTGGACTGGGAGAGTTGCTGGGAGCCCTCAAAGCATGAGGGAGAGGTATAGAAAGACCAGACTGCAATTAATTAAGACCAGGATTCATGCTGTTAACAGTTTACTGCTCTCCAAAAGGGAATAATTTCCACCCCTGCCTTCATGCTGAGCATCCCGTGGGCAGGAGGATGCTCTGTGCACCTTCTCAACGTGGACACAGTCACTGGTACCCCTAAAACATACCATTGCTCACTCTTCGGCCAGTGATGCTGTTCTCCACCTTCACTGAAGGGTAGAGGCTCCACCCTACGGACCCCTGGCCCTTATTCCCCTTCGGCCCCTCATCTCAACTCCAGCCCCCTGTCACCCAGCCAATCTCTAACCCACATCAGAAGAGAAACCAAAGCCCCCGACATCCTACTCCAAGTTTCCATGGGAACAAAAGTGCTGCTAGTCCTCCTAGCCCTGCAGATGCAGACTGCAGAGCAGAGTACCCTGGCAATGCTAAGGATGGGAGAAAAACATCCCTGCCCTTCCACAGATCTGTTGAAAAATCTTCCCAAATTTCACCCACTAACTGCAACAGGGGCAGGGGACATAACACTGTTCCGCAGATGTACCATCACACAGGGTCCATGTCTCAGCCCAACACTGGGTATGGGCTGTGGTTCCAACTAGAGCAGTGGGGAATCTACTTCAGGACTGACTTTCTTGTCCCCTGCAGAGCACAGATGTGCCACAGCCCTAGAGAGGGTTTGCATCACCTGGTTAAACAATGGGGAAATACAAAGGATGCAGTAGCCTGGGGGACAGGTGAGCATCAAGGGCCACTTGGAGGAAGGGGAAAAGCATTTATCACTGAAAAGCTGGGCTCCCATGGGGAGGAACTGCTGTAGGGTGTCAGGATGGCACCCTGCTCCCTGCTTGGCTTGTTTCCTATGTGTTTGTGATGTGCTGCAGCACAGAGCACAGGCACATTATCTATCTATCTATCTATCTATCTATCTATCTATCTATCTATCTATCTATCTATCTCTCTCTCTCTCTATCTCTCTCTCTCTCTCTCTCTCTCAGGATTAGTGTGAGCCAGGCTCTTTCCCTTATGCATCTGAGAGTTCCCTGCTGCTGCATGCTGGCCTCTGTCTGCAGGCAAAGCCACTCTGGGGGTCACATACCTGGAAATCCACCTGCCAGGACTCAGGGCTGACCTGCTGCAGGTCCTGCAGGTGGGTTTTCCGAAGGGGGTTTTTCACCAGGGCAGTGCCAGGATCGCTGGCCGTGGGCACCTTCTTGCAAGGCTTGTGGTCAGTGATTTGGGTGGTACTGTAGGCTCGTCTCCTGGAGGAAGCCTTCAAGTCCATCCCTGTGCAGTGGGAGAGAGGATCAGCTCCGCTCTGGAGCAGGATCAGCCAGCACCATCCACCCTTGGCTCCCAGTAGCCAGCAGGAAGCCCACCCCTCTGGTCCTCCCAGGGCCAAGGGGCCACAATCAGCCCTGCAAGATTTTAAGCAAAGCAACTAAATCACAAAAGGAAATAAAAGCCTACATTCAAAACTCTCGGTGAAGTCAGGAGGGCAGATTTGGGAGGTTTTGTCTGAGCAGTTTTCAGCCAGAAAAAGCCTAACTGTGTTTCCCCAAACCTCCCTGGAGAAGACAAAGGGCTTACTAATGAAATTTCATTATCACAGACATTCTCCTGTCATTTAGAAAAGGCATGATTTCTCTTTGCTTTTGACAAGGCTGAGGGGATGCACAGCACCGTTCCTCTCTGAATATATGGGAAGAATGCCTCACAAGTGACAGAAGCTTCCTTGACACATGGAAATGCAACCAGCTGTGGGGTGCAACCAGCCACTTTATATTGCATATTGCTGACACAAACACCCAACTGAACTGTGATGTCAAGGGGTGACACCCTAGAGACACAGCTTTGAGTCCATTTCCCCCTCTCCTAACCTTGAATTGCAACTTCAGGGCTTGCAGGGAAGGTGCAGGGCGGGAACTTAGCTGGGCTCACTCCTTTCCTTCACGCACTGGAGGGCAGCTTGGGGAGCTTGTAAATAATTATATGGCCAAAACTAAAGCTGCTTTGAAAATCTCTGGGGAAGCCAGTTCTCCAGGGTTCCCCTTGATTTCCTGACAGGTTTGGATAAAATATCCAAACCAAACAGATTCACTTGAGCCTCGGGAGATCTGTCATCCCTCCTGCAAACCCCTCCTCCGGCTCTTTGCAGGGATACAGCTGAAGAGGTTTATTTGTCAGACAAACAAATTGGCAGAGCAGCAACAGAAGCTTGATTTAGAAAGACAGGGGCATCACACCCACACTTGTACAGAGGGAAATCTGACCGGTGCCCGTGTCTCCCCCAGGATCTCTGCCCACCACCAGGTGATCGGGGGCACGCTCAGCAGGGTAGCAGCCCTCTGAGTCTCTGGAACGGTTCCAGCCCTCCATGCCTGCCCCCTCCTCTTGGGAATGAAAGAAAACAGAGCTGCCCGACTCCTGGGACCGCATCATGCTGTAACGTCGCCTTTTGTCCTGGGGGAAAGCAAAGACAGAGAATAGGTCCTACCACCATGTCCTTCAGCTAAAAGAAACTTTCTTGTGCACCAGCACCCTTGTCACAGAGTCACAGAATCCAAGACTGGCAGGGGATGGAAGGGACCTCTGGAGATCATTCAGTCCAACCCCATGCCAGAGCAGGTCCACCCAGAGCAGGTCACACAGCAACACGTCCAGGCAGGTCTGAATGTCTCCAGACTCCATACCCTCTCTGGGCAGCCTCTTTCAGGACTCTGACACCCTCAAAGCAAAGAAGCTTTTCCTCATATTTAGATAGAATTTCCCATGTTCCAATTTGTGGCTGTTGCCCCTTGTCCTGTCCCTGGGCACCACTGAGAAGAGCCTTACCCCATCCTCGTGACACCCACCCTTTAGCTATTGCTCAGCATCAATGAGATCCCCTCTCAGACTGCTCTTCTCCAGGCTGAACAGACCCAGGGCTCTCAGCCTTTCCTCAGCCGAGGGATGCTCCAGCCCCTTGATCATCTTCATTAACCTCCACTGGACTCTCTCCAGCAGTTCCCTGTCCTTCAGGAACTGGGGAGCTCAGAACCGGACACAGTGCTCCAGATGTAGCCCCACCAGGGCAAAGCAGAGGAGGTCCCTCAACCTCCTGGTCATGCTCTTTTGCACGTCCTCCAGGAGACCATTGGCCTTCTTGGTCACAAGGGCACATCGCTGGTTTCTGTTTCTCCCCAGTGTCTCACCCACTATCTCCTTTGAGGACAGAGCAAGAAACCAAGAGGCATCTCCTGAACAGACAGAGAGAGCTGAGATTCCTGTTTGTGCCCATGCACACTGACAGCTCCCACTCCTGGGACAGCCCCACCAGCCAGTGCCACCTGGACTCACAGATCTGGGGTTGGAGGTGTACGAGGAGGTGTCGCAGATGATGCTGTAGCCAACCAGGTGATCACCAGGGAAGAGGCAACTGGTGCTGACAGGGGAAACCAAGACCTCGGTGCTCTCAGGAAAGACCCACTCCACAGACACGTCACTCAGGACTGGTGCCATCGCTTTCTTCAGCGACTTGATCATCTGAGGCAGAACACAGAGGGGACTAGTTATAGGGCAACCAGATGTCCCCTGTGCCATGGTGCACACTCCGTGTGTTCTAGGGAAGGGGAAAACTTCCCCAAGCAAATCATCAGCTCATTCCTACCTTCTCCTGACCTTAGATGGGAGCCTGCTCCCACGCTGCTTTGACACCCATCCCAGCTCTGCCAGGCCCTTGGCACAGTTATACCAAGGGCAGCAGAGCAGATACTGGTAGAGCACAGGGCTGATCTCACACTGCATGTTGCCAGCCCAGAGAAAGGTGGCAGCTTGTGGCCAGAGGTATCATGCTCCGGTGTAAGGCAGCATCCCCTGCTCCTCTCCAGCACCCAGGAAAAGCTGTTGGGCTTTACTTCTCCAAGCCCCAAAGCCTGACACTCAGGCACCAACCAACAGCACTGCCATTTTTGGTGCAGGTCCTTGCTGGCACAAGCCCCTGCTGGGGATCAGCAACGCTCTGCCAATTACACATGCAGAGAAGACCTGTATCCGTGAATATCTCATGGACAAACCTACCAGGGAGCCATCCACAAGAGCTTCCCGGCAGAACACCAGATTTAGAGGCAGAATAGCTCAACTGTTTTCTATTGCTCACTGCTTTTTCACAGGCTCAGGAAACACACCAGGCTGCATTTTATAAGGCCATTAACTGATGCCTCAGACTGCTGAAGGCACCAAGCTGCACAGCCCGCAAGTCTCTTTATTAATAGCTCTATAAAAATAACAAACCTCCCTTCACTGTCTTTGCTTTTAATTTACATCAGAAACGCTGATACTGTTCTGCCATAGAGAGGTTTTTGTGTGCTCTAGGTTCCTGCAGAGGGTTGAGCTGCTGAACTTCTTCTTTTGAGATCAAGAACGTAGCAGCCAGATTTTTAGAGATATTTAGGAGCTAAAGACCCAATTATCTCTGGGTTTAGTCATCCAACAGATGACGGCATAGGCAACGTGCTTTCACCAGGGGACAGAGCCATTCTTAAGCTTTGCTTAAGGCACATGGGTTTATTCAGTCTTCATGGGGAGAATGGAAATGAAGAGGCTCCCCCCTTTGCTTTAAAGGTGGCTTAACAGACAAAGCTATCACAGCCTATTCCTCTCCCTCAGACCCTGAGTACTTCTCGCCTGAGCAACGCCAGGACCGAGCCTGACTTCAAAACAAATTGGCTGTTTTCATGCCAGCTCCTCTGCCCTCGCTGGTGTCTGAGGTAGCAGCCACCTTTGAAGCCGGAACTGCTGGATCACAGCTATTGCTTCTCCTCATCCCTGCGCAGAGGGTAAAACACACCCTCCCACCCCCTCTGACAGCCGGAGATGAAGATGCTCTTTCATCCCCTCCTGCTCACCCACCTGCTGCCGAGTGGGAGTTGGAAAGGCAGCACCAGGATGGGGAATGAGACCCGTTAGTGAGCTGTGGCCTCCCCCTCACTGAACCACAGCACTGGTCGAGCTTCATGAAGTGTCCCCCTGGGAACAGGCAGCCCTACCTTGGGCTGCAGCCTCTCGCCCTCAGTCAGGAACTCAGCTATGCCCCTGGACACAGCAGCCAGTCCTCGAACCAGTCTCCTGCAGGCATTTGGCCCAATGCCGAAGCTGTAGCACCTGCAAAGGGACAGGGAGCGTCAGGATCCTGGGGACAAAGCCATCCCAACCCCACGCAGCTCACCCACTCCCTGCAGGCAGAAGATAACAACCTCCCCAGCTCTATCCCACTGCTGTGCAGCTGTCCAGCATGCCTGGAGGAAAATAAACACCTCCTCTTTTAGGTGGCTTGCAGGAGGGTCGCAAACGGGCATCGCCCTCCACTCAGCATACCTCAAATCCCTTCCCCAAAGAGCAGCCTTCAGCTGTGATGCTCAGGGCCTTCCCAGCAGGACCCCCAGCCCTTGCTTCCTCTGCAAACACAAACAAGCTTCTTTGCTGCCAGTTGAGCTCTTATCCCTGCTGAGTGTCTGTGGTCAATAGCAGTAAAGACCTAGTAATTATCTCTGCTCACAAATTAAAATAAACATTTTCTCAAGGAAAGAGCAAGGCAAGGGCTGCTCCCTTCATTCCTGGCTCAATGAGTCATGATTTGGTTTTGGCTGAGGGCTGCAGACCCAGAGCCGAGCAGAAGCCTGGGCAGGGGTGAGCAATACCCAGTGGGGACGGATATGGTAGGATATGGTAGGAAGCCAGGAGGGATGGGTGGGATATGGCCTTCAGCCAGGGCAGTCGATAGCTGAGGAAGAAACTGCTTTCAGCAGCAAACTGCCTCTGCACAAGGTGCTTTGCTTTTTTTTTTTAAACTCGGAGGTTCTAAATCCCCAGCTGGCTTCAAAGTTTAGGCCAGCCACACATCCTCGTAAATAAGGCTCTGATCTTCTTTTGAGACAGGGGCCACACTGATTGCATTTAGCCCACCACCATGCCTCTGTAAGAACGAGGGACAAGATGCCCTATAGAACTGGGAAGCAACTAAACCTCCACATAGTAAAAAAAGGACAGTATCTTTCCTGTTAAACACTGAAGTCAGAGGGATGGAAAAGGAATAAGGTTTCCTTACATTTTTCTTATGTTTCATGCCCCTTAAAGGGGCAGAGAAGAAGCCAGAGCAGCCTCTCATCAGAGCTGGGGAACCAGGCTGGCAGCTCAATGCACAAATTAGCTGCTTTTCACATTGCTCTTGTTCAGCATATTCAATTCTGCACAACCCCATCCTGGAAGCAGCTGGGGCCAGACCCAGATGTGCTTTAAAAAAAAAAAATTAAAAAAAAAAAAAAAACAGCAAGGAAGATTGTTCGTGTGTCAATATCTCCTAGCAGGAAGCATCAGACGAGAGCCTGTGAAGTTGTCAGCCCAATTATCCTGCTTTTGATTGTTTAAAAAGCATCTGAACTTCTGGGATCCGTTCCAAAGGCTTTGAGGTTCTCCCATGGTTGATACCAGCAATCTCTCCTGCCTCTGAAGCAGGGGGACGTCTGAGATGGAGCCATGTTCAAGGAGAATTGTGTCCCCCGCTATGCCAGTTCTTTGCCCCCACAGCACCAAGCCCTGCCACCCTCCGTACCTGGTGGAGCAGGAATGGTTCCGCAGCAGCTCCAAGACCTTCCCCGTGTTGCTGATGGCCCCGTTCGTCAGCAGAAAGAGCAGTCGGGGGTGGCCCCTGTGGATGGGCTGCTGAATGACCCACTTCAAAGGTGACAAGATGTTGGTGCCACCCATATCGGCCCGAATCCTCTTGATGCTCTCGCAGGCAATGGCCAAGCTCTTCTGCCCAAGGGAGCAGCAGAATCATCAGCCTGTGCACCAGCACCCTCCGAGCACCAAGGAATCATGTTTCCCCCTTTACCCACCTCGCAGTAAGCCTGACTGGCAGGAAAAAGGGTCTTGAATGTGGATCCAAACCCAATGACATTGAAGATACATGCTGGCATCAGGCTCTTGAGAATGACCAACAGAGCATCCTTGGGGGTGGAAAGTAAGCAGGTATCAGGCACTCCAGGTCTCTCCCTGGCTGCCCCAGCTTCACCAGTAAAACTCTGCCCAGCTTGCACCTTACCACCACATCCTACTCCCACCCTGCATTTGTCTGCCTGCCTTTGATAATAAAACATAAATAAAAATAAATAAATAAAAAAAACTTTCTTTCATGTGCGCTGCATGTGGAACCACTGCATATTATTCTGCTCTTTCCAAAGTCCCTCAATGATATTTGGGTCTCAAAGCAGTGAGGAAAACGGGGAACCTTTAAAAAAAAAAGGAAAAAAAGAGCTGAACAAATTTTTCTGTTTGTTGTTAACTGATTAAATTTGTGCTTGCAATACAGTACTGCAGCACAGAGCTAGTGGGTGAGAAGCAGAGTGTGAAATTGAGAAGTGCGACACGCAATGCATTTCAATGTCCAAACTTGCAGAAAATAAACAAACAGCCTAGAGCTACACAAAAGGAAAAGCCTCCCCCATCCCCAATTCTCATGTATTCATAGCTGGCATCAATTAAAATAACTGGGAGAAACAGATTTAATCTATTTTCTTTACCAGAGGTGGTTATCTAACTTGCCTATTCCTGGTCTTTACGTAAGGGGAGAGCAATCTGAATTGTCTCAGACATCTGTGATGGCCACGGACAACTCCAGGACAGAGCTTGCATTAGCACCACCCAGGCAAAGAGCTACCCAAGGAGCTCCTGAGCTTGCAGGGGCAGTGGGAGCAATTAGGGTGGCAGGAGACAGAGGCCAATTTATAGCAAAGTGCTGGAAGTGTTCAGGAGCAGCTCAGTTCTTACTACTTATCTGCTGATAAAGGTAGACTCCTGCCAGTCTGCCTAGGACAGCAGAAACCCTAGAGCCAGCCCCAAGAGAAGAGCTGCCAAGGTCAAACAAGCTAGAGCAGCCTCTTTGCTGCGTCACAAGCTGTGGCAAAGCCACAAGCAGAGAAACCCCTCACCTGGGAAGAGCCACCAAGAGATGGGTGGCAGCTCAGTCCAGTTCCCAACACCCTGTAAGACTCAGCTCCAGCTACACAGCAAACCAGTGAAATAACACACAAGAACAGGGCTGTCCTTTAACAGGCTCCAGGGGACTTCAAACCGAGCTGTTATCTCAAACCTACGAGAGTATATTTATATCACTGCTCCCCAGATGGCTCTTGGGATGCTGGCTCTTCCAAATCTCAATGCTGACACCCCATCTCAGAACTAATTACAAGGGAAAAAAACAACAGATTTCCTAATATTTTTCCCAAAGTAGGCAACCAATGCCTGCTTACTGATTCAGCCAAGTGGAAAGATTTATTGCTTCTTGGGCTAAGTATTGATCCTGATCCTGTTGCACCCAATATCTATATGGCAGCTCAATAGAGAGATGTTTGCCTCCAGAGAAGTCAATTCCCAGTTATTAGTCTAGCTTTGCCAGCGAGGCCGCCTGGTGCGGGCACCATTATGGGCCTAGCTCTTCTCTCCAGCCACATCAGGATGGGAAAGGAACCAGCTGTAAGAAATTTAAACCCCTGAACTTTCCACCCCAAATGTTTTGGTTGAGTGCCCTCCTGCTTGACAGTGAACTGTGTCCTCCCGTGCTGGACCATCCCTTCCCTGGCCACATCTCTCCTCAGCTCCAAGCCATGCCACCCTGCTCGCTCAGCACGCTGAGGACAATGCAGGAGTCTCCATCAAGCATAACCCACGCAAATCCATGAAGAACAGCCCCTGCTAGGAGCTCCCTGATATTTGCAAGTCATAAACAAGGATGGGAGACTCAAGAGAGACAGTTGTTTTCTCCCTTGAGGTATCTCGTCCAAAATCTCCGGTACCTCCCCTGAAATATTTTTCCAGAAGGGGAACAACCATTTTCCTGTTTTTACAGCCCTCCTGTGGATGGGAGCCCCGGTTCACGATCTGTCAGGGACTCCGCTCCTATGGGACAAACTGGCCTCCAATGAGGCTGCAGAGAACACAGTGCCCAAACCTGGCCAGACCTCTCAGAGAAGGTCTCTGTCCTTGCAGAGTCCCCGTTCCCATGGGACAAACCATCTTCGATAGTCTTCGGAGAATGCAGTGCCCAAACCTGTCCACTCTGGGAGTCGGAAAGAAAAACTCGGGCCTGAGGCAGAGATGCCTCCTGAATCCCAGGCTGTGAAACATTCCGAGGGAAGGGGGTACCACCTCAGAGACATCCCAGCCCCTTTGGTGGATGCAGGGACAGGGGACAGCCTCCCTGCCCCAGTGGAGCTGTTGCAGACATCCTCAGGCTCATGATCCTTGTTGCTGGAGGTGGCCATCCTCCTGCAGTTCCCATGGAAACTGAAGACAGATGGGTAAGGAGATGGGCTAGAAGATGCTCCCTGCCACTCGTCCTGGGTGATGAGTCCTGCAGAGGGGGGTGCAACATACCCAGGGGAGCATTTGAGTCCAAATCTGGGTGGCACGTGTGTTAGGAAAGGGTGTAAGCAGGACACGTGGGGACACACCAGCTCAGTGAAACCATCAGATATCTAAATGCAACCAAAGCCCTCAGATGGCATCTGCCTCTGCAATTCCCTCACTGTCCTCAACAAAGTTGCACAGAGCAGCACAGACCCATGCCCTGCTGAGGATGCAATATTCATCAAGCTATTGGGTCTTATCTGGCCCTGAAAACCAAGACAGAAACTTTCCAAAAGAGCTTTTGTCATAGACTGCAGTTTCTCACCAAGACCAGCTGACAGGCACTGGGACACCAACCTGGCCTCCAAAGCATGTTAGGCAGGGATAACAATAATTAAATAGTTACCAGAGTGATTTTCCCTTTGCTGGACAGAGTGGTCCCAAACAGGCTAAGGGCAGGAACCTCTCCAGGTCCTTCAGGCAATGGCACAAAGCCAAGCTTGCCTCTTATGGGGCAACCTGCAGCTGGGTAAGAGTCAGATCTGACAAGGGAACCTCAAACCCACAGAATATCACAAGGCCTTTCTATGGCCCCTTTTTTATATTCAGAGGTCTCAGCACACTTCCCATAAACCTCCACCAGACTGCTGGTCTTCAATGGTGTTTGAAAAGTTCAAATGACTTCTGCAGGCACACAGATGAATCCATTAGCAAAATGTCTCCTAACACCTGGTGAGCATGTTGCCCAGAAACTTTCCCTGGTGGTGTACCCACTAGGAAGTGATTGTCCTAAGTGATTGTCCCTGTCTCCCTCCCAGAGACAGGGAGAACTGAAGAAGGGATGGACAATACACCAGCAAGAGAAGGAAGGGAAAAAAAAACTTGATGTGCTGATAGGAGGAAGAGGAACAGAACAGAGGAGAGTCAGCTTCCCTGTAGGTACCAAACAAGCCACACGGTTAAGATGATTAAAGCTACAGCATATAATTACCCCCCATCTCCTCATAATGAATGCTCATCAGCACTCAGCAACCCCCACTGTTCTCTAATATTCATCCCTCATTGGCAAGCAGGCACTTCCCCCTCCTGTGTGGTACCTTGACACGGCTGATGTTCACGCCGCTCATGCTTCTGCTGCGGTCTATGAGGAAAATAAACTCTCCTTGGGCTTTCTGGAGGTCTGGCTGGAGGGTCCTCAAGTCAGGACAGAAGTTGAGCATGATGACAGGGTGGTGGGGGATGTCCTTGTTCAGCCGCTTCCTGATGATTTCTGTCTGCAAGAAAGAAGGAGAGAGCTCAAGAGGCTGGTTTTTTCTGCCCCTTCTCACTTGGAGGGGAATCAGAGCAGCCTGTGTGCCCCAAGATGGAAGCATGTGGCCTTTTGAGGGCTTGTTCTGACCTCAGTGGTAACAACACCTGAGCTCAGGCTGTGCTGCAGGTTGTTCTGTCCATACACCCTGTGGAGATGCTCCGTGGGTGAATAGGACTCCTGCCTCCTCCCAGCCCGTGTCACCCTTTGCCCAGGGGACAAAGGCTGGCAGAAAGGCTAAACCAGAGATCCACTGCACACATAGATGAGAGCCTGGAGAAGAAATTAAAAGATCTGGCCCTACACAGCACCTTGCAAAACCAATTCTCCATACATTTCATTAGATCCCTCCTGAAAACGTGGTTCTAATGAACTAATGTGCAGTTTAGTATCACACCAAGGCACATCAGAGGTTTTGTCTGGGTTCACTCAATAATGAAGCACCAGATACAGCCCTTGGTGTGCTGTATTCACTGCTTCAATTCACTCCTGCCACCTCTGGTTTGCTGCCCTTTTCTTTTATCATTTTTCTTTGTATGGATTGAAACACTTTGCAAAGCCAAACCAGACATGGTTCAATAGGAACCCACGTGATGTATGTCTCTGTACCGCACATAGCTCTAATGGCTCTTTGCATTCTGCCTCATTCTATTTCAAGTATCAATCTTCATTAAAAATGTGACAAAATTAAACTGGAAAAAACCTCTTGTGATGGGTTTATAATCTGCTGCTGCTGTGTGTATAAAGCAGTCTCAGGTTCACAGCCTCAGCTGCAGTGAGTCAACACATCCCTGCTTTCGAGGGAGCTCTGGAACCCCACATCAGCACAACCCATGGCCTTTCATGCCTGGGTCTGCAGCATGAAAACATCCACCACAAAAAGCAGCTCAGACATCGGGGGCTTTGCTTGCCTTTTCTTTTTCCTTTCAAAAGCTGCTGTTTCTTGCCAGTTTCACCAGGAGTAAACCAGACCCCAAATAACCGGGTTTGTTTCCTCCAGCTGTGAGTCATATTCCTAGATCTACCAGCTAACAACCAGCCTTTATTTTACATAGCTCACTAAACACATGAGTCCCTGTGGATCAACACACACATACACTTTCGGCTGCACTGCTGGAGTGCTCCTTCTCTGGCCCCTGTGAAAAGATGGTTCCCATTCACAGGAACAAGCACCTCACTGTCACCATCCTCCTGCATGTCACTCTCATTCTCTGGAACATCAGTCACTGGGAAATAAAAGGGCTTTTTCCTTCCCCATTTTCCTCCAGCCATATGACCTTATTTTGTTTAAGACCTTTCCCAGTACTGATATTTATCAAACTTCAGACTCAAATTGCTGCCTCTCTGTCCAACAACCAATTTGTGGCTACGGACCTTCCCACAGCACTCCCTGAGATGCTCCTGGGTATCCAAGACATAAAACCCCTGTGTGGATGAGTCCATATCCTGGATTTCCCACTGCCTTCAAAGTGAATTTTACAGGCAAGACTTCTGTAAACAGCCTAGGAGCAGCTGCTGCAGGTCAGCCAGAAAAGTAAGCATCTCATCAGCACCTTCTCACCTCCCCTCCGTTCCCCTACACCCCTTATCCAATTACAGTAAACTAATCAGATCTTGTCAGCCGCGAGTAGATTCCAGCATGCATTCATCCCCACCACCCTGCTAGCTGATGGGCATGCACAGCTTTTGCATAACAAACCGAGGGATGAGAATTAATTATCATTTACTGCTGAAATTTCTGGGCTAATTCATTTAAGCCCAGTGTCATGCTCTGAGCAGCAGCAGTTCTAGCCCATAATCTACCCCAAATATTCAGGGCATTTTCTCTACTTCTTGCCCCGTACAGTTGCATGCCTGTTGTCCTGAGGCAAAGAGGTGAGTGTCCTGCAGGGAAATGGCTCTGGAATGATTCTCCCCCTCCCCCCAGATAATTTGATGTGCTAAAGACACAAAAATAATTAGAGAGTGATCTGAGCCGTAGCGTGGGAGTTTCATTTTGTTCCACCTGCCACACGCTGAACACAATTAGAGGAGACGCCTGCTGTGCAAGCGAGAGCGGTCCCGATCCCTGCATCATGCTGCAAGGGAGAAAAGCGAAGGGCAAAAGGAATGAGAAGGGGGTTGATCTGTCTCGGGTGAAAGGAGAAATCACAGCAGCACAAGGAGGTACCTCTGCAGCAGGTTCAGGACGTCTGCCAAGCAGGCAGGGGGTGGGCTCAGAGATGGGGCGAATGAGTTTAAGGGGAAATGAGCATCCCTGGTCGCAAAGGAGAAGAGCGGTGTGTGTAAAACAGGGAGCTGACACAGTCAGCCCAGGGCTGTGCTGATATGAGTGCAATGTGTGCCTTAGGTGAAGATGCCCACCCTGGAAATTTGGAAGGTTCCTCACTGATCCCAGACACATTGACGTGGCAGCTCAGAAGTGCCAGGCTGTCACTCACTGCTTCAGAATTGCTGACAGATGAGGCACAAATCCCAAAGCAGATATTTTTCTATTTGCTGATCAGCAGAACAAACAGAAGTTTCTCCTGCCTTGTCTTCAGCTCAGCTCATTATTCCAAGCAAAATCACTTACTTCTCCCTGATGGTTATCCAGAAACAGTAAACATTTACCGAGCAATTAAAAGAATATTTTATTCTATGTTACTGCAATAATTATAATACCCTTAATGCTATAACAATGTACCTATCTAATTATGCTATGCTAGACTAGTACTAATTATACACACAATAACCATCTCGGAGCTTTTTCCACACTGGGTTTACCAGAAGCACGGCCGAATTTTCCCCTCTTCCTCCACATAAGCCCCTGTCCAAGCAAGGATGCTGTAGTGTATTGGGCCACTCAAATATCTGGGACAGGAAGCAATCAAGCAATCATTTACTTCCACAGTTCCAGTCCCAAGGAAAGCCTCAGCTAATGCCTGCAGCTTTTGCTTCTCACCTTTTTCTCAGCTCTGGGGTCTTTCTTAGTGCCTTTAATGAAATCATTCTTCCCCTTCAGGTGTCGTTCATACTCTGCAGGTGTCATATCACCTTCTTCCATTAAGATGTGAGGCATGTGGGGCTCTGGAAAAGCAAAGAATCAGGTGAAAAAACACCTTTAGGGTTGGCAGAGATGCAGGCACCCTCGGTTGTTAAAACAGAGCAACATCTCTGAGCTTGGGCAGCACAGACAACTTTGAGAAGGACCATGATTATCTCCTAGGAAGCCTAACCCCTGGGAATATTTGCAAAACCAGAGCTCATCTAGCTGTCTCCAGCACTACGGAGGAAGATCCTGGGAAGGGGCAAGACGAGCAGAGATCCTCTCCCTACCTACCAGCAGCAGATCCCACCTACCACTTGGGTGGATCAAGATCTCCACAGGTCTGTCGAAGGTGTGTTTATTGGCCAGTGTGATCACAATGCTCTTGGCGGAGGGAGCGGAGGGATCAGCGTCCGCTCGGATCTCATGCGTAGGGCTCTCAACACCTGCCCGGGGAAACCAAGGTGCAATTAGGGACTGAGGCAGAAGACAGGAACCAAGCAGACTGTGCAATGCTTCTGATGTATCAACACCCCATGTTAACATCAGCCCCAGCACTTGCCAGAACAGACCCTGCACTGGGGGGCAAAGGAAAAGTGTGGACATTGCTTTAAGGAGGTGATTACAGAATCATGGAATTGCCCAGGTTAGAAGGGGCCTTTCAGATCATCCAGTCCAACCAGCAACCCAGCAATGACAGAAATCATCACTATACCACGTCCCTCAGCACCACGTCTGCCCAGTTTTTAAATACCTCCAGGGATGGGGACTCCACCACTTCCCCGGGCAGCCTGTTCAGTGTAAAAATTTTTCCTAATATCCATCCAAAATCTCCCCTGGTGAAACTTGAGGCTGTTTCCTCTTGTCCTATTGCCTGTGATGTGGGAGAAGAGACTGACCCCCACCTCCCTACACCCTCCTTTCAGGGAGCAAGAAGGTCTCCCCTCAGCCTTTTTTTCCACAGGCTGAACACCCCCAGCTCCCTCAGCCGCTCCTCAAGAGACTTGTGCTCCAGACCCCTCATCAGCTCTGTTGGACACTCTCCAGCCCCTTGAGATCGTTCCTGTCATGAGGGGCCCAAAACTGGACACACTAATCTCATGTAGCAGGACAACCTTGATTGACACTCCTACCTGCCAGCAAGCATGGCCCCCGGATCTCCAGGCGGAAGCTGAAATCGTACTCGAAGGGGTTGGTGGCCTCAGTCTCCAGCAGCTGAGCCAGGCAGAACCTGCTCCCTTGCTCTGGGCTCCCTGATCCACAGTAGTGCTTGTCCCTGCCAGTGCGATGAACCTTCATCAAGACTTTGCATGTTATAACCCCTCAAGAACTGCAGGTCTGCTAGAGATAAAGCCTGCAGCAGCTCTGCAGCCTCCTGCACCAACAGTGGGCTTCTGCTCTGCCAGTCCTGCATGTCCCCCACCAATCAATATCACCCAAGGCTCACCCCCGTGTTTTTTCATACGTTCGGAGCTGGTGTCTGGAAAGGCTGCTGGTGTTCTCCAGGCTGGCCTGGGGGACCCTGGGGACACAAACAGCTGGAAGAAGGACCCTCACAGCCCCACTGGGCAGCGTCTGCAGCTCAGATGAGGTGCTGATGAAGATGGAGATGCTTTCCAGGGGAGGAATCATGCCCAAGTTAGCCACAAAAACAATCCTTTCCAAGTCCTCATCCATCATGATCCTTCCTGCAGAGAGAGAGGACCACACCAGGGAGATGAGGTGTCACAACTGTGGATAATGCTCCTCTTCAGCCCTCTCACGACCACCCCAGCGAAGGATCAAATGCCCAAACCAGCCTTCACTGTGTTGTCAGCATTTCTCTAAAGAGCCAGAGCCCCAACCCTCCCTTCAGCTGTCCAAAAGCAACATTGCTCTCCAAAATGGATGAGATTGGCACTTTTGGCAAAAAATGTAGAGAAAGGAGCATCATAATCCAAGGCTCAGCCTTTGAAAAGGAGCATCCTCCATGCCATGGTATGTAACAGCCAGCCACCCCCGCCACCTCTCCATTCCTCTTCCCCTGCTTTTCTTCCCCATGTTCACTACATCACTCCCGAACCCCTCACCACTTCCGTTGCAAGCTTTTCCATCAGGGAGGCTGAAGCCATTGAAATATGTGTCATCTATCTTGGCTTTGTCTTTGATCTGCACCGTCACGGCCCGCCGGGACACTGCTGCCTCAAACCCCACGACAGTGGTGCACTCATCCAAGGGGTAGACAAACAGACCTGCCAGCCAGAAGGAGTTTTAGCAACACCAAGTACTTGCCCGGACCCACCAGCCAGGACTGCAGTGGGTCAGGCCCCTCTTGGCACTTGGCATGTTCCTGGGATTTTTCACATTTGAAAAATTGTCACCTTGGTCTGTGAAGGGTAGAATTGAGGACACAAAATACTTAGTTACTTTTCATGCAAGCATCTAAGGGTTTAAGACACGCACAGAAACTCAGCACTGTGATATCCCTGCCTCTAAAGCTCCCATAGTAGCTCTTGTGGGAGCTTCACCCCTTGAAACTTGCCTTCAAAAGCCTGGGCTTCTGGGTTGTGGTAGGTGAGCAGGGCTGTCATCCCGAAGGCGTAGCCGCTGACGCATGACATCACCTCTGACGCGGTGAGGGGGAGCGGGGAGTGGGTCGTCCGGTTAATCAGCCCTGGCATCTTTCTGGGTGTCTGTCAGTGACGGTAGGGTCACCCACAAGTGACCTGGAAAGAGGTGGAAGGGTGAGAATGAATGATGAGCCCCAAGTGCCCAACACACTTGCTTGACCCTGCCTCTTGCATTTTGGCCTCTGCAGCACTGATGACAGCAAGGTGACTGACCCAGGACAGGATAAGACCTGGCCTTGATGGCTCCACCAGCGGAGACAGGGAAGGAGACAAGATCCTGGTGAAAAGACACAAGGCACACAACATGCCCCAAATCCCTGCCAGCACAAGGGAGGAGGTTCAGATGAAACCCGCCTGGCTGGGGACAGGCAGTCCCAGAGGCTGACACTGCAGTGGTGGATCACACATCTCCCCATCTCACCTACTGCTTGAGCCTGGGCAGAGCAGGTTAACATCTTTCTATGGCCCTCCTGCTTCTCATTATTCTCCAAACTGACAGGTTTCTCCAAGATAAGGTTACAACCCTGAGAGTTTTCTTTTAGTATGAGGGAAGGAAGAGCAGGGAGGTAGAGCCAGGCATCCTCCTAGTCCTCCTTTGGCTGCATTTTGGGGTGGGGGCAGGGCTCTGCTGCCCCTCATCTCCACATCCCTCCTGCAAAGGCTGACTCATCCCTCCACTTTGCTCAGCAGAGACATTCAGATGCAAAGTGGCTACTTCTGCCAATTACATTTCAAACTCTTTTTTTTTCCCCTGAGCAGGTCTTCCTCTGTTCCAGCTCATCTCCCCCAAGACCCAGGGTTTCAAAGGAGACCTTAAAGGTTGCTCTCAGGCCATGTCCAGCTCCCCTGGGGCACTGGGAGAAGTTGCTAGGCAGCAGTTCTCCCTGGCTGGCTCTGCAATGCTTTATGCAATGATTTACAGGGCTCAGGAGGGGCCAGCAGCAGTGTAATACACCAGTTTCTCATTTCCTAGCAGTCCTGTGTTATTAAAACCACCTTTATATGCAAATGCCATGGAAGACACCAACAGCAGACATCAAGGCCATCAGCTCACTGAGTGCTCCGGCAGGAAAAAGGCACTAAGGGAGGAAAAAGGGAGAGCAAGGGAGAGTAAGAGGGTCTGGCCAGGATGGGATAGAGCAGGCAGGGTATCTGAGCAAATCAAACAGCAGTGAAGACGATGGAGGGCAGTAATCTCACAGCACACTCCTGAATCCCAGCCAACAACCCCTGCTACACCCGATTTAATCCTCCTCTCTTTCCACCGCAAAGGCTGCTCAGGGGGGTCGGGGGATGCACGGTTAGGAGATGCAGGAGCATGTCCAGCTCAGCTGCTCCAGCATCAGAGTCCTCTGTGAGCCCAGGGGAGGCCATCACATACCGGGATGCTCCAAGCCATGCCAACAGGGCTTGTAAAGTCAGAAGCTGGCAAGAGTTCACCTGCTACAGGGAGTGATAATGAAGGTTGTCTTGCTGCCAACATGTGGCAGGGGCCATCAAGATATCGGGAAGTGATTAAATGCCAGGTGGGGGAAGAAGGAGGGAGGATTACTTTGCCTCAGGGAAGAAAACAGGCAAGGAATAACAAAGGGAAGATGCTCTCTACCAGCCAGGCACAATGGGAATTCATTATGGGGATACCAGAGAGGTGAATTCAGGCTCCAGAAGGGTGACTTGGGCTTGGCAGCTCTCTTGGCTGTGGAGACTTACAGCAGAGCCAGGGTGGAGATCCAAGCCCCTCACCTCTCCTGCAGCCATGGGAGACTGGGGACATGCCTCCCATGGGAGCTGCTCCACTAGCCCGGACCACATCACCCAGGCCAGCACAAGTGTTGAGAGACCCTCAGTGGATGCAGAGCCCCTTGATTGTCCTGTATAAAGCACACGAGGAGATTTGCACCAGGACTCATCCAGTTTGGACCCTCAGAGAGCTGGCAGGACCCCACATCCCAAAAATCACCACCAGCATCACTGCCGCACAGGGCATCTCTGCATCCACCCCATCCTCAGCTTGTCCCCTCACTGCCACCAAACATGCCCTGCCCCACGCAGGTGTGGGGCCACCCCAGGGACATTGCCAGATGCCTCCCAACCCACAGCCTCATGCTGCCTTTGGCACCCCAGGAGGAGAAGGGGAACATGGTGGTGAATCCCTTCAACCAGCTTGCTACACCACCAAAAATACCCCACATGCATGATCCCATCAGCTGGGGAACAGCTCAGGGCTGGGGACAGGAATCATCCCTTGGCCAGCCACGCTCAGGACCTGCCACAGGATGCTATCACATTTTTCTTTTCTTTCTTTTTTTTTTCTTGCTTTTTAAACACTCTTTCCTTGACAATCTGCCCCTTTTGATGGCCACAGAGGAGGAAGTGATGCTGGTAAGATGCTCGCCCTGCTCCAGGCTGACACCCCCAGCCAGTTCCTTGCACGCTTCACGGAGAAGGTGCTGATGCTGCACCAACATCTGCGGAGGATCCCGGTGAGGTGCGGAGTGCGCAGGGCTTTGCCTCACCGCAGCGCACAGGCTCCCCCTGAGTTTGCACCAGCCACTCCAGCTGGCTGCAGGCACCTGCCCCAACACACCAGCGAGGCTTGGGGCTGGATTTTAAAGGACTGGGTTAGAAAGGGTGTTCACGTGCCCAAAAAGGGGGTGCGATGCCTGGGGCACCCCTAAGCATCTCTAAGCACCGATCTGCCCTCAAAAAATTTGGCTTTTGAGCATGTGTAGTAAAGACAGAGGCAGAATAATGCTCTTCTAAGGTGTATTTCCACACATTGAATTTAAGAACAAAACAAACTCTGTGACTGCTGTAGACATGAGCGTGCAGCCTGACTTCTGCACAGCTCCCAAAAGCAGGGTAGTGTCCCAGCAGTGCCCCCACCACAGGGTCCCTGGCACTCACAGTCAACAACAGGCCAGTAAGACCCAAACCAGACTTGGCACCTGGAATAAAAACCTGTGCTGCCTGCACCAGATCCCCACCTGGCCTTGGTGGCTGAAGGGCAGATGTCCAGAGGCAGCCCCAGATCCTTTTGTGCACCCCACCACCCCCCGCCCTGGACACAAATGCAGCCATGCATAGTCCAGCCCTGATGCTGCACGTTTTAATGAATGTATTTTTGGGGCTGCTGAAATCGCTGCACCACCACACTGAAACCTCTTACCAGTCCCAAATGGGTTCCCTGGGAAATCTCACCTCCAGGTCCAAGCCAGACCCAGGTCCTACCCACACTGCTTGGAGGGGGGACTGTTTTTTCTGCAACTGGAAGGAGTATATAACAACATTCCTTCAGCTTCATCTGTATCAATCAACACTGACATCCAGTGGCTTGTCAGGATGATTACAGTCGGCGTGGCTCAGGGAGATATACAGCCCTGGGGGGACCTCCCCAGCGGGTGACTGGGTGTGCTGGGAGCTGCTGAGCCACCACCACCACCAAGGGGAAGCAAACTCCCCCCTGTTTGCAAAAGCAAGACAGGAGCAGCCCTGTGCTCCTCAAACTTTTGGGGTTTTCAAGCAGAACCATGGTTCGCTATTCGCACTGGGTTGGCACCAGTGGCACAGCTCAGGGAATGGCCATGGGCACGTGGGGGGGGGGACCCCTGACTTTGCCTACCACATCAGCTGCAGGTCATGCCTAAGACCATGCAGGACCACTCCAGCTGCTCTACCCTAAAAGTACAAGGTTCAAACCTGGCCAGGGGACTGGAATCAACTCCTTGAAACATTCCTAGGAAGCAATTGGAGCAAAACGGTGTCTGAAACAGCACACACAGCACTCCCCAAGCCCCTGTGCAGGGATGGGAGGGGAGGCTTTGATGGTTGATAGCAGCACCTCCTGGAAGAGACACAGACCTGTGAAAACCTTTCATGAAAAGCTCCAGGAGCCGTTCTCGCATCTCCAACCTCCCTTCACTTCAAACTGCAAGCACAGGGTGTCCCACCTCCTGCAAAAACCAGCAAAACAGCTGCTGCACACTTCACCCCAGAGCAACTGCAGGTCCTCTGAGGGGTCACAAACTGGTACCCTGCTGCCAAAGCGGTGACAAAGGTTTGTGGCCAGAGCACACTTTGGGAGCTGGATAGTGTAGTCCCAAGGGTCACCCTAAGTCCTCGGATATAGAGCAGGCTGCTCCTGCCAGCACCCTACTGGGAGGGGCACTCAGCAAAGGCAAGCGGCGTCTTCTTCCCAGGGCGAAGCAGCATCAGGTAGAGATGTGACTGGCACCCCCCACAGAGCCAGATTTTGGGGACTGTCAATCATCCTCCTGGAAGGTCTCTCAGGCCATTGGTCTTTCCCTAGAACTGGGTCTAGAGGACTGTGACTGATGTTCCAAGCACTGTTTCTAGAGCTGTCTGTGCAGACAGCATTTCTGATGTGGGGTTTAGTTAACCCCTGCCTTTCTGGGCTCGCTGTTGCACCAGTGCTTGGAAGATCTCTGTGCTAAAACCTCGAGGCAGCCAGCCCTGGGCATGGGATGCATCCAGAGCCAAAGATGCTGGACCCCCAGGAATAGCAGAGACCTTCTACATCCACCCCTGCCCTGCCCCAGCCAAGCATGGCAGATGCAAGCCCAGTCCTTGGTGCTTTGAACCTTACCGGGGGGCAACAAGAGTCCCCCTTCACACTGCCAAGGTCAACCCTTCCCACAAAACCAGAGTATCCATAGCTGGGATATCCCACCTGGCTGCCCAGGAGAGCAAAAGCCCATCATCCCCAGCATCATCCCCTCCTCATTTAGTCTCCTTTGGGGGGAGATGGAGACAGTCACTAAGAATGTCTATACGATTTCAGAGAGGAGAGGGATGCTCAGGGGCTCATCATCCAGCTGCGAACAGGCAAGGCAAGGAAGCAGCATCTTGCAAAGTGTGGGCTTGTGCCTGCAGAAATATTATGACGAGATCTCTTCACAGAACAGCTTTGTGCTGAAATTGTGCACAGCCTTGGGAAGGTACAGCCCGCACGCACACACACACACACCCCTGCAGAGCACACACAGCCCAGCCTGCTAAAAAGGTGCAGGAGCAACTGGAGAGTAGCCACTGCTTTTCTTACCTTTCCTGGAAGAAGAGAGAGGAGGAGGAGGAAGAGGAGGAGGAGGAAGGGTTTGGGGGGGTTGGAGCAACTTCACCCACTGCTGCCAGCCCCCTGCAAGTGCCCTCAGCTGGGCTTGGGCAGGGTAGAAAGGGCAGAAGAAATCCTGAAGGCGGCAGGCACGGCTTCAGACTGCTTTTGTCTCTGAAAGACACAGAGAGACGGAGATAAGGAGAGAGAGAAAAAGGGAGGGAGAGAGGAAGAGAGAGCAAGCGCCAGGGCTTGGGGTGGGGGGGAGCACTGCACAACAACCAACCTGTGGCATCTGTCCCCCCCCAAACCCTCCCCGGGGCCCTCTCCATCAGACAGGGATGTGGGGTGGTCCGTGAGGGGTCTGGGATGGGGAAGGGGCTTACCTAACTGACTGCAGCAACATGTGCCCCTGTGGCGAAGCTCTGCCCAGGAGCTGGGGAAGGGGTGTTTTTTGCTTCCCGGAGCGAAGACCCAGCTTTCCACTGGCAACCAGCTGATGAGCACACACTTTCCAGAGCTGTTTGGGTGACCATCATTAAGTGGAGCCATTTGTTTTGTCAGGGAGGTAACCATGACAATCACCCTGTAGACACACAGCTGTCTTCTCCACGCCTCCTCCCCTCCTGCTCCAGGGGGCAGCAGGGGAAGGGGCAAAGCCCACCCCAGGGCAGAGGAGGTGCCCTTGAGATGGTCAAGTTGGCAGAGAAAAAGGGGGGGAGGCAAGCTCATCTTATTGATCACCACAACTTGTCCCCCCAGGGTGAGATTTTTCCGCAGCAGATGCTGGGAGGGGAAAAAAACCCTTTTCTCCCATTCGCTTTCACTTCTGTCCTTCCCTTGGTCTTTAAAAAAAAGAAAAAAAAAATAGAAAAGAAAAAGAAAAAGAAAAAGAAAAAGAAAAAGAAAAAGAAAAAGAAAAAGAAAAAGAAAAAGAAAAAGAAAAAGAAAAAGAAAAAGAAAAAGAAAAAGAAAAAGAAAAAGAAAAAGAAAAAGAAAAAGAAAAAGAAAAAGAAAAAGAAAAAGAAAAAGAAAAAGAAAAAGAAAAAGAAAAAGAAAAAGAAAAAGAAAAAGAAAAAGAAAAAGAAAAAGAAAAAGAAAAAGAAAAAGAAAAAGAAAAAGAAAAAGAAAAAGAAAAAGAAAAAGAAAAAGAAAAAGAAAAAGAAAAAGAAAAAGAAAAAGAAAAAGAAAAAGAAAAAGAAAAAGAAAAAGAAAAAGAAAAAGAAAAAGAAAAAGAAAAAGAAAAAGAAAAAGAAAAAGAAAAAGAAAAAGAAAAAGAAAAAGAAAAAGAAAAAGAAAAAGAAAAAGAAAAAGAAAAAGAAAAAGAAAAAGAAAAAGAAAAAGAAAAAGAAAAAGAAAAAGAAAAAGAAAAAGAAAAAGAAAAAGAAAAAGAAAAAGAAAAAGAAAAAGAAAAAGAAAAAGAAAAAGAAAAAGAAAAAGAAAAAGAAAAAGAAAAAGAAAAAGAAAAAGAAAAAGAAAAAGAAAAAGAAAAAGAAAAAGAAAAAGAAAAAGAAAAAGAAAAAGAAAAAGAAAAAGCTTCCTAAGGCCTCCTAAAATCAGGCCTTCTGTAGTCCTAGGCCAGATCTCCCCTCTCCCCCTGGTGCTGTTGTCACCACCCCTGTCTCTGCTCATCCACCCCTTCCTCCCCAGGCACATCCCAAAGCCCCTCACCAAGCAACTGGGGGGTTATGAGGAACACAGTGGGTCTAAAGGGGACATTCCCACAGGCAAAGGGGAGCAATGCTGTAACAGCAGGATGTGCTTGTGCGGGGGACAGTCCCTGCCCTGAGGAGCTTCCACTTAAATGCAGGAAAAATGACCTTGAGATGAATGGGAAAAGTGAGGCAGCTGGAAGGGGACTGGCTCGGCCGCTGTCCCAGAGCTGCTGGATCAGAGCACGCAGGGGCGTAAAGCTTCTCCTTGCTGCTACCCAAATTCACTGACAACGGTGCTGTTGCCCACAGGCACCTCTAGCATTGAGAGCAACACTGTCTCCCTTGAGTTGGAAAGCTCTCCAGCACAGTGGTGATCTGCAGGAGGACAGAGATTTTTCCCCTCAGCTCGGCCTACACAGAAATGCAGGTCCACCCACAGATCTGTCTGGTTTGACCGTCCCATCCCTGGCAGTAAATCCACTGCCACCAGCAAAATGAGTCCCTAACCCCCCCCACTGGGTTCTGTGCTGAAANGCGTCTTCTTTCTCCCCCTCAGAATCTCTAAGCATCATAGGAGGACCAGAGTGACCAGATACACGGTGTCCCTAATGAACCATCTCGTCTTCACTGAGAAGGATGTGTTTTAGGGAAAACTGCACGAAACCCTGCAAGCAGATGCCTGGTTGAGAGTCTTTTCCCTCAGCCCAACTCCCAGAGGTTGACTTAAGGCCTTGAAGCTTGAGAATTTATGGCTCTTGTTAGACAAATAAGTAAGCCACATAGAAGCCCACATCCTATGTTTCCAGAGCCTGTTAAAATGTTTGCTTACTACGGCTTCCGGCTCCTACGAAGAAAATAACATATGTTAGGAAAATCCTGGGATTCATACCAACAAATCTAGTAGCTGTGGTGTATTTATTTATAAAATGGAGAAGGATCCAAGAGGGAGGCTGAGCCAGATGCAAGACCTTTGGGAGAACAGCAACAGAGTTGTTTGAGGGGGCACTAATAATTAGCACTGAAGGTGAGACTGCATTACCCAAGGCATCAACACAATGTTCAAAAGTGCTGCCACGTCCCAAGACAGCTTACAGGGACCTTTAATCAGCACTTGTTCCTCCTCATCCTCTCCAGACTGACTATGCATAGGAAACCCCACTGTTGATAAGAGCCACCTCCTCACAAGGAGAAACCAGATGGGCTGCAGCAGGGGTGTAAAGGAGACAAAATTTGGGGGAAGACAAGCTAAAAATAGAATTTGAGCTCAGCAGAAGTCCAATCTCTGAGCTTTTGGCTTACTCAGCCCGGGCCAGATAACAGGTGGTGGAAGGCAGCACCTCTAAACATCAAGGCACCACAGAGGAGTATTTCCAGTCCTGTTTCAGGCCTGGGAGCAGCCCAGGTAAGTTGTTCGACCAGCTCAAGGGCACCCAGTGGCCAAGCAGAGGACAGGCTTCCCCAGCTCATTATCCAGCTCACTCGTGCTTCATTGCACGAGTATGCAAGTGCAGGGCTCTCATGTTTGCACACTCCAAACACAGCCTGCATCAGTGGGCCGAGAGGCCTGGTGGGCATGATTAAAAAAAACTCAAAAAAAATTGGAAAAATCCCAACCCAGATCAAGTTTCCTGCTGAATAGAGAGCAATGCGCACTTCTCATTATCTCCACGTGCTAACATGGATGTAAATGCAGTTTTTCTCATCTTGGAACACTCTGGAAAAAATAATAAATCACTGTGCTGGAAGATCATGATGATAAAAAGGCATAACACAGGGCTAGGTAGGGACTGCCACCTCCTCCAAGCAGCTACATGCACAGCCAAGGTCTCTATGGTGGGTATGGACCACAGTTAATTCCAATGAAATTCCACAGTACAACACTTCCCCTCCTGAGATCTCCAGTTCCAGCACAGTCCAAGTCTGGTGATGAGGGGAATTAAGCATTTATTTCACGTTAAATTAACCAGAATACTTATATCACTTTTAAAAGAATAAATATTTAATGATTTGAGAGCAGAGTCCCTGGCAAAATGAAGGACCTTGTACAGGTGGCTGAGCACACACACCAGGAACCTACCCCTGCCCCAGATGACTGATGAAGTTTTTCCTCAAGACAGGAGCACCTATGATCAGAAGGATCGTGCCTCACCAACAGTCCCCAGAGCCTTGAAAATCCCAAACAATTAGTGCAGCTTAGGCAGAGGATTAGAAAGGAGGGTTTGGGAAGATCCACCTCCAGTTAACGCTGCCTAACTACAGGTTGCTCTCCTTGTTCCCCATGCCTTGCTTTTCTAACCTTTAAAATGGGGCTAGTTCTGAGTCCATCCCTTTTGCTGGACATGTGTGTCTGCAAGAAAACAATACACTGGGATGCAGAGCATCCTTTTCTTTCTGCAGCTAAAGTGCCCATCAGCCTCCAGGACTTCCCACCTTGTTACCCTAATTAAATAATTAATGTCTCAGAATGGCTTTCAGGTGCCTGCACTGTTCCCCTTGAAAACTCCCTGTAGTCAGCTCCCTCCCGGGTGCTGTGATGAGTTGCCACGGAAGAAAAGCCACGATGTCACCTCTACAAATAAAAATGCTAGACCCCAAAGTTCATGTGTGTGGCTGCAGGGAAATCTGACTTGCAGAGGGACATGGGGCTCTTACCTCCAAAGAAGAAACTGAATTAGATGGACGGGGGAAAAGCATCAGATGACAACACTCGATAATCATGGGGGTTAAGTGGAAGTAGAAGGAAAAAAAAAATTCAGAGGAGAATTTAAAGAGTAATAGTGAAGGGCCCAGTTTTGCCTCGCTTAATGCACCAATATCAGCAAAATTCCACAAGGTGTGGACAAGATTTCTTGTGCACAAAAAGAAGTAACAGCTCAGATGGAGTTTCAGGCTGTAGCAACAAAGTGGCGCTGAGTCTTCATTTGAAGGGAGGGTGACTATTGAGACAAGGAAGTAACCATCGCCCTAGGAACCTCAGGCCACTTTACTAGTCCTGCTACATATAATACAAATACAAATTAAGACCCTTTAGCAACCTTTCAGGGCTGCTCCTTCCATGCAAGGTTCAAGGAAGCACAAACACAAGGAACAGCAGCCCAGCAAGGAAAACCTGCAAGCTTTTCCCACACTTCTTTCTACTTTCCATTTTTCTTGCCTTTATTCCAGGAGCTTTAAAGAACAGGTTTGATATTGGACCTAAGCCAGCTCCTGGCCTACAGCAAGAAATGGGACACAATTTTTCTGCCACTTCTACACTTCCATGACTCATTCTACAACCTTGTTTTTCACCTACATCTCTGGTTCAGACAGAAAGAGCTGCAGTTCCTTCACAAATGTCACAGTCTCTGTGTGAATTCCCCTCAGCCTCAGCTCCCAAAGGGACTCCATTACATGGGAAACCCCCTCCCACACCACACAGGGGGCCAGGCCCCACAGCAGACCTGGCCCCCAACCCCACACCATACAAGGGGCCTGGACCAACAGCAGGCAGCCTCTGATCCCCAGCCCCACACCACACAGAAGGCCAAGCCACATACCAGGCAGTGGGGCAAGCCCTTACCCCCAGGCCCACACCACATAGGGGGCCAGACCCAACATCAGACAGAGACAGGCACTGACAACCAGCCCCATGCCATACAGGAGGCCTGGACACACAGCAGGCAGAGGCATGACCTGACCCCTAGCCCCACACCACTTCCCCAACATGTGGGGCCAGACCTCACAGCAAGCAGCAAGGAAGGTCCTAGCGACCAGCCCCACACCATAAAGGGGTCCTTGCCCCCACACCCACAGCATAGCAAAGCCCTGAACCCCAGCCCCACACCACACAGGAGCCCGACCCCAAGGTCCCAGCCCGACACCACACACACAGCAAAGCCCTGACCCCCAACCCCACAGGGCCCAGGCTAGGCCCGACCCCTAGAGCCCCGCAGCCCACCCCGCTATGCCACCGACTTCCCAAGCCATTTCATTCCTCCCTTTACTATCACCCCCCGCTCGGGGAGGGGTGCCGGAACGCACCGCTCCCGGAACGCCACCACCACCACCGCGGTTGCGACCGGAGCGTTCCGAGAGCGGCGGAGGGGGTGGGGGTGGGGGACACGGCGGTGACTGCGGGTGGCGCATGCGCTCTTCCCGCCGCCGGCGCCATTGCGGCTGCACAGGGCCAGCCCGGCGCCAGCGCCCACGGGCCCGGACATGGCCACCGACTCCTGGGCCCTGGCTGTGGACGAGCAGGAGGCTGCGGCCGAATCGGTGAGCGGGTGGCTGGGGGGGGGCTGGGGGTCTCCCGGCAGTGGCGCGGCCCTGAAGCGCGGGGTCCCGGGGCTGAGCCGCCGCCGCCGCCGCCTTCTCCTCACAGAAAACAGCGAGTGCCAGAAAACCCTTTTCTCCTCGTTTTCTTTTCAAAGGGGCAGGGAGGCCGCTGGCCATCCCCTTGGCGGCGTGGCTCTGCCGGCAGCACCGCCTCGGGCAGTCCCTGGGCCTGAGCTCTTCCTTTAGGAGCAAAAATAACCCAACCCCCTTTTCTTTCTTTTTCAAAATTTATTTTTCCTTTTCTTTTTTGAGTATAGAAAACGCAGGGAGGTGTAGCTTTTTATCTTGTTTGGGTTTGGGGGTTTTTTTTGTTGTTGTTGTTGTTGTTGTGGCAAGATCGAAATTTGTTTGAGATATTGGGTTGGGTTTGGGTTTTTTGTTGTTTTTTTTTTTTTTTTTTTCTGAACCACTCAAGCACAGCCCTTTAGCCTGGGGAGCATTAACTCAGCCACTGGATGTGTGGTAAGACCCTCAGGGCTCCTCTCCTTCTCACCGTTTTTGGTGGTAAAATACACTCTTTCCCTGTCACATTCTTAGTGGTAAAACAGACCCTCAAGGGTGCTGGTGAGAGGGACCTGATATGTTACAGCCAGGACAGCCCTTGGCTCAGAGTTCCATCCTGGAATCTAAATTTTCTCCCGTTTTCCACCAGCAGAGCTACTGGGGAGCGGAGGTGCAGAGACCCTTTCTCCATGTTGTAATTACAGTTTAGAAGCAGTGCTGTTTGTCTTAAAACTATTAAAAAATCAAGTTCCTCTCATTGACTTAATCTTGTTTGCCTTCAAGCCTGGCTTTTCACTATGCTATAATTTCAGCAGGTGGTAAATCTGGAAGCGTTGATGAAAGGTTTAAGTTTTCTTGGCCAGTAGTAAAATGCAGGTATGATCGCCTTTGACTGACTCTGATTTTGTGTTTTTTCCTTACTTGTAGTTGAGCAGTTTACACCTGAAGGAGGAAAAAAACAAACCAGATGCCAATGGTGAGTTACAGCCACTCAAATGGTCTTAGAAAGGGTGTGATGTTTTCCTGTTGGGTTTGAGGCATTGCTGCCGAAGTCAATTCCTGATTAGTCAAGAAATTCTCAAAAAAGAAATATAAAACTAAGATTAAACAGCAGTGTAGATTAAATCTCTGGATCACACACTTGATCTGTGGGGCTGACTTTTTACAATCATGATTTGCTGCACTGGAGAAGCTATGTGGGCAAATCTGTTGGTGTGGTTGATAAATTTCAGTCTCGCCGTACAGAGCAAGCTATAACTTGGGTTTCTTCTGTGCACTGATAGAGCAGGGCTCTCATCAGGAAAATGGACTGTTTTGTAGCTTTTCCTACAACATTCAAAACCTTAGCCTCTGTGGGGGTGGGCTGCCTGACCTCATATCTGCCCCAAAACCCGCTGTTTTCATTTAGGTGCTGTTGTCAAAGCAGACGACAACATAGAGAAGACAGAGGATGAGGAGAAGGGTAAGTGTTGCCTTGAAAAATGCTTTGGCAAGGAATGTTGAAAAGAAATTAATCTCATGTATACTTAAGTAAGTCTGCCTTATGTCTCAGGATGAATGATCTTGTATCCTGCCCCAAAGACTTAATTGTAAAACATGTCCTTCCTCCATAATACTTTTAAAGCCATTGGGCCCTGTACTAACTTGGGAGACTCCTGGATTAGAGTGGAGAGGAATAAGGGGATAGCAGTGTCCTCAAAGGCAGGACTGCATACAGGAACAGTTGGATACCCTGGAGCTGGAATTGCTGTAGCAACCAACATGTTGTGTTTACAAAATGGCTCCTGAGAGGTGGGTAATGGCTCTAAATCCTTCAGAAGGTGGCTTAAGAGAAAGTTGCTTTAGGAAACAGATTTATTAGCAAAACTCTGAAGCGCAGCAGTTTAACCTTTCATTTTGACCTCACTTATCCTCAGCCCTTGTGGCATTTCAACCTTGGAATCTTTGAAAGTACCATCGGTCCTCAAATTTTCCTTAAAAAGACAAAAAAGAAACCACCTGAAAGGTGTCTGCCCACATGTCAGATACTGAGGAGACTTTAAGAGGCTTTTTAACCCTGTCCTGCCTTCCAGTTAAATGCTGAGCTATAATATCTTAAATAAGCAGAGATACGTGTCTGTTAAAGTTCCCCTTGAAAGTGTGCTCGCTTTGGTTTGTCTTTCTGGATATTAAATGTGAATCTCTGGGATAGATTCAGGAAGTTTGGGCTCTTCTATGACATTGCTCTGTAATAGAAAATTTCAGTATTTGGATGAATCTTGTCCTTTTTAACTACCTCAGTAATGCGGCATTTCAGTGGGAGAAACACCTGAAACAGGCTGTGATTTCTTTACTTTCTCTACCTCCTTTTCCAACAGAGGACAGAGCTGCCCAGTCCTTGTTGAACAAACTCATTCGCAGTAACTTGGTTGACACAACAAATCAAGTGGAGGTGCTGCAGAGGGATCCCACATCGCCTCTGTACTCCGTGAAGTCTTTTGAGGAGCTGCGACTGTAAGTCCTGTTAGATTTCCTGGCTGTGTGGAAGATACCGCTTAAAAGTGCATGGGTTTCTGTGTCAAGTTACTGCAAATTAGTTGTTCATAATTAGTGTATCATTTATTCTATTATTTAAACGCAAGGAGAGTTGGTTTATCTTGGTGCCTTGTGAAGGTTCCCATCTGAAACAAGCTCATGTTAAGTCCTTGTCAGTGTAGAGCAGGTGTTTCTTTCTATAATAAGGTGTAGTAACACTATTCTGGATTTTGATGCATGTTTTTTGGTCTTCAAATGCACCGTGGAGCTCGTGTGTGATGAGCTGGGTGAACTGAAGAGAGGAGGGAGGGCTGTCCTTCCACAGCCACTGTCACCAGGCTTATGGAACTGTGAAGAGCGACCTTTTCTGTGTTGGCCGCCTGTGGTTGTTCCTCCCTGGTTCTTTAGCAGATGCGGGGAGTCTCAGAGCAGGTGTCTCTGCAGCACAGCAGTGTTTTGGAAAACAGGAGATTTGTTTTATTGGCAGGAGTAACGAACACAAACATCTTCTGTTCCTGTTCTCTGGTGGTTATTTGTGAAGGTCCAGCAGCAGCAGTAAATAGTACAAAGGCTTTTCTCTGCCAGCAATGCTGGATTTATGTACTGGAGAGACTACTTCAGTAGTATTCAGAGAATACTAACAGTATACCTTTACCAGTGGAGCTTTCAAGCAACGAGGTGTATTTAAGGCATGATAGATTTATATATATATATTTTTTAATGTGCTAAAGAGGCTGTCCTGTTGGGACTGTTGGTTGTATCTCAGGTTTGTTACTCTTTCATAAGCTTCACAGGGAAATCAGAGCCAATAAGACTTCTCACTGTGAAATGTCAGAATGCTGTTAGTGGTTGAATGTCTACAAGAAAAGCTTGCCCAGTAGTGCCTGTCAGACTTAATTCCCGTCTTTCAAAAGCCAAACAATCCAAGTGAGTTAATGATCAGGGCAGCCAGACTAATTGAGTCTTCATTTTGTTATGACTTGGTGTATCCTTGGCAGCTGTTGCAGAGTTGGGCTTTGCGTGTCCTTGCTTCTGAGCAGCACAAGGATATGTTTTCAAAGAACTTTTGTTCTACCTATTGTCTGAAAGTAATACAGGCTTTTTTTTTTTAAAGGTGTGTTGTGCTGAATGGGAAGTCCTTAACAGCAGGAAATGGTGCACAGGAAACCTGTAAACTGCTTTGAAAGGAAAGCCCTTACTTCTGAGCAGCACTAAAAGCACTCCAGTGAGCACTTGGGGGTCAGGGGCTGAGAGTTCTCTAGCACCATCACCTGGATTTTCAGTTGTTCTTGGATCTGTTCTACATAAGTGTGTGCTGAGACTAGACAGCTCCCTTGAGAAGAAGCAATTGATGAGCATTTGAGGACATGCTTTGGTTTGAGTGCTGGGTTATTAACCACAAATGACATGGGGTAGTGGTAGAGTGGTTGGAGTTGGAAGGGACGTCCCGGTGAACTACATCTGTTACTCATTTGCCATTACTGAGTGAGGATCGCTGTGGTGCTGAGATGTACAACAGAATCCATCACAACTTACTGAAATCTTTGCAATGATTTCATGACATTACACTGCATTCAGTGCCTCTGGGGTCTCTTTGTCCTGTCTTTGAGTCTTGAAGGGATTATAATTTTGGCGCTGAGATTAGGCCTGACTGAAGAAAAGGGACAGGATTAACGTGCTCTGATCTGGGATCCCTGAAGTTGTCTGAAAAGCTGCTTTAGAACCAGAAGCCCAGTGCCAGCCTTAGAGCTGTGAAACAGGGGTTTGTGTGTAGCTGTGAAAAGCAGGCCTGCAGGCTGATTTATTAAATTGAGGGGGTTTTGCAAAGCTTCCTTTCCAGACTTTATGCTGTCACTTGTTGGAGCTTCCACCGCTGATGGGAGTTGCTCTGCCAGTGCCATCATAGTATGTACACAGAAAGAGGCAGCTCTAGCTCTGGTTGCAAGGTTTTTTTCCTCACATTTTTGTACACAAATGCAAACTAAATGTAATTTAATGGGTCATGGTATAAAAACTCCTCTGGTTTCAGGAAACCACAGCTCCTGGAAGGAGTCTATGCTATGGGCTTCAACAGACCATCTAAGATACAAGAGAATGCCCTGCCCATGATGCTTGCTGAACCGTATGTACACATACTTTTTACTCTCTTTCTGTATAGGAAGGATTTGAATGATTTAATGTCCTATTACTGAACTTTGGATTGGAGGATGGTGCTGAGGGAGCAGTCCATGCTGTGGTGGAAGGGTTCCCATGCCACGGTGTTTTTGTGGTCATGAATTACGTGAGAGCAGCCCTGGATTTGTCCTTTTCTTAGGGCTGGTGCTGAACACGCAGCACTGCAGCGTTTGGCTGAGGTCAGTCCAATTTTCTAGTCAGTGTAGGGGAGAACTAATAACGTAGCTCCAGAAATCATGGGTGGGTGGGAGTAGCCAGGGTGCTGTGTGTCCTGCATGGCTGGTTTTCCTCTCCACGCCCCTGAGTTGAAAAGTATAAAGACACTGGGGGAGATGTGCAGAATGGAAAAGTACTGACAGATAATTGTGGTTTTCCTTCCAAATCTCCTTAACCAGAGAGTTGATTGGGAGCAGAAACTAACTTGGGCCCTGTGGAGCGTAGCTGGTCAAGCTAGACACTAGCCCAGAGCTGTGATAAATCTAAAAGGTGTTAAAAAGCCACTTGAGTTTCCTTTATCTTTCAACCTGATGAGGACATGGTCTGGGTGGTTCATCTGGTTGAGCTTCTATCTGCTGTATGTTCTGCAGCCCCCAGAACTTGATCGCACAATCTCAGTCTGGTACTGGCAAAACGGCAGCCTTTGTCCTGGCCATGCTCAGTCGTGTTGAACCTGGAAACAAGTATCCACAGGTAAAGTTTCATGGGATGTCACCGTTTTGGGGGGTTCCATGGTGGTGCAGTGCCACCTAGTGAAGAGGCTGGGCTTCTCTTGAGACCTTTGAGGGTAAATTCACAGCTTGACTTAGCCACCTCTGTGATGCAGATTCTGTAAACTGCTGAGCAGGGGCTGGTGATTTGGGGATCTATCAAAATGCCTTTAATACAAAATATGTGGATTTTGCTCACAACTTCCTCCTTTTAGTCCTTCCCTTATGTCACTCGGGATGTCCTTGCTCTATAAGGAGTTAAATTGAGGGGTTATTTAAATTGGAGGCTGAAGGGGATTAATTAAGTAGAATATGGAATGGAAGAGAAGACACCTGTGACAACAGAGCAGACAACACCTGGAAATGGGCTTTTTTAACCCAATTTCCTTGTGACATAGTTGAGCAGTGTTATCAAGGTTAGAATTCTTCCCTAAAAAAATGGTGTTCTTCTCTCTTAGTCTGACTGCAGGTGTTAGGTTCCTTGTTGCTACTGTTTTTGTGTCCCCCTTAGCAGAGTATCTGTGCTCCCAAGCCTGAGGAGCAGAGCTGAATGCAGAAAGCAAGGTGACCGTGTCATATCAACTCATTCCCCTTGTTTCAGAGTGTAGAACTGATGGGTTTTCAGAAACTCTTCAGCTGCTTAGATGCATGAAAACTTCAGTAATAAGGGATTTAAAAAGCAAGTGTGACATTGCTGCCCAGGATGTTGGTCATCTCAAATGTTATCCTTCTGTCCTTCCAGTGTTTGTGCCTTTCCCCAACATACGAGCTGGCGCTTCAAACGGGAAAAGTGATTGAGCAGATGGGAAAGTTTTATCCAGAGCTGAAACTTGCCTATGCTGTCCGAGGCAATAAATGTGAGTACAGTGAAACGCTACCAACAGACTGTAAGTGACAAAACGACTGTTGGGTGCAATACAGTAGATTAACAATAGAGCAATCCAATGGTGAAATAGTCTAGTTCAGAGAGGGGCAGAGCATTTCACTGCACAGATACCTTATGAAAGCCTTGCCCTCTGTCCTGGCAGTGGAGAGAGGTCAGAAGATCTCGGAGCAGATTGTAATCGGCACACCCGGCACTGTGCTGGACTGGTGTTCCAAACTGAAATTCATAGATCCCAAGAAAATCAAAGTGTTCGTCTTGGATGAGGCTGATGTGATGATAGCAACCCAGGGCCATCAGGACCAGAGCATCCGCATTCAGAGGTAAGGATTTGGTGTACGTTGCCTGAGGTGATTTTTGTTTCTTCTGATTATGGCTGTTTTGTAAGGTAGGGACACCAGGCTGGGGTTCTTGACCGGTGTCTTCACCGATAAAGCAACAAGATTAAAACGATATATTTAGCCCTAGTCTGTATGGTTAACAGAGACAGAATGTCAGGGGATGACAAGCAGTTTCATTTTCTTACAGAATAAAAAGCCTGTCCCTGGAGCAGGGTTTATTCATTTTTCAGAATGCGAGTCTGGATGTCACTGGCCCATGAGGGAAGGATCATGTGTTGATAAGATTAGCATTAGTCTTTCCAGGCACTGGAATAACTGGTTCTGTGGTTATTGTTTTGCTTTGCCCATAGCATTAATCCCATCAGGATATCAGGGGGGCCAACAACCCTGCCCATTTTGCTTTCTCTTGCAGAATGCTCCCCAGGGACTGCCAGATGCTTCTGTTTTCAGCCACTTTTGAGGATTCCGTGTGGAAGTTTGCTCAAAAAGTTGTTCCTGACCCAAACATTATCAAACTGAAGCGGGAGGAGGAGACACTGGACACTATTAAGCAGTATTACGTTCTGTGCAATAACAGAGATGAGAAATTCCAGGCTCTCTGTAATATCTACGGCGCTATTACCATTGCCCAGGCCATGATCTTCTGCCATGTGAGTCCTTCCGGGGAACAACCAACAACCCTGGTAGTGTCTGCTACTGATAAAATAACTGGCCAGGCTTTTCAGAAGAAAACTGACAACACGAATTTCCCTTTTCTTTGGCTTTTCTGGCTCCCTCTTTGAGTGAAGTCTTGAGAGCCATGATAGCCCGAGATGGTTTGTGTCTCTGGGTTTGTCCATCCAGGTCATTTTTATTTTCAAAGTCCTCTGAAGCAAAGAGCAGGTTAATGCACAGTTTTCCAAAATAAAGTATTACTCAGAACTACTGAAAAAACCCAACCCTGTGAGGTTGGAAAATGGATAAAATAGGGCAGAATTGAGGGATGGGGATGTCTTGTAGTTCCACAGATGATACGAAGCTCCTCCTGAGACTCCATTTCCCTCAGTAAATTGGTGATTTAACTCTGGGGTACCCTGTGCTGAGGATTCTTTTTTTCTGGAAGCCACTGTAACTCTGGTGGCAAGAGTGCATAGGACCTCTGTTGGATTTCACAGCTATGTTCAGCTCAAACCCTGATGTTTTCCAAGTGGAAAGTTTTGTGAGCTTTTGACATACACATGTAATACCCCACAGAGTGCAAGCACAAAGAAAACACATGCTTTTCTTAAAGAAGGGTTCCTGTGGTGGCAGATGCACACTTCCCTAGTTCTGATGGCCAAGCTGGGAGCAGACTCTGTAATTAGGAGCTGTTTCCTTTTAAGATATAAAAACTGAGGAGCCTACAGAGTTTCCATTTGATTCCAGAGAGGTTTATTCCCAATTTACAGCTTTAAAACTTCCTCCCCAAGATTTGCCTGGCTTTGTGTTTCAGACTCGGAAGACGGCCAGCTGGCTGGCGGCAGAGCTTTCTAAGGAGGGCCATCAGGTGGCATTGCTGAGTGGGGAAATGATGGTGGAACAGAGAGCTGCAGTGATCGAGCGTTTCCGAGAGGGCAAAGAAAAGGTGCTGGTGACCACAAACGTCTGTGCCAGAGGTAGGGCATGGCAGAGCTGGGCCAGGGAGGGGCAGAAGCAGCGGGTCCTAACGTTTGGCCAACTTAGAGAATGAATTCATAGCCTCAGCTGTTCTGATGTGGAGGAAATAGGGTCCTTCAAGTAATTCCTGGTCTTTGGGGCTGCTGGCCATGTCTGTGCATAGAAAGATGCCGGTGGGTGAACACAGAATTCCTTGCAGCCTTCCTGCAGCTTGGGATGGAAAAGTCCACCTTGGGACAGTTTTATACCTCCGGCACCGAGCCTGGCTTGTCCTGTTCACCCTCAGTGTTTCAAGTAAACATCTTCCAAAATACAGAAATGTTAAAAGCAGTGAACTCCAGTAGGAATTTGTGTTGCAATTTTACATCCTCGAACAGTTAAAACAGCATAGTACTTGAAGGGGAAAACAAGAGGCCTTTACAGCTTTGGAGAGGAGGACAGAGTTTCCAAACTATATTAAGTGCTGGTTAAAGCATCTCCAACTGCTTTTCCGTTGGTCATGTCAGTGGGATTCTCTGGTGTAACGGTTAGATAGTTGTTATTTCAAAATATTCTTCAGGATACTGTAGAAAAGATCCATTTCAGAATATGAGACTGGCTTTTAACACTTTGTGGCCACGTGGCAGCTCTCAGACGGCTGTTGGAAGTTCTACTCTTGGGTAACCTGGGTGTGGTGACCAAACCACATGCAGGTTGGGCCAGAGGAGGCTCTTCCTGCTATAAATTGATTTCAATGTAGTGGTGTAATCTGCTGCTTTCTCTTTATCAGGGATTGATGTAGAACAGGTCTCTGTTGTCATCAATTTTGATCTTCCTGTGGATAAAGATGGAAACCCAGATAACGAGACTTATCTGCATCGGATCGGACGCACGGGTCGCTTTGGCAAGCGAGGCCTGGCGATTAATATGGTGGACAGCAAGCACAGCATGAATATTCTTAACAGAATCCAGGAACATTTCAGTACGTACCCTCAGACTTTCTTCTTTCTCTAAAGTTAGATGTTATTTCTGCAGAATTTTGCCTAGCTGTATAGTGAGTGTGTATTTATTGAGTCTTAAACTGACTGCAGGTAACACCAGCTGCATTTTGTGTGATGTCACTTGGGATTTTCAACTGCTACATGTGCTGGGAGCAAAAATAAGTCAAATTGTCTGTTTGTTAGCTGCCTGGATAGTCCTTAAAGCGGATATTCCAGAGATGGGTAACATTTGAGTACCCTGAAGCACCTTTGATAAAAAAAAAAAAAGGTTTTATGTTGTAGTTTTAAAACCTGACTGAATATTTCATGGAGAAATCTGAGCTCCTCAAGATGAGGTGAAGAAAGCAGCTTTCCCTTCCCTGCTCTGTGTTACAAAATCTGATCAACTTCTCATCTTTCCCAGACAAAAAGATAAACAAATTGGATACTGATGACTTGGATGAAATTGAGAAGATAACTAACTGAAGTACAGCTGCTGGAACTGGTGCATACCCCACCGGGGAAGCTCTCCCACTACAATTGGATCAGCGTTCAGATTGGCCTCTCGGCTACTCCTGAAAAGGACTCTCTTAAGATAAGAGTACACAAAAATTACCTCATTTTAAAAAAATCACAGTTGGACTTCAAATTGTGCAACTATGGGGAGGAAGAGGAAATGTTTACAGAAGCTTTTAACATTTCTTAGTTTAGCCTTAAAACAGGAAAATTTTGAATTCTAAGAAATAGCTTGCCACAAAAATTGGCAATATATAATTATCTAAAACAAATTTGAAAAAAGCCACGCAAACTTTCTTGCCTTTAATTGCAATAGTTCAGCAGTAAATTCAACAGCTGACTGTATAATGGATATAAGTAATGAAAAGGAAAAAAAAAACAACAACAAACCAAACACCAAGGAAGCTGGTTTTTGGCTACAAACTCAACTTGTACAAAGTAGGATGTCATTCTCTTTGGCGCTCCCCTGAACTCTTTAAGACTCATTTCTGGCTTCCTGATGGATTTGCCCTGCTTTTCCTTACGTAAGTTGTCCTGAGGATGTCTCCAGTAGCTCATACTTGCAAACACAGGTGCCGTGTTGCTTTTGCTGGACAGGGTTTTCTTTTCATTTGTCCTTGATTTGTTAGAACAGCCACTCTACAGAAAGCAGTGTGGTGGTGGCAATGCTTAACTCCATACTCCAGGAATTCACCTGAAGCGTTTTAACCTCACCAAGGTGTAGGTGGATGGGGTGGGGAGGGAGGGGCAGGATGAAGGGAACTGTACTAATTAATTTTCTGAAATTCACCTCCATAAAATCCTAATGATTATTGGAGTGGGGGTTGGTCACCTTTAGGCAGGTGATGCCAGTTCTAAGATGCTGCTGTGAAGCCCCACGTGAATAATGTGTACAGAACCTTGGGCTTCACCAACCAGTGATAGAAACAGGAATAAAAGAAAAGTAAAAGTCATTATAAGGTTGTATTGACCAAAAAAAGAAAAACAATATGTTTAGAACAGCAAATTTACCTATTACAGTATGTTTGGAGTTAAATTGCTCAGCCAAATTGCAGAGGGGAAGCGCTCCACTTCCATTGTGCTGGTAGTGCAAAAGAGGTCACTGGTCCCTCGCCCCAGGGTGATCCTGCCGGAAAAGCAAGGATTCCCAGCTTCTGGGCTCGGGCGTTTCATTCGGTCGGGACCACTCTCGTGCACACAACTGAAAGCCTGGGGGTTGTTCCCCCAGCCTGGTTTCCAGGAAAAAGGAGGCTTCTGAACTAGAACTTTAGGGTGCACAGCTCTTTCTGGGGGGGGGGAGGAAATGGGACGTGTGTGAGCAGCCATGGGCTTGCTACTCGGTGCAGGAATCACTTCAAAACCAATGTATAAATTGTAAATTTAACTAGGAATTTTCTTTGCAATTTTGGCCATCATATTCTGTTCAAAGACAGGAACATGGATCCTTTTACCAAGTAAAAAAAGGCTCATTTAAAATGTACCTAAAATTTTAGGAAATCGTGCACCCTTTTATCAATTTGTATAAAGGCTTTAGTGAAGAAGAAAAAAAAAAAAACCACAACTGTTAAAATTAAACTTTTTGTATTCTGGGGTGTATCTATTTTTATTCTGTTGGAAACCTATTTAAAGTGGCAGGTGAGTGAGTGCTTGCGTGTTGAGTGGAAGACTTATTTCAGTCACCTACTTTAATAGTACAGCTGAATGACCTTGTGACAGCAGAGTACTGGGTTGAATTGTCGTGGAAGCTGCTGCTGGTCCTGTGTGCTGTTTCTAATGTACTTTTAATTGGAATAAAGAACACATGCTGAATGATGCCTCCACTACTTTCTGCTTGAATATTTTGTTGTTGTTTAGAAGCCTTAGATAAGGACATTCCTAGCCAGAAGTCCCCCTGAGTTTTCTGTTTGTGACCTCAAAGCATCCTGTGACAGACTGACCTTCACCTGATTTAATGCTGAAATTCTTCAAAGCTTCCCCCAAGGAAGCTTGGTAAATGATACCACACAATAAATGAGGTGAGATAAATATTGTTCTTCCCCAGAAGTTCCCCAGACTCACTGAGATCCCCTCTCTTCCCTCTAGGGAAGAGAAAGAGAACAGGGGGAGTAAAGGTGTTTTCCTTGTGCTGCACTTGCCTAGATCAAGGCTTGATATAGTTTTTAGAAAAGGCAATAATTAAAATGCACGTCTTTGGAGATGCTGTAGTCTGGGTGAGGTTGTTAAAGGACCAAACTCATTCAGCTTTTCTTAGATGGAGGTGGGCAGGAGGAATGTGCTCCAGTGTGACACCTACTGTCCCCTGGGAGCCAAGTTACTCTTAGTCTTCTCTTGGTTAAAGCATCAGCCCCGTACACTCTCATGGTGGTCACCACGTCTCTGGTCACTGATCCCAAACATTTCCTTCTTCACTGCCGTGTTGTATGTAACACAGGACAGAGATACAAACTGCAGGATGGCAATTGCCTGATGGTGTGGACAGCAGCTGAGCATCCAAAGTCTGAAGTGGATGATCCCTAAGGTAGTTGCCATCAAATTAATGGCATCTCTTGTTTAAGAGGAGATGTGATGGTTGAACTTCCAGTTCATGTATATCACTTTAATTTTCAGACTAAAAGGTTTTATTGATTGTACCACCACACAGTATGAGAACATGTTGAAACGTTGAAGTCACATAGAACACACAAAATCAGAAGAAAGGAATTAACCGCTGAACAAAACACAGAAAATTATTCCTGCTCCAGAAACTAAGTGAAATGCTTTGCTCCCCACTGAGGGTAGGTTACATCCTGGTGTCCCTGCAGACACCTGCAGGACTGCTCTGTGCAATTCCTGTCACCCACTGTAGTCAGTAACACTATTTAATTGGGTACCATTGTTATAAACCCACTTGCTTGAGGAGATGCTACGCTTCGAGTCAACACCAGCATCAGCTTTCCTCTTTCTACAAGTGTTGGTTTCTGAGTTGGTTTGGCATTATACTGAAGTTAAAAACATTCATTTGACCTCAAAATACTACAATTACCTCAGCTGAAGAGCAAATGGTCCATTTTTTTAGTCTTGCCTGTAAACCATAAGAAATTCCATTAGCAACCTAGAAGATACCTTTTTTTTTTTTAGCACAAGCCCATTGTATTTATCTAAAACCTGCCAAGTTACCCTGTGGCTGTTCTTAATTTAAAAAAAAAAAAGTTTAGTAAAACATGGCCTATTGTGTGAGCCAATTCCTCAGTCAAATCCAATTAATTTGGTTTTTATTTTAAAATTCTCAATATACCACTTGCTTTCTTGGACTAACTCATTTCAGTGTAACGGTGTTCAATTGAAGTATTTTGTGACATCCCACCTTAACTACCCACCTATTCTTACCTATGGATCACCTGAGTTGAATGAGAGAAGAAAAACTAAGTAGAAAATCCAACTGCTCACCAATACAGCCAAGATAAGAGCTACTGGTTCTTAAACAGCCAATATAGTCACACTCTGAAAAGCTCCACTGAGGTGATCCGAAAAGAGCTGGGCCTTCAAAGATGTATTGCCATTGGTCTTGCATTTTAATACTTCACAATAATCCATTAATGTGTTACTACTGTCATTTCCAGATGGTTTTCTGGTTTGGCCTCCTTATCAGTCACTCTCAAGAAGACGTTAAGGAAGGTGATAACCTACTGAAGATGGTCCTCCAGAGTAAAAGAGTTCCGGTTCTGCCTTCCCAAACATGTGCCTCTGCATCTGGATCCACTCTGGTAAGTGGCACCTTCCTGAAATACAGAAAAGTACACGGGTAGAGGTCTTGGAAACTTCAGTCTTCAAAGAACATCATCAGCAAATTTCAACAAGCCAAAAAGGCCAAAGGTTGGTGGCACTCGGGAAACAATTTGTGATGGCACACGTGAAAAAAGATGCTGTTTATGTAGCAGGTATATACACTTGAAATACTATTTCAACACTTTTACACAAGTCTGCCTCAAGGTAGATTCTTGGAAGCTGGTAAGACGAAGAAGCAGGCTCAGAAAACTCAGTTTTTCAGAAGAAGTCATGCATCCCACTCAGCAGAACGACCCAGGGGGGCGTCTCTGTGCACCTAGAGATCTGCATCGTGCTGCTCTTTCTGTCGGATACACAGCACAGACTTGTGGAGAATCCCACATTCGTGGAGGGACCTCGTAAGGTCAGTGAAACTCCTTCGGGGCACCTCCATGGTTTCAACACTGCAGCATTTGTATTTGGCTGACGTTTGCTGTTCTGCCACAGCAAGGACCATCTGGAGACTGTCGGTGGGCTTGAAATGATGTTCAAATCTCTGACCAGAGGGAGATCGAATAGCAAGCAGCAAGTGTGTCTCTTCTTTTGGCAGCTCTTGCAAACTTAAAGGATTCTCTTGTCTCATTTTCCTTCTTGGCTTCTCAGGAGGACCCTGTGCACATGAGCCTTCTTCACCAGGGACATCGTTTTGTGACAATACACCAGCAGATCCTTGTTCTCCAGAAAGAGTTTTGATTTTTGGGGCATTCTCCTGCCCCCCACTCACTCTCAGCTGGTCAATCTGTTCAGGAACCACCATTTCCATAGTGCTGCTACCTGCACTTTTCCAGCCAATGGAAGGGAGCACCCTGTACTTGTTGAGGGAAGAGGAGGTCCTCAAAGGGACTTGTTGCAGGAGCTCTGGGATTTCTTCAGGAGACACCTGGCTGGATGGGAATGGCAGTTTTGTAGATGATGCTCTCTGGCTCTTCACTAATTCCTGGGGAGCGGCTGGTGGCAGGGAAGATGGCACTTGGCAAGGACAGGCTTCCACACCCTGAGAGTAATTGAAGCTCGGCCTCGTGCGTCCCTTGGCAGATTTTGGCCTGGCAACATGCATGTCGGTGGTGTTTGCCCACAAGAAAGTGGCTGCTGTGCTTGAAGGGATGTTGCGGTGAGATGGTGCTAAGTTCAGACGAGCCGCTGTGGCCATTGCTTCTGAAGGCACCTGTAGATGGGGTAGCAGAATGAAAAGTTACAGAAATTGGCCAGAAAGCTTCTAGAAAGCATAATCTCCCCATAGCTCCTACTTTCGTGCTGCACGTCACCTAATAATAGCAATAAATCTGGTGTCTCACCATGTAGGCAGGCAGCAATCCTACAGTTCAGTAACAGCTGAGTCAGAGATGATGTGTATTTTTATGTGCTGGCTTTGTCAGAAATTCTTTAAAGTTGACCCTGAGCATCAGGAAGTTGTGGCCTTCCCAGTTGAAATAAAGTTTTTGATGGAAAAAACAGAAACATTTTTTTCTGAAGCTAGAAACTCAGTGAAAATGAGAGATGAGTGAACTTCAAAGCACAGACCTGGCCTTTTCACTGTTCCTGCAGTGACAGATTAAGTTCCCATTGTAGACTTTTGGGTAAGACTGACTGCACTTCGCTTTTTAAGTTACTGAAAACCTGTGAAATTGATTATTTCCAAGAAACCCATTCTGACTTCTGTGACCAAAAGCTGCCTAACAGAGATTGATGCTAACTTCCATTAAAAATGAAACCATATTCAACTGTGTGTTCCCCAACTTAAGCTGCACTCAGACCTCTCATGCTTTACCAGGCCAAAGCCACAGAGAACCAGGCCAAATCCTCACAACGATATTTTGGAGAAGTGCGACAGGGTCACGCACCTCCTCTTCCTTTTCTGTGGTTTGCGTAGCAGGATTTCTCAAGGGGAAACATCACCTTTGATTGCTTGGCATTCTCCAGTGATGATAAAGTCAGACTCACTTGCTACTCATCACCCCAGAACAAACAAACGGAAGGGAACAGCCACTGTGGTTGTTCCACAACCTTTTGCTAGCAATGTGTTATTTAATGCTTGGTTTTTCTTCCACTGCCATGAAATGGAAACACTCAGCAAACCATCACCAGGCAAAGCCAAGGCAGCATCCCAGCACACAGGTGTGCTCTGACCAGCGCTCACATGAAGCTGCTTGGAGACAGAGAGACCTTTCCCTCTGTAAGCAGAGAGCAGAGCTATGGACCGGGGCATACCACCCAGCTGACCCAGTGGAGCTTCCTAGGAGCCTGTGGGACAGAGGGGAGTGTGTGTCTTTCATGAACTGCCTCTAACAAACAAACTCCAAGGCAACAAGCTGTAGTTCAGCATCCTCTGAATAGGAAATCCCAAGTGCATTGGAGCACTTACCAGATATCCCTACTTACACTGCTAGTTTGAAGACTAAAAACCTTCAAACAACCAATCTGCCAGAAGCCAAGGCAGAACCCTCCTGAGTGAGGGTCTGTACCACTTCAGCATGGTATAGATTAGAGATTCAGTGTGAGGTGCTATTTTAAATACAGCATGGTTTATATTCAGGTGTCGGTTTACGTTTGGGTACCAAGGTGAGGGGTTGGGATGGAGATCTACAGCCAGAGAGGGCTGTGCCCGCAGGACCCCCCCAAACACTGCAATGCCAGGGCCCGGGAGGACAGGCAGCCCCAAGACCCTGGTGTTACAGCACAATCCCAGCCCCACAGCATACTTCAGCTCCACAACACAGCCCCCACTGCCACAGTCTGGCCCCAGGCCCACAGCTGAGGCGAATCCTGGGCCCATAGTCAGGCCCTAGCTATAGCTATAACTCCACCGCCAGGCTCCGGCCCTACAGCCCAACCCCACAACCAGGCCCCGGTCCCATGACCCAAGTCCACCCCCAGGCACCGGCCCCGCTCCTCTCGCCTACCGTCTCGGACTGCCCGCGCCCAGCGCCAAACACTGACGCGTTGCTACGGCGACGGCACCACTTCCGGTAGGGCGGCAGGCTCCGCCCCGCAACCACAGAGACGACCCGGCCGGAGCGCCGTCATGTTGCGGTTCCGCAGCGCCATGTTGCGGCGCGGGGGTTGGCGGAGTCAGGGCTGGGCCGGGTCCCCGCGGCCTCGCTCCCTGCTCCGGGACCGCCTGGCCTGGCTCTCTCGGTGCAACAGTGGCCTGTGGGCTGTACCCAGGGATGGCTGCAATAAGGGGAGTCACCAGGCCTGGGGGCAGCTGTGACGTCCCATTGGGGGCCATGGGGACATGGCCAGGCCTGAGGTCATCCATGATGGCCCAGTGTGGGCCTGAGGGGTGTCACTAGGCCTGGGGGTGGCCATGACATCCCAGTGTGGGCCACTGGGGGACATAACCAGGCCTGGGGTCAGCTCTGATGTCCCAGTGTGACGTGCTCCGTCCTGAGGAGCAGAAGGAGACAGGGGTAAGTGGGGAGGGTGGTGGCAGGGTACTCTCCCAAAGAGCTGCTCCACACCCCAAAGGTGAGAGCAATACCTGGGTCGTCCCCATCCCTCCCACAGGAGCTCTCCTTTCCCCCATCCCACCAAGAGCAGAACCACGTTGTTTTCATTCTGCTTGAATAACAAGAACCTTATTTTTTTAAGGCCTGAAAGTTTAAAAATACAGTGTTAGACCCTCTCCTGAGCAAAGGCAGCTCAATGGGAACAATGAGGTGAGGTTTTAACAACCCTTCTGACATGAGTTTTGTGACAGTGTGATTGAACAACTCCACTTGAGCCATAGCTGAGTAAAAGCACACAAATAAACACCAAACTCATCCGTTTTGGTGAGAACGCCTTTTAAAAAATTACACTTGATGCACAGGATTGTCCAGGGACCTAAAACACCTCTGGGGGACTTTTAAGCTCACTTTGTGTTGGGAGAGCCGACAGGGAGGGGGAGTCCTCCTCGTCCCCCAGGGGTATAAATGGCCCCTGCATCAGTTTTCCTTCTGGGAACATGCCATGTAACGCTGACTTTTCCGCCTCTCCCCATTAATCCCTTTTTGAACCCACTTCTAGTTAACCAGCTGCTTCTCCCACTGCCACACACCCACCAAAGGCAACAAGAAGCAAGCAATAAATAACTGAAGATAACCTTATCTACCTTCAAACCAGGGATCTCCACCCCGCGGGCAGGGGAAGATCAATGCGTAGCCGTGCACTACAAAGGTCAGATAATAGTTGCGTATCGGGTTCATCCCATCCACAGGATGTTTGGGAATACTGCCTCAAAGAGACGCGCTTTGTGGATCAAAGCACAGACTTTCCATTTGTAGGATATTTAGATTTCAGTAAAGCCCTGAACAAACCGAGGCATAGTTTCATCCCTTGTTTGCTCCGTGGGACAGCTGAAAAGGTTCATATTTCCAATGGGATAAAGGACCTCCGTGGATGGTTTTTAAGCCCTTGAGCCTGTGGCTCAATTGAAGACAGAGTTTCACGTCCCGTACTTGCTCTCCTGAGATCCTCCACGCAGAGGGAGGACTTAAAATGAGGGGATTTGGTTAAAACCACTTGTGGATCCCCAATTTGTGTGAACCCAGCCCTCCGGTTTGCATTTTGGCCCCCAGACAGTGCTTTACATGCAGATTTAGTGAAATTCTACAGCAAAAACCCAGGAGAGCAAGGCCAACACGGCAACCAACCTGCCCCAAAGGGCAAGGATTTGCAACACCAAACTGTGTAAGCATGAGTGGTGCAGATAATGACCATCACAATGGGGAAAATCTTTTGTAATGGATATTTTTTGTGGATAAGGTGGGAAGGAGATATTCAATCATCAGGGATGCTGTGGTATTAAAAGTCACAGATTCACAGAATGCTATGGGATTGGAAGGGACCTCTGGAGACCCCCCAGTCCAACCCCCTGCCAGAGCAGGGTCACCCAGAGCAGGTCCCACAGGAATGTCTCCAGGCAGGGTTGGAATGTCTCCAGAGAGGGAGATTCCACCACCTCCCTGGGCAGCCTCTGCCAGGGCTCTGCTACCCTCACAGCAAAGAAGTTCCTCCTCAGGTTGAGATGGAACTTCCCTTCCCATGTTCAAGTTTGTGCCTGTTCCCTCTTGTCCTGTCACTGGGCACCACTGGAAAAAGACTGGCCCCATCCTCCTGACACCCACCCTCTAAGTGTTTGTAGGCGTTGATCAGATCCCCCCCTAAGCCTTCTCTTCTTCAAACTAAACAGACCCAAGTCTCTCAGCCTTTCCTCATCAGAGAGCTGTTCTAGGCCCCAAATAATCTCTGTAGCCTTCTGCTGTACCCTCTCCAGCATTTCCTTGTCCTGCTTGAACTGGGGAGCCCAGAACTGGACCCAGTGCTCCAGATGGGGCCTCACATCCGAGGGTTTGGCTGTGGGTGCAATGCCCATCGGTTTACATCACAGCATTTCGGGGTGGTTTCTGGTGCAGATGGCAAGTGGGGAAGGCACATGGCATGCCTGCGTGGGAAGACAGGGGAGCTGCTGCTCCCCATCCTTTCCTTCTTGGCCTTGGATAGCTTTTTATTCCTCTTGCCAGCAGGAAATAAAGGTTGGAGGGGAGAAAAGCAGTGGGACAAACATCTCTATTGGGCCTCATGGGACAGCAGGAAGGTGACATCCCTTCCAGCAAGTAGCTTTGGTAGCTCTCAAGAAATTCAACAAGGGATTTTCTTCTTCATTACGGACCCCCGAGCCATTTTCGTAGAATCCCTCCCCAAATTCCCTTCCCAAGCAGCGTGGTTAATTACTGAGCCCTGCATACGTGCCTGATACTCTGCATTTGCGTGCGTGTTTGCTCTCTACCCCGCAGTTTCACAGGGAAGATAGCAGCTTTTGTTTCTTATCTCCTCTGGTTTTCTGCCTCCCTTGTGTCTTTATACCATGTCTCACTGATGGTGATTAAATAAACTGTATTCAAAACCCATTCTGAGTCAGGTTTCCATGGCATTTCCAGCCTTCGCTGCTGATGATTTAATTTCGCAAACCCCTTGCCCACACACTCCTGGGGTCTCCCATGCCCCGAGGGCAGGAGAACTACAGACCCATGAAATGGAACCATGGTGTTCACCATCCTCCCTTCCCATTTGGTGGGGATGGATTTGGATGCAGACATGGACCTGCGGGGGGGGGCACAATTGCAAAGGGAAAACCCAAGAGCAACCATCTCTCAGGTCGCAGGGTGTGACTTGGGAGAACTCAAGATGATGCCAAGGCCAAAGTGCCACCTCTACAGAGGCAACAAGGAATGGAACAACCTCCATGGTGCCACTCTGCACCTCCTGGGCATAAACTGCTTTTGTCCTATCTCTCCAGCCACCAAACCCTGTGGATTTTAAAACCACAACCTAGAGCTTGACCAGCCTCATATAGAAGGTACATTAACCCAAGATGGAGACAGCTCAGTGCCCAACTGACAAGCAGGAGCGAGACGATGCAGAGAGCACCGGGACAACCACTCAGGGAAACTCATCTTTTCTGGAAAGGGGAAGGATGGGAACCTTCTCCTTTACTGAGGGGCCATTCGTCGAGTCCTGCTGTGCAACGCATAGCACCGTCAGCGCAGATAGAGGAGGGGGTGGACCTCACCATCTATATAAAGCCAACCCGCTAAGCCAGCAGTCTTGGAGCGGCAGAGTCCAGGTGGGGTAAGGACAGGGGGGATTTATTGCCCTATTATTTCATCAGATAGCTGGGGGGTGCAGGGGTGGGAAGCTCCTGATGGTGAGGTTCTCCATCAGCCCCAGTCAGGACTATCACCATGTCCCTGTACACATCCCTGCCAAGCGCCACATTCTGAAACTGGAGTCAAAAGGCCCCATGGGGATTCAGCTGCATGCACTCAGGCACGGTGACACTAATGTCACTGCATGGTGCTGCCAAGGTGCACCGGACCAGATCCATGCCCTTGGTGTGTCTGTCCTGCCCCTGGCGTGCTGCTCATCACTCACTGTTGTGTTTTCCTCCTCCAGGTCCAGCCCAAGGATGAAGAATCTCCTCTTTGCCATGCTCTTGTCTTGTGGTAAGTCCCCTGGTTTCACTGGGCCAGACTGGGATCTCATCTGTGTGACAAAAAAGATGTACAAACCCAGAGTCTTTGGGCATGATTCAGGTTTTTGGTTTAAATTTTGCAGTTTCTCTCTCATGCTTCATGTCGTCCTGGAGGTCTTTGTGATGGTGAGGCTTTGTGATGCTCAGATCCATACATATTTTAAGAGACCCTGGAGCCTGCTGTCACCTGCTTTCCTTCCTATGCCAAGCCCAGGGCTGATCCTGGCAGTGTGGCATTGCTGGTTGCAGGATTCCAACGCAGCACAGCCTGTACAGAGCACAATAATATCTTCTCCCAGACTAAATCAGTAGCTGCAGAAACCAGACTTAATCCTGAAGGGGTCTGGGGGGCTTCTAGTGGTTCACATGCCTGAAAGCATGTATTTCCAGCAACACCAAGGTTACTTAAGTCCTCTGCCTGGTGCAAGGTGTGGGAAATGCTGCCCGCCTCCTCGCTCCACAGCGGTGTGAGCTCATCCCCCTGTCCCTCTGCAGGGCTGCTGTCAGCTCACAGCAGCGTTTTGGAGCTGGAGCAGATGATCAAGTCAACCACGGGGAAAAGTGCCCTGCTCTCCTACAGCTGGTACGGGTGTTTCTGTGGTATTGGGGGCAGAGGAACTCCAGTGGACTCCACTGACCTGTGAGTACCTGAAAAAACATCACCCCCCAGTGCAAGGGGTGTGTGGGGTGGCTACAAAAGCTCCTTGCTGGCAGCCTGCTGCTGCTGGTTTTGCACCGTCCCCAGCCACATCTTGCTGCCTTGTCATCTCCTCTTCCTGGCCACCTTTAATTTGAGGCTGGACCTTTCTAGTGTGGTGAGGCAGGGTTCGGGGACAGCAGTTTGATGCAGTGTCCCCCCCTGTAGGTGCTGCCATGCCCATGACTGCTGCTACAGGAAGCTGCGAGAGGGCAAGTGCAGACCCCTCATAACCCCCTACCACTTTGATGTTGCTGATGAAGACATCGTCTGCGGTGAGTAACACTGTTGGGGGGGAGGGGGGGGAACCCCACAGAGGTGGGGAACCCCAGAATACCCCAGCCCCACAGCAGGGTGCAGAGGAGAGCATCCCCCCGAGGATGAAACCAGCCTGATGCCTGGCCAAATGAGTGTGATAAATAAATGGGCACTGCAAGAGTTGTGGGCAGGTTGGAGAGAGTGAGCACCAGGCCACTCTTCTTCATGCACTTCCCCCAGGCAGCTCCAGGCATCAGGGGTGCTCCAAGGGGACCCCATCACCAATACCAGCTGGAAAAGCCACCACAGAGCACCATATTTTTTCCCTGCAGGTAACGAGCAGAGCTGGTGCAAGAGAGAGACTTGCCTTTGTGACAAGGCAGTGGCTTCGTGCTTTGCCAGCGCTTTGCATTCCTACAATATATCCTACAACTTCTATTTCAAGCTGAAATGCCAAGGAAATAAGCTCCAGTGCTGAGGAGGAGAAATCTGCACCCAAGGTTGCAGATTTTGACTGGTTTTCCCCATCATTACGGAAAAACCCTCATTAGGGGACTGAGTGGAGTTGGTGACAGCAAGAATTCCCGCATGGTGATGCTCAGGGTGAGGAAGGGCATGTGTACATTACAGCTGGAGATCCCACTAGTTCCCAGAGAGACATCAGCTTCCTTTTTTTTTTAAGTCCCTTCTTCCTTTCTTTCTCTCTCGACTTCATTTTGCAGCCAAGATCATTCAATAAAAGGTATTTGAAATTATTCTCTGTGGTGCTCTTCTGTAAAAGCCACTGAGATTGAGGCACTGCAATGGTGGCAACCTGGGCTGCCAAGTTTGGCGAGCACTTTTACATCTCACACCGCAGCCACACCACCTGCCTGGCACCCCAATATTTCCGTGGTCCCAATAGCAGGCTGAGAAATGAGGACAAATAAATACCACCAGGTAAAACACTATGGGTTTTGTTAAGAAAATAATTTTCCAGCTGGAAGTTTGTTTTTTTAGGCTTCTCCTGGGACCATCCTCCCCTTCCCTCTCCCCCCACAGGCTGAACTCACACCTGGAGCTACAACACATTGGTGCATTAAGGGACAGGTTAGATACAGCCAAAAGGTGTTTTTACATGAATAATGGAAGTGGGGAAATGTAGGAGATGGTTTGAGACTCTCCTCTGACCCCTACTCGCATAATAATGGTGGCCAAAATAGAAGCTACAGAATAGTTATCTCCAGACAAGGGAAGGTTTCAAAGCCTTGTCCACCCCAAGGCACGTTCTAATTTAGGAGGGCAGTTAAGTTGGTGACTAAGTGGTTTCTCCGTAAGGGATGAGTTCTGCATAGGGGCTGCAGTAAGGAGCTGGAAATACAGAGAGAAACAGAGGGCAGTTGCATTCACCCATCCCAAAACAAGCATTTCGCTTTCTTCTCCTCTCACAGTGAGCAAGTGTTTAATCACAACCCCGTGTTTCTGGGAACTGCACTTGCTTTTACTGTTGTCCATAGATTTTTCCCAAAGAACCGATAACTTGCCCTGAATCACCAACATCTTTGCAGTGTGGCAGAGGGATAATTCCCCAAACGTACAACCTCTCAAAACCCCCAAACCCACTTCATTCACGGCTGCTGAGATCAAAAGCAGAATCAGGGGCAGAGAAAAAGGCCCTCGGGCATCTTCAGCTGGGGGCAGAGAGCATTGACTTCCTCCTCCAACATGAAATGACTGATCTGCCAGCCCATCCCACTCGGCGCTGGTTCCCACACATGGGCCCGGAGACAGGGTGTTGGGGGTTTTTCCTGCGTTCCTGTAAAGGGGAAGGAGGGCACCTTCTCCTTTGCAGAAATGCCCTGTCAGCAACTTTTGGGCAAAAAGACCATCCAGCAGCAGGGAGCAAAGCCTATATAAAGCAAGCCCTGCTAGCTGCAGGGTCCTGCAAGTGGTGGCTTTCTGGAGGTAAGTGAGGCAGGAGGAAGGCTTTTCCTCCCTTTCCTCTTTCACCTAAAAGCCCGGTGCAAGCAGGGAGCAGGGTCCATGCCAGGAAAGCAGGAGCAAAGGAGAGGCTCCCTGAGATGCCACCCCAGGGGCAGAGCAACGGAGTGAAGCCCTTGAGGGCTGATCATTCCTACAACTATCCTTTCCCTTCATTTTGCCTTTTCTTACCCTTCTACCTTCTGATTCCCATCGCTTCCCACTCCCAAGGCAGCAGTGCCCTGTGCTGAAGCAATGGCTGCATCCTTTCCCCTCTCACCTCCCCTAACTCCTGGAGGTGGGGAACATCTCTGTCCCTCGGCGAGGGGGGAAGTAAAGAAGCAAGCAGTCAATATAATGGGGAAATGGTCTGGTTTTCTCTCCCAGGGCTGTCAAAAAGATGAACTCTCTCCTCGCCTTTGCTGTGCTGTTGGTTTGGGGTAAGTGTCCTTGCTCACACCAGTCCCATGGCTCTCCATGCAGTTACAGCCACGGAAATTAGGACCGGGGTGGTGATTTCTGAACCTTTCTCCATCACCACCTCTCCCAAATGCACAACAACTCTCCCACACTGAGCTGGGAAGAAGTTTCCTCTCCGTTGCATCTACTCATTTTTAAGACATCACCAGCCAGGTACCAGTTCGGGGGCTGGAGGCATGGGGATGCTGCTGGGGAGCCAGGCGTCAGCGTGAGCCCCACCAATTTCCCCCCAGGCTTGTCCCCAGCTCACGGGAGCCTCTGGCAGCTTCAGAAGATGATCCTGAAGGTGACAGGGAAAAACGCTTTGCTGCATTACTCCTTCTATGGCTGCTACTGTGGTTTGGGGGGCAAGGGGCAGCCCAAGGACGCCACGGACAGGTAAGCACCTGCTTAAAAATCCCCCTTCCCCAACACATGGCTTCATATTTGGCGGGGGGGGGGGGGATAGAAGGGAAAAAAAACCCAAAACCTTGAGGTCCCATATAGGTGCTGCCAGCTGCATGATACCTGCTATGACAACCTCCTGAGCTACCGCTGTAATGCCAAGATGCAGGGCTACCACTACGGCTGGCACGGCATCAGCCCCTCCTGCCGTAAGTAGGACACTGGCAGTGGGGGTGTCACACACACCCCTCCAGAACCGTGGCTGACTCCAGACTCCCCCTCTGCCAGCTAAACAGGATTCCTGGTGCTCCCAGCTCTCCTGCGAGTGTGACCGCAGCCTGGTGCTCTGCCTCAGGAGAAGCAAACAAAGCTACAGCACACGTTACCTCTTCCACCCCA
>VXBJ01005645.1:0-74296 GCA_013400055.1 Nycticryphes semicollaris
CCCTTGCGCGCCGCGGTGCCGCCGGGCGAGGGACGCGGCGGCCGCCAGGGGGCGCCGGCGCCAGCGGCAGCGCCCCCGTTTCCCCCCAGCCCTCGCCCGGTGCCGGGCGGGATCCTCGGTGCGACCCGCGGAACCGGGGTGGGCGAGTGGGGTACGACACAGGGGGCCAGGGAGGATACGTCCCTCTCTGTCCCTCCCAGAGGTCCGGTGCCGCCGTCCCGCCCCCGCCCGCTTGTCCCCTCGGCAAGGGGGGAACGGAGGCAGCTCGTCGTGCTTACCCGCAACCTTCACCCCATTAAATACTCATCGTTTTATTTTTGGGGTGTTCGGTTGCCTTTTGGGGGTGGTTTTGTTGTGGGTTTTTTTTTTTACTAGTCAATTTACTATTGTCTACAATGGGCAACACGGCGTCTCCTCCACCGGTGTGAACACCTAGGAACTGCCATGCGTTTGTCCTCGGAAACGTGGCGGAGCCTTGTCTCCTCTTAGTGAATTGGGAAAAGTGTAAATAAAAAATGCTGCTGAACAAGACCCCCGGTCTTGCAGTGCCGGAGAGGCAGGAAGGGGCTGCGGGAGAGATGGCAGTCGCCGTAAAGTTCAGAGCTCCATGCATTTTTCATAAGGACGGTGCGCTTCAAGTTCATGCCTGGGCGAGGCTTGTTAAAGGGTATTGTGTCAGTCTCTTTCACATACAGGGACTCTCTGACTCTCTCTGAAAAGAAATGGAAGGAACGTGGTTTTAATATTTCTTACTCTAAAGAGGAAGGTACTTAATTTTAAAAATTGAATTAGGCTCAGAGGAGGTAGAACGTATACATACCTTTTAAATCGATCATATGTCTCTGAAACATATTCCCTGATAATTTTGCAAAGCTCTGTAAGTGAAATAAATTTGAAATTTCACTTTTTCCATTCTATTGTTCCTCCCTACTTACTTTTGTCAATGATTTTTTCCTTATAGTCCCGTTTGTGCAAACCTTACACAAAGGCATAAAGGTGAGAGGAACATTTGTAAAAAGCAGGGAAATGTGGTTATAAAGCTGTGGAGTGTCCCCCAGGGAAATCAGATAGATGTAATACTCGAAATTACTTTTGCCTCTTTTTTAGTGACTGGATTTCAGGTTGGTAATGTCTGTTTATAGGAATGATTCCCTTTGCCAATATTAATTTTTAATATGTCAGTTTACTCTGCCTCAGTAGCCTCAATCTAACAGGTCTTCAGACAAGATCCAGTGGAGCATGTTGCTCTACCAGAGGAATGCTTTTGAAGATGGGGCTCGCTCACTCGAAATCCTCTAAAGTTCATTCTCCGTTCTGGGCAGAAAGCCAGCTGGTTTTTAGCACGAGCTGAACCTCAGTTGAATCGGATTATGCTACTAAGAGATTCTTCTCTCTCCTGTTCCCCCCATGGCAACCACATGTTTCCATGAGTGGAGAGAAGATGAGGTTCATTCTCCCTGGCAGCTCTTGGAAGTGGAAGGGCCATAGCCTCCAAAGCTGGCTTGGTACAACGTTAGCTGCAGGGCATCTCTGCTGTGTGCCCTCCATGGGGGTCCAGCCATAGCACCCCCAACACACATGCTCATCTCTATCTCATGGACCTCTAGCACCTATTTGTTAATGTTTCCCTACCCTTCATTAAACATACTGTTTCTCCAAACAGCAGTTGAATGGCAACAGCAACTATTCTGGAAATACTCTCTGTGCTGGTCTGGGAGGGTTTAGATAAGAGATGTGTTTGCCTTTGGGTGCTCAGTGGCTGTTTCAGGCTAATCTGACAGCCGAGTGGATCAGAACAACAGTGTTTGTGTAACTTTATTCCTACTGATTAAACCAAGTGAATGCATACCTGAAGCCCAATTTGGGCTCAGCCAACAAACAGGGGGTCTGTGGGAATCTTCTTTCCCCAGGGCAGCCCCTTTATTTGGCAGCCCCTTTCTTACCAATGTGGAGGGAAACTGTAGATGGGTGCAGGCAGCCCTGCTGCCACCCTGACAAATGGATTTCTTGCACACACTGGTCTATCATAAACACAATGCCAGAATTTTGCTGTAACCCATAAAATCGTTTCCAATTACTTTTCAGTTTGTCTCACTGGCTTAGCACCCGTGTTGCATTACACCATCACACGACTTCGTGCATTCAGCCTTGCAGCTTAGCCATGCTGTTTTTTTCCATCATTAGGCAAAATTACTGGGAGAAACAATTATCCTGGATATATTCTGTTTAGTAGTACCAGGGGATTGACTGCATTGCACAATCAGTAGTGACTGATCGAGAGCAGCATTTTTTTAATATTTTAATAATTGTTCAAGATGCTGTTCATGTGGCTCAGTATCCCTCGCAGTCAGAGCATTCTTGGCCCTACTTCAAACACAGTGCTAAACATGTTCAGTCCCTTGTAGCTGTTTCTCAACGTGTTGACATTCAACTATGGCAAGTCTGGCATTTTCATTAGTGTAACACCCAACTGGATTAGTTCTACCAAAAGATAAGAATAGAATTTGTATAATTGTGAAAATGCATTTTTTGTTAATTATTTTATCCCACTAACAGATGAACCTGATAGATGTTAGTCCAATGGCTCCTTATGGTGGTTTCCACTAAAGAAAGTGCTTTGCCTTGTAGAATGAAGTCCATTTTTAAGCCTGAGTTTTCCAAATTGTCATATGAGTCTGAAGCAAAGTTCTTGAAGGTGCTGAGTCAGCTCAGTGCTTTTTGGTCTATAAACGAAACAAAACCACCTCCCACCTGAGTTAACAGGAGACAAAGTCCTTTTTACTATTGAGTTTATTTCAAAAAACACACAGAGCTGTTGCAACAGCAGCCATGCCAACTTGGAAACGCACCACCCAAGGGCCTGGCTCAAGCCTAAATCCTAACCCCTGAAGCCTAATGCTTAAGCTAAGTGGGGAAGTCTTCTCCTGGGGGGGTCTGACCTTGGAGCTGTGCTCTGACCACACTCAAGACCTTGCAGGACTTGCAGCAGGACCAGAGGCTAACCAGTAACTGGAGGGACAAAATGGCACTGGTAAAACTTATAAGCAGGGAGTAGTGTCAACAAATGAGAAATTTTTACAGAGATGTGCACAGCCATCTCCAAGTTGGTTGAATGCTGGATGTGGGGACTTGGACTCTCACCTCAGCTTAGCCAAATTTTAGAAAGTTAAAATTCAGTCTGTCTTATTACAGCTGAGACTCCTGGAATTGCTGAAATTGCTACTCTGCAGATCTGTTGGCATCCCTTGGTCCACAGTTGATGAACAGCACCACTAATAGAAACCCACATTCCAGTGGTTGCAGCTTTGGACTAAGATGTGCAACAGCTGTGAGTGTTGTACTCCCAAGGCTGGGTGGTTTTTCATGGGGATTCAGTCGGGCAATCAGCCTCTTTCATCATATTTTTTTAGGAGTGGGAAAACTACAGTACTGAAGCAGCTCTGACCAAGACTGGACATGGCCTGTCACTTCTCAAGCAAACACCAGGGCTACCAAGAGGAAGAGTCATGGTCTCTTTCTCATCTGTCTGAATGACTATTCTATATTTGCTGCTTGATCTATATCAAAACTATACTTTCACTTTTTAATAATTAAATTTTAATAGTTGATATAGCATTTTATTAATAATAAAACTTTTTATTTTATATAAACATTACTTAATTATTACTAATAATCAAATGTTATGTTTGCTTTTACACCTGAAACAAAATAGTTGCAGCTGGATGGAATGAGAAGACCTTTCATTAGCACACTCAACTGCAACAGCACATGGATCAATGTTAGCTCAGATCTGAGACCCATCCCACTTATTCCTGCGTGGCATTCCAGAGAAGAGGTGTTCATACTCTGCTGAGTTTGGGTTGAGCACTCTCATAAGGTGTGCTTCTGACTATCTACCACTAGCCCAGGTACCTTTACACACAGTGCTGCATAGGGCAGCAGTTAACAACCTTTGACATAGTGTTTTCAGGGGACAAACAAGAGCCACGGAGGTAAGGTGTTGGTTTGCACAAAAGCCGACAATTTATTCAAAATCCTTCCAAGCCTCCTATCAGGCAAATTTTTATCATGAGAGCCCAACTACTCCAGCCATCTCCCACCACCCCGAGAAAGACTCAGAGAAGCGACAAGTTTCCAACACATGAGGCTGACTATGAGAAAAAGAAGCAAGGGTAGAGCACAGAGGCTCAACCTTCTTGTTAATCCTCAGCCTCCATGCACCAGTGTCCCACTTCAGCACCATCATGGCCATCCTTCAGGTTGCCACAGATAACCAGGACCTCACAAGTCTTAGGAGATGAGAAGTCAGCAGCTCTGAATCTGAGTGTAGCATGTTTGTTCATCCATACTAGTGGATGAACAGCTGTGGAAAGGCAACATAGCTGTGGGGAATCTCAGCACACAGCCCACGTACAGTTCCTAGACAATAGCTCTGCATCTAACAAAATAAGAGGAGGAGAGCACGGAGGCAGGCAGACAGAGCTGCTCCCCACTCCCTTGCAGCCCAAGCAAGGTGAGACACCCCACCTGCATCACACAAGGGATGAAGAAGGTTGTGGATAACAATGCCTATTTTTCACATCCATCATAACGGTATCTTGTATTTCTCCTTAGTTGCAGGAGGGAATATGCCAACTGACTGTAATAGTTTTCTCTCTTGTAAGGGAATATTTACACACAGAGACAGGGAGAATTACATTGTAATACCATTGGAGCCTGAGACCAAGCAGCTGAATCCATATGAAAAAGATAGATTATACAATATGGAAAAGGTAAAATTAAATAGAATTTATTTGTTTCTGTCACCTTGGGTGAGCAACAAAGGCAAAATAAAAAGTACAATAAATAATCTGCGAATGCCATAGCTTACAATAGTACAAGGTTCACAAGCAGTTCAGGAATGAAACACCTGGAATAGCTCAATTTGTCTGGAAGAGGATGGGGAGAGCTTGTGTCTCACATCTGATTGCCTCTTCTTCAAGATTTCTCTTGCTTCACTGCTGCAGGTACTGTTTCAGCAGAGGTTCTAGTAGCCGTGCAGTCACCGGTAGCTTTTAGACATTTGCAGGCATTTACCTACTTCTACTTTTCATAATTTGCATAAAAATAAATGAATCCTGCAGAGGTTAATTAAGGAGTATGTTAACTTTCCTGCTTTGCTTGTGGCATAGGTCACTCACAGACTCAAAATCTCAGATTGGAACAAAAGCTGAATCTCAAGAGAAAGCAACAACAGCTCATCCTCAGAATGCTGCAGGGAGGCAGATTATTATTTCCCTTGTTGATATTCGGTAGCAAAAAAGCAAGCGGGAAGAAGTCCCTAATCTGCTGGCAAAAAAGAAATGAACTTATAAGAGTTGTGTGATGCTGTTTTTGTGCAGCCCAATAGCATTCTCAATCTACTTGTTCTTCTCAATAAACCACATTACAATTACTTTTATTTGTTTTATTGAATGCTTCCATGCCTTCCTCATTACATAATTGAGTGTCAACCCTGAATGTACGACCTGATTTAAATGTCTCTACTTGTCCAGAAATTACAAGTTTTTAAAATAATCTGGGTTGTCTATGAAACAACAATAACCCTTTTCAACATGTTACTGTTCAGCAATCAGAAAATGTGATACACCGATGTGAAAAATCAAACCAATTCCTTTTGAGATTGAAGAAACAAATCTTGAGAAGTCATTTTCAGGAGGAATATGACAACTGAATATTGCTTTATTTCTTTACTTATTTGTACTTTTTACAAAACCCCTCAGTCTTGCAGACTTTATTCTCTCGTGCATCATCCCCCATGCTCATAGCCACATTCAGGAAACCCTTCACCTGCTGTGTGGAAGGGGCACTGCTCCTCTGGGTGGTGCTTTGGAAAGGCGAGACTGCAATGGAAGACTCTTCTCTGCCTGGGAGACTCAAGGGAGCAAGTCGGAGGCAGGGTTTGACCCACAATTTGAGAAGTGTTTGTGGGATTGAGACAGTAGACATAGCCATTCTAGTTGTCCAGGAGCATCTGTTTCCCTGTCTTAAGAATGAACTTTGCCCATGTCCCTCCCACATGCAGAGCTACCCACCTGTCTGGGCCCCTTATTGTGAATTAGGAGTGCTAGCCTGAGGATAACTAGAGGCTGACTCCCGAAAACGAGGGTCAGGAGGGGTGGTTTATCAGTCCATTTGCACACCAAATCATCAACAATCTGACAAGGAGAGGACTGGGTTTACAAGAGTGAAGTTGTCCTTGGACTAAGAGCCATTTCAGGGCTCCAGTTTCATCACACAATTTCCATACAGACATAACTCAGTGAAATGTAGAGGCTTGTGATGTAGAAGAGGTCATGTAAGGTAATCTTGAGGTCCTCCTGACCACACACTCTCTGGGTAAGTGGCATCCAAGCATACACTTGAGGTGAGAGGGCAGAGACACACTGCTAGACTCCAGGGCAAAGTGACATGGTGATTTTGCTGGACAAGAATGACATGTGGAAAAAGGATTTCAGCATCTAAAGAAATTCATTTTAGGATAAGAATGAGAGTGCATTTTGTCATGGAGAAAAGCCATTAGATGGACCGTGGAAGAATTAAAGGGGCTTCCCAAACAGAAAATGTGCTAACCTCTAGAGAAAAACAACCACACCTCATATGCTTTAGTGTTATTATAATACATTTCACTGACAGAGTTTTGTCCTAGTTAATAATATTTCACTTTCAGAGGCGGCTGGGTTTCTAATTACTGCTGTCATAGCTCTCACAGGCAACAAAATGGCAGGGCTGAAACCTAAATCAAACCTGCTGGAGATGTGAGGGAGACCCCAGGGGTGGCAATCCCAGCCCCAACTGAGGGCGAGAGCAGCGTGGTCCTCCCTTGTCCCCAGGGCCGCAGGGAGACGTGTCTAGCCGCTGGCAGGCTGCAGGAGGCTGGAGCAGAAGGGTGGAGCTTTCAAGCAGCATCCATAATGGTGCTGGCAGTTTTAGCTTTTCCCTCTTCATTTTGTCTGTGCAGCCTGGCCATTTGAAATGGTACCGCTGTGACCACATCTGCGCTTCACTGGCACTGCCTGCCCTTCGTGCTCAATCGAAACTTCTCCTGTTTTCCCTCTCTGGCCCTGTGTAGATCTAGTCCTACCCACCTTGGCTCCCGCTGCACAGAGCCACTTTCTCAGAGCTGATCCATACATCTGTGACAACACAGCAGCAATTTAATTAATTCTATAGGAAGAGGAAGACAACTGACCTTTGCATTGCCTTTCCTTCTGCTTTTTGTGGTGCAGCATTTAGATCAGCAATATTGAAGGCTGAATAGGCTGTTGGAAGCAAAAATGGCTTTCTACCATTTCTAAATTCCTTTGGCCACCTGGGATCGTCATGATCTTGGTTACACCTAGAGTCTGGGATATACAGGAAAAAATGTGCTCTTTTTCTAGTATGATGGTGCTCTAAAGACACCATATCACAGCATCTTTAGGCTACAGGCTATGACTGCCTGTAGAACTGCCAGGTGCTTTATTAATTCTGTTAAGCAGTGGCATAGACTGCCAGGACGAAAAGTCTCTGTCATTGGTAGTTTTCAAGACCCATCAGGAAAATACCCTGAGGGACCAGTTCTCACCTCATGGCTCACCCTGTCATGAGTAGGAGCTTGAACCAGAGGCTTCCTGAGTTCCCTTTCAAGAAGAGTTATCCTACAACCCTAGAAATTATGATTTTATTTGTGCTGAGTTACATTTCAACAGTACGTGCACATGTAACTGTGGGGTCAAAAAGCTCCAGAAGGGGAAATAGCTGGGAAGAGTAACATTTTCACTATTTTTTTGCTTTGTTAGGGCAAAGTTACAGAAAAACACAAAAGTATGAGGAACTATAAAGTGACTTATTCCCACATGGCGTTATGCAAGAGTGAAAATAAAGTGAGTGTAAATAAAGCAACAGCAAAGTGTTTGACCAATGCAAATCCTTAATTACTCAAATGTATTGGTAGAAATCATAGAGATTCATCTCTCTTGCCATGTTCCTTGCTGTCCTGGAGAGACAAGCACCGCTTGGGATTATTGCCTTAGTCAAGATTCAAAATGTATATGACTGACTGGCCATTTAGGGTATCCATCATTAGATATAACAGCTAATAAAAACAGAGAAAAATCAGAATACTTCAGGAGCAACACTTTTGGGGATATTTAGTATTGTTTTCTGGTGATTCTTTATGTCTGGTACATTATTGCAAAATGTCTTAATCCTTTAAAAATAGATTGATCTCCAAATACTAACAAGTTCTCCTTGAGAAAGTGCAAAGTGCCTTTCCTTGTTACCTTTTTTTCATGTCTCACTCTGTTTTGGAGGCCTCGTTGGCAAGACACAACTGTAATTCTGCAAGTGAGTGAGAGGAGGATTGTTGTCGAGCCAAGTCCAAAGGCTAGAGTTCTGAAGGAACTAAGAATTAAAGGCAAAATATATATGGCCTTTGGGGGCAAGAAAAACACACCTGCCAGCCGCACTTTGCAAATAGATCAACTTTTGGGGTAATTAATGGCAATTATAATCAGGTTCAAGACTTTATTCAATTGTTATTTATTATTTTAGTTCTGAACTACTGAAATAGCAGCAGCAAACATGATTAATGGGACAACTCATGCTTAGGAAGGTATCACCTAATGAGGTCATTATGTCAGCATCGTTAACAGTGTTCAAGATAAAGATGGATACAAGGAAAGTGTAATTATTTCAGTGGTTAATCCTGCTTGATTCCAGAGATCAGATTTGATGATAAGAAAAGTCATGTGCCACAGTATCCACTACAGTAAGTTTTACAGTCTAAGAATATCCGAATTGTTAATAAAATATTCTCTGAATGAACACTGAATCTTGAAGAGAGATACAGAACAGAGGATACATGGGCAAAAGCACTGGACCAGATTTTCTAAGTGGGATGCTAGCTCTTTTTGTCTTGCTCCTTTGAACTTGATCTCAGAGCATGTTCAACAAGCTCCTAAGCTAAACAACAGATACAGGACTTAGGTGGAATTTTTTCCTGGTTCCAGACTTTTGCTGTGGGTGCATACACTGCTCTGGCAAACACAGGTTTGCTTCTTATTTCTATACACATTTGTACCTAACTGCAGCACTAGAGCCCTGCCCTGCTCTGCACTTAGGATGAAGGGTGGAGGAACAGGATGAAGAATGTACTTGTCCTGATGTAGGTGCAACCAAGATTTGCTCCTTACTACACTGGGATTAATGAACATGCCTATCATATTCTGGAGAGTATTTAACTGCCCTGCCAACTGAAGCAAGAGCTATCCTCAGCGATAAGAACTGCTTAGCAGAGATATAATGCCTGTGCTGAAGTAAAACCAAGTAAATCCCACCATAACATGCTCCTGTATATACTGTGAAATCCTTCTCAAGGAAGCAGGGACTGGGTAACAGAGCTTAAATCCAGTTGAGATGACTGGGACTGCTTTACAGCTTCTGTGGACTCAGTAACCCAGCACAGGAGTACTGACAACACAGTACCAGAAGGGTGCTAGACATGCAAAACGTTTCACAGCTGGACTTGAAGACTGACTTTTACCCATTAAGATGTATTTCTTGACAGCTAATCCTGTAAACTGTTGCCTACTCTTGTATGAAAAGCCTGCCAGATACTGCAGGTCTTTCTGCTTACTGAGTCCTCCCTTTCCTTGGACAAGCATGGAATCCATTTGCAGATTCAGATTCAGCTCTCTCCACCACAAACTACTCAAAGAATTTATCAGAAAGAAAAATGGTCAGCCACGCTAATGTTTCTGTGGGGCAAGTGTCCTTTCAAAGCCTAAGAAATGCGTAAAGGTGTTTCAAATTATACTTCTTAGACGGAGATGGAGATCTGTGATATACAAACAGGGCCCACTCTGTGCTTGAGACTCCCTGAAACTCTTCAGGGGCTTTTGAAATTACAAGGAGGAGCAGAGGGGGTGATGCAAGAAGAATCCTGAGTACTGTGACCCAAGAGCAAATGAACCATGAGTCCCCTGCATATGGCATCTACCGTGCAGTGAGTGTCAGCTTTTCAGTGCTTTACAGACAAAAAGACTGCTGATTTTTATGTTCTCCAAAATACTGTAAATGGTCAATGCATCAGCTGAGTGTGGGATATTTATTTAGTTCAGGTGAGGATCTTCTGCGTCTCAAAAAGTTGAATATCCAAGCCATGCCTCATGACAAGCCAGCAGCTTACGCATTCATGGTAAAGAGTGTATAAATGCTACAGCGAATTAAAGCAATTTGAGGGCTATTGTAATTGATTATGGTATTTCCCCCTGCTGGACCAACTGATGGACTGGGAGTCCCTGTGTGGGTGACTTTCATCCCTGCATGAGTGGATAAGCACAAGAGATTATGTACAGCAGTTGGTTTACTTAAACTAAAAATACTGTGCAAGTCAAACAAAAGCTACGTGCTACTCCTTCCCTAGGGCCTGGATTTCAGACAGAGCAAGAGGCTGACTTCTCGCTCTGTAGACTGCTTTGAGGCTGCAGTACTCAGAGGAAGTATCTGCACTGAGTAGCTCAACATGAGCTGTGGAGCTGTGTTCGAGGGTAATGCAACCATAATCTGTGCACAAAACAAGGTAGAAATCTTGGCAGGCCCCTTACTAGCTGTAAGGTGATGTCACACTTCTGTGTAGCAGCTGCTGTAGCTTTCTGAAAGGTCTAGAGGGTTTAAGAGCTACATTACAGCAACAAAACACACTCAGAAAATGTCAGTGTGACGATTTTGTAGGCTTTCAGCCTGCAACTTGCACACCCCCTGAGCATACTCTGGACGCCCAACATTTTGGAGTTTTTTTACAAGGCCTACCATGTGCCTGAAGGTCATCACCACTGACATTTTTGACCCAAAGAGCAATCAGGAGTCTTTCTTGGTGTTTTGGGATAATTCCACAGCAGATGGAAAGGTTCCTCCAGCACCGGCAATTCTCTGTGTGTAGTAGGAATTAATGATGAGAAATGACAGCTAAATGGACAGTGCTTGTGAGATAGAAAATACAGGATTACGATTATCATCACCGCTCTCAAATTTTCCAGCTTTCCAAAACCTGCCCAACTCTGCCTGTTTTGTCCTTTCTATTGCTTCTGTGCTGCCTTCTCTCTCATTTCACCCTTTCTTGTGCTATTTGCAGGACACAACATGGTATCAACAAGCCCCATTTTGCTCCTGCAAAGGAAGAAAACCTAAGTTTTTACTTTCTTCCCTTGCCTTGTGACTTTGCCAGTATTAGATGAGTGCACTGGTTAAAAAATAATCATGATTGGCATTTGTGGTAGAAGCAGAACTGATGCAAGATAAATCAATACGAACATGGGTTAAACCAGCTTCAATACATCTATCATAACAATTTACATAAGTTTAGATCAATTAATTAAACTAACTCACTTTTCTGGTAGAGAGGAGGCTTTATGGTGTGCCAAATTTAATTCATTGACTGGATTAAAATAATAAAAAAGGGTTGGCTGGTGACTTTAAAGTTCAAGATGATGAGTGACTGGTACCATCGTGGAGAAGGAACCATATGAATATAGCTGGATGTGTTCTTAAAAGATGAAAATTAGAAAGGAAGAAATTTCCCTTACAGTACAACGGTGTGTGATAACAATGATTACTCTGAATTGTTAACTCCGTGCATTATCAATACCTCTGTAACCTTTGTCTGTGCCAGATGGTCACCTCTAAGAAAAGCAAAAGCATTGCCTGTCATCTGAGACAGCATAACTAGTCTTTGCATATTCTTAGCTGGCCATTTTTACAGTGTAGAACTTCTTAGATGAAATCACTTTCCCCTTTAAACTCCTTGGTTTTAAGGTAAGTCTTGCCCCTGGGGAATGTGCAGTAATTTGGCATGAGTTTTACTTAAAAAGTTCTATCAATTTGGGCACCTGGACGTCTACCTCAGCACAGCTGAATAGTGGTAACTTCCTAAACTGTAGTTAGAGTCTCTAAACTCTCTAGGCCAGCCAAGACTTTGCTGACTCTCTGCAATACTTCCAAGTAGGCTGTCATTTACAAATTTCTGTATTGTGGGGTAGTTTGGAACACACCAAAATATCCACCAGGGACCCCTGGCTGAAATGCTCATAGAAAAAAATGGTAGGCTATGAAGGCCTACACTTCCCAAGGAGAACATTTTGCTGATTGCTGGGACCATTGTCATTTTTACCAAAGCCAGTTTTGCAGAGCTTATCAGTTATAAGTCAAAGAATGACTTTATGTGAGAACTCTTCATCACCCCCTTTCCATTCCAGAGATGACCTCCAAGGAAACATCATTCTCAAGCCCCTCCATTACTTGTTGCCATGTAATTATTGCTAGCAGTCCACATGCCTGCACTGTGACCTGTCTGGGACTCACAGCAGGTATTGAGATGGTGTTTCTAATTTTTCCCTGTAGAAAGGTTGGAGGTTTTATGCACAGACTATGTAATGATGCAAATATATTTGTTTTATTACGCCTCAGCTCCCCAAAGAATGTCCTGTTTTTCTCTAATGCACAGTCCACTTTAAGAGCACATATCATTTATATGACTAGGATAGAATGTTGCGTGGATGTGGCTTTCTGTAGTTTGCTTTCCCTCCTTTCCCTGCTCCAAAACCATGTAGGGATTTTTGGTGCCTTGATGACTAACGTTTCCTTTAAAACAAATTATTGAAGATTGTGTACGTGCACTTTCTCATGCTGGGTGAGACTTAATTAACTTTCACCAGGCTCTGATTTCCCAGGAAAACAACCTATTCCAAATTCAATAATAACAAGACCTAAACAAATAGAAAAATGAGGTTCTTCTATCTGAGATCATGTAAGATATCACTTCAGCACACAAACATTCTCATACAAATACTTCTGTTCTTCTGATCTCTGAAACTCAAGGGGGCTGATTTTATTTGGTCCACTTATTCCTATCTGGTTTCTGACTCTGCTTTTTTTCTCCGGAGTCTGGCTGATATGTAAGGAGCAAATCATGGCAAATAGTTCCTGTCTTGTCTAGTTAATTGCTACACCAACACTATGAGCAGCAGCAAAAGAAGCAAGATGGGAGTTTGAAAAACAATAATGTAAAATGTTTGGTAAACAGGCATAGAAGGAAAAAGACAGGACTAGAAAATCATCAGTGTTGCTCGTGTATCACATCCCTCTTACCGTGTTTAATAATTCTTTGCCTTAATCACAGAGCTGACTGTCACAGCGCTTCCTCAAGATTGCCTGCTATCTTGTACTCCACATATAAGTACATTTTCTTAGTACATGGAGACTTATGAATTACTGGCCACTACTATTGCAGTAGTAGTGTGATGCTTTACTCCATCCTCTTCTGTCAAGCATTTTTGTTGTGTCCTGTTTGCTTCTCTTATCCTTCTTGGCAATGAGCAGTTTAGGATAAAACAGTTTTGTCTGTCATAGCAAAGATGCATGAAACTGCTGCCAGCTTGAGTCTTACGTGGTATGCATTTAAAGTCTTATCAAGCTTTCACCTTGATTGGTGCAAAAGGGAAGGTTCCCACTGAGTATTTCCCATTACCAAGAAATATTCTTCAAATATATTTGGAGCTCTGGTGCAGTAATTTGCTGCCCGGGTGTAGCAGGCTATCAAAAATTTAGGGTTCTAAAGCTGGCAGAAGACTAACAGCAAACTACATGGGTGGACATTGGTCTTTTCTAGCAAGGAGGTTACTGAGACTTGAATCAATTCCTTCACACCCATAAGAAATAATGAGTTTGAATTTACAGAGCATCACCTCTTGAACCAGCACGGATAGCTACAATGCAGCCACAAATAGCAGTTTCTAACTGTCAATGGCTAGGAAAATACAGCTGGATTCTGGTTCAGTCCAGCTGGACTCAAAAAGTTTGGACTGGTTACTTCAACTCCAAATCTGTGTATCCCACTGAAGAAGCTGAATTTTGTTGAAAATTTTGGTTTTAAATGAGGGAGGAGCTGTTAAACGTTGGACTCTGATTTTCTAGCTTTATGAGGCAAGGTTTCATGTGATGGTACTAGCTCAAGGTGCTGATATGCTCCTCTACTCTTCCCATTGCCCTGTCTCTTCCTACCACTCTGCCTCAACACATCACTGCCTGAGGTGCACAGGCATGGTTGTTCCTACAACACAGTGAACGTAATCACAGAATCATAGAATCATAGAATGGTTAGAGCTGGAAGGGGCCTTAAAGATCATCAATTTCCAACCCCCCTGCCATGGGCAGGGACACCTCTCACCGACCAGGTTGCTCAAAGCCCCATCCAGCCTGGCCTTAAACATTTCCAGGGATAGAGCCTCTACAGCTTCCCTGGGCAACCCGTTGGTGCCTCACCACCTTCACAGTAAAGAATTTCTTTCTGGTATCTAATCTAGATAAATCTATCGACACACCTTCTCAAGGAGTCTTTTTAGGAGTCAGGCTGGGTCCATGCTGGCTTTGCTGGAAGGTCTCAGGCATGAGGGGAGCTGGGCAAGCAGCGTCAAGTGGGGCAGCAGCCCCTTAGACTTCTGATAGTACCGCTGTTGGAGAGAGACTTCATATCACAAAACCACAGATGAGGAGAGGACTGCCAAAGGGCTGGGTGCTATCAGACTCCAAAGGCACAGGGAGAGCTTGCTATGATCCCCCATCACTTGTGGTTTTCAGATTTCTACTCATTCAGTCAACACAGAGCAGCACTAAATTAAATACTTGACTGTTAAGGTCGATTCAGTGACCTCATTTGCAGAAGTGTAGCTCCTACTGGTGTCACATTCCAGGTTAGAAGCCAAACTTCTGGAATCAGTTTTGTAATGCATGGGGCCAGATTTGTATTCTTGCAGCGCTACACCTGCCAGAGAAGGGCTTTGTGCCTGCTTCGGGAAAACCCTGCCTGCTGCCTGACGTTTGTGCATGGAGATTATCTCTGCTTCCTCACCTGTAAAAAGATAATTACACTGCCCAAGTTTCTAAAGAGCCTTTACGTCTCCAGATAAAATGTACTACAGAGAGGCACTACATGAATTATTCAGGCTAAATTAAATTAATGAAGACTGTGGAAATTCAGTTGCTTTTGTTTCTTTTTTTTCTGTGCTAGGTTCAGATCCTGCAGTGGCCTTTGTGGTCTCAAAATATTCTGAAAGCAGACTGCTGCTAGCTCACAGCTCTGCTGAAAATATTTTCTTCATTGTCTGAAAATATATTAATTTAATTATTGACGAGCCCATTTGTGCGGGAGCTATTGAAGCATGACCAGCTCACCACAGTGTTTTCTCTAACCATAGGCTGCCACAGGGAGCGAAGAATGAAAAGTCAATGCAATCTCTGCAAGACAGCAAGATGGATTTACGAGGAATTACAGGCTGGTTTATAAGGAAAAAAATATTACTTGGTCAACAATGTAGGATTATAAGGACAGTTCTTGCACCATCCAGGAAGGACCTAGACAGAACATGTACAATGTCACTCCAGGATGTCTTAAATCCTTTGCAATAGTGTTTTTGGGTTAGTTGTGCTACTGTTCCTGCTCAGGGCCTCTGTGCAGCCCCTCTCCCTTCCTCTGTCCCCAAAAAAAAGGAGATGCCTCCTGGATGAAATTCTGCAATTCTTACCCCAGAACTTGGGTTGTGGGGCTGCCAGCACTGGAACACATAAAGGTTTCGTTCTGGCAGCCTGAAACAACAGCTTAACTGAAGTAAAAACATGATTTATTCTGCCAAAAAGCTACAGAGTTCTTAGTAGAATGGATTTAAGAGAGGTGTCTTGCACATTATTTTTGTACTCATGTTTAACGTTCCTTCCTGGAGCTTAGGCAGAACTGGCTTTTTTCCCCAATATGGAGATCTGGAAGCTGTCCATCATGCTTGCAGCCTAGTTCCCCTGATTAATTTATAATTTTTTTAACATATCTTTAGCCTGTCAGATTTTCCCAGTCCACATAATCTCCTGCCCTTTCCTGGAATCTCAGAGATGTTAGGGGCTCATTTGAAAGCAGACTCATCTATTGGAGGAGTCTCCCAGCCTGGCTGGGTAGAGCCAGACATTGTTATCCTCACTCCTTTGAAGCTGCGTACCTGAGCCTGGCTTAACTGGGTCATTATTTTACTTTTCCTTGCTCAGATCTGTAACAAGCCCTTTATTACTTGCTTTCAATTAATTCTAAGAATTCAGGTGAGCAGCAACAGGAAATGTGAGGAGGGGGCAGGAGGAGCTGTACAGCATTAATCAAAGGGTGGTGTAGGCGTTTTCCCAGTTTGCCCCACCTTGTTACTGTAGGCATCCCCATGATCCTGAAAATAGGGATTCTTGCCTAGAGCTTACAATGAATAACCTGTCAGTGCTGCATTTCTGTTTATTTTAATTAACAAATTTATTTAAATAACAAAGGGAAATGCGGCAGGCAACCAGGCTTGGCCATGCCAACCCCTCCCTGCCTCCTTGTTGAAGCTGGGCTGAGCCCCAGTGCCAGACAGCTCCCGCCAGACCCAAAACCATGCCCAGGGCTGTGGACACAGCTGGGACATGGCTCCTGTCCCAGGGGCGGGCAGGGTACTCATCATTCATTGGGAAGTACCTAGCTACCTACTGGCCAAGGCAGCAGGTTTATTTTTCCAGAGGCAGATCTGAGACCCAGATGCACTCTGCACTGCTAGAAGGGGATGTGGCAGGGAGAGAAGGAAGAGAGTACCACAGATGCTCAAAGTGAGGTTTTGGCAGCAAGCAAGGGCATCCACTGCTTCTGTGTCTTACCAGCAGGAAGATGGATCTAGGAGCAGCCCACCTAAAATATGAAGAGGAAGATTCCTAAAGATTCCTAAAACCAGGGGGACCCAGCTATCCATTTACAGTGTCTTCTCCCCTTCCTTTTCTGGGTGCAGGTGTGCTTCAGATAAAAAGGAATTGTGGTTTGGAGTAACCTTACTGACCCACTGGAAACAGGGAGGCTGCCAGGGCAAGACTGTCCTGTAGAGCCCATCTCAGGTATGACCACTGCCTTTCCATGGTAGAGTAATGCAGGGCTGTGTCCCAAGGGTGGTGGGAGCACAGGCTGTGCCATTAAGAAGAGCCATGCCTTGCCCTGCTAAGGGCTTCACAGTGTCTCCCCATTGGAGACCACTGTGTCTGAGGCCAGGACTCACAGCGTTTGATGCCAACTGCTAGCCACAAGGGTGCAGGGGCTGTGGTGTGGCTCTCTAGCTGCTGAGCAGCTGCAGGGCACTTTTGTAGCAGGGTACAACTAGAGAGAGAGTGTTTTCCTTCACTCTGGTCCATGGTGGACATCTCTGAACCTGCCCAGCACCTCAGCCACACATAGTGAGCTGCAACATAAGGGTGTTACATTTTTGGAAGCACTGTGAATGTTGGGGTTTTTTTCCTTTCACAAAAATAAATCCCAGCCATTAGGAATGCATCTAGAAAATCCATTTGATATTTTGTGCTTTTGAGGTGAACTATGGACAAACTGGTGAGCATGTATAGATATTCTTGGTTAGCTATCTGGTGAGCTAAGGGTGTATTCTCCTCTTCTTGTTTCCCATGCAGTGAGAACAACTGAATATGTGAGTTCCCCACTCATTATCTGATCGCCTCCAAAAATAGGTTCCTGCATATTTCATCCACAGAAAACTTTGAGAGAGAAAAGACCTACTTTTTTTTTTTTTCTACCAGTTGTGCCTGAAGCCGTGCAGTACTCTGAGAGACTACTGAACAGCTTTCACACTTTCTCTTGCTTTGCAACAAGTCAGCTACATAGATGTCAGGGCCTTGAGGGCAGCCACAGGCCTTACTGCTCCTGCCCAGCTTCTGCTGGGGCCACCTGGGGCTCCTGCCCAACCTGAGGCCATCAGTTTGGGCTCCAGTGATGCTACAGCAATGCTGGTTGTATGCTGGGACCATGATGCAACCTTGTCTCTGGTCCTGTCTCCAGTCCCCTCTGCTTTAGCTCCTGACAGGAGCACCTGGATGGGGCCTGGCCACGATTCTTTGCTTTCCATCTCAGGGGCTGTTGATGGACCTTGTTATAGCTGTCATCTCATCCCACCATGGTCAAACCCTGTGGGAATGCATCCACTGGTGAGGGGCCTGTGCTGGAGTCACCCTCAGGTCCCAGCTCATCCTACTTTGGGAACAGCTGCCCCTTACCTAGAAGAAGTGGAAACAAGCTCTGACAATGCAAGCGTGGAAAACCAATGGTAATGAACAACCTCCATCTTGTAGTATTTCTGTGTGCAAACAGTAGGCACCATTACTGGCTCTGTGCTAAGTGATCAGAAAACATCTCCTACAGTCTGTGTGATGTATATAGCAGTGGTTTTGCACAAGAGCAAGAAGGAAGGGAAGGAGCTCAAATTCCAAGGTTACAGAGCCATATAAAATTCTTTAAAACACCCATTTAACTATCTGTAATTTTAGTTATATAGCCTACTGATTATCTGTCTTGTGATAATGCCTGGTTCTTACAGCAACTAAAAAGTTAACAAATCCAGTCCTCTCAAGCCTTTCATAATTTGGCACATGCTACATCCCCCTGATCATCCCAGAAGATCCGCTCCAGTTTGTTGATCTTTTCTCTCGTACTTGGGGAAAAAGCTCAGCTTGTGCTCCAGCTGTGAGTTTGCTAGTGCCCAGCCATGGGGAAAAATTCTCCCCTTGGCCTGTGGTTGCCCTCTGGCTAGTGCAGCCTGGCTGCCAAAGGAGCCCAGGTCAACCAGACTTACGGAGATGTTGATGTTTTCTCTGCCTCTCTCCTCTGAGCTCTTTCCAGCTGATTCCATCTTTCCTGAGATACTTAAAAGTAAGAGTAGTGCCCCTCTGTAGAGCACCATGAGACATGATGTAGCTCCTGCACAAGGCATCACTTGGTGGATGCTGAGGGGACAGGGACAAGCCTGTGAAGTTACCTGCATGTGAAGTAAATTGTATCTCTGTGTGAGCTGATCACAAAATGGACACAAAGATCAGAAGCAGCTTGCGGAATACAAACAAGACAGTCATAATAATGACTGATCTTGGGACAAGTCACCTTGTTAATTCTCATTTTTTTCAAAGTCTAGAAATGCTGACATTTCTATCTTTTCTTTAAAAATTTGTTGCATACCTTATGAACAGGAGAGCTGAGGCCAGACCTCCATAACCTTCTTAGATGTTATTATTTGTCAAAATAACATTTGGTAGAAGAAGCAAGACTGACAGAAAACAGATTTTTATAAATATTGCCTAGACTGCACCCCTAACTTTCTCTCTTTTCCTTCAGCTTCCTTTCTATTTCTTACTTACTTTCTTTCATCACTTTCATTTCCTTCTGACTCTTTCTTCTGTTTCCCAAAATCACTGGTCCTTTTCCTTGTTAATTTAAGCTTATGAAATAGCTATGAAATAACATTTTTTCCCCAAAGAAAAAATAAAATGCTGACATCAGAAAAGAAATCACTTCTAAGAATACCACTACTAGCATTTCATATTCAGCAATAAAAGACACAAGGAGCAAAATGAAGTTACCTTTTAAAAAGTCATTAATAGAAGCATAGTTTAAAAAAAAAAAACTTATTGAAAAACCCTAATTTATGTGTAAATATATACATATATATTTATTTACAAGAACAAGTAACTGCAAAATAACTACTAACTCTAACTGAGAGACAGTCGTCTGGAGTATTAGCTTCTCAGCCTAGCTCTTCCTTGTCCTTATGTGGGTTCTTTTTTTTCTTCAAAAAGAATTTATCGAGCACAAAACAGATATTCAATTTGTCTTTGATTGCCCACAGTTTTCCCCACTGATGCTAAGTCAAGAAATACCCAGAGGAACAAATTCAAATTATGAGGTGAAATGTGGGAAAACAGAGAGAGAGCAATTATGAGTGGAATAGTAGAACTACAGTTTTATGTTTGTAAAATCTTGCCTTTTCCAAGTGTTACTCTGAGGGTGCAGTTCACGTGACTTAACCACAGCCATGTACAGCTCCTAGAGGTGCTGTAGCATCACATCAGTCTCCAGTTCCTGGTCCAAGCTGCGTGGCAAGTTTTGTGCCATGGCTTTCAGCCTCGATCAGAAGTTTTATGTGCCTGAAACAGCATGTGTTCTCTCTGTTCAGGCACTTGAAATGCTGCCTTAGTCTTGATATTGCAAACATGTCAGTGACAGCCACACAAAATTCCCCTTATCAAAGGACCGATAAAGACCAAGAAGCCTGCAGGCTTGTGTCTCTCACCTCATTTGCCATATCAGCAAATTATTTCAATAGTGCCATGAAGAGCAAAAGGAGATGGATGCATTGTGGAGTAGAGAAGCAAGGTGAAAGGCAGTCCCAGAGACTGCAAACAGCCAAGAACAGATCCCAGTCTCAGCCCAGTGACCCTCTGAAGAAGAGGAAGGCTGCGTTGTTCCTGCGGTAGCGTGAGCTATGTCAGCACAATGTCCCAGAGACGCATGTCAACATGACAAGGAAATGCAATCCTGATGGCTTGTTTATCTCTTAGGGGGTCAGAAAAGATGCTGTTGGTGGTTGCAAATGAAAATGTCTTTTAGTACAACAGGACTCTCTGGAGGGTTTGTTGTATTCACCCATCATTATTGGTTAGCTACGTGTTCTGGCATATATCGGTGTGCTTCAGAAAGCTCAGATTCTCAACATTTCCCACATTCCTAACAGTTAAAGCTATCTGATCTCCTATGGGACAGCTGGATTTGCGGTGCTATTCAGCAGTAAGAACTATTCCTCCTCAGTATTTCATGGAATACTGAGGGGATGAGGTGCCACAGTCAAATGAAAGAAAACATTAGCACATATGAAGAAACCAAGGGAAGATTGGGCTTTCTTGCAGGATGCTCATCTGCTTGATTTTGAAATCCCACAACTTCAAAGAGACTAAGCAGGAATGACAAACTAGAAATATCCTTTCCTACAAAAGGTCGGCACGTACCTGTATTTCATAAGCCATTAGAATCTAAACTGTGAATGCCATCAGAAGCAAAGGATGCACAGTCTGTTAATTACAGATTAAGTTTACTGACAACACTCTTACCCAGGAATACTCTAGGTCACTGACAGAGATTAACACTGTCTTTAACAACCTGATTTACTGGATGACAGTTTTTGCTATAATCCATCCAGTGGGTGTGTGTCCAAGGGAGCACCCGCCTCATGTGGCTCTTTCTGGACAAGCAACTCAAGAGAAAGAAAGAAAGAAACTGGAAAAAAAAAAGAGAAGAAAGTGAATTTTCAAGGGATCTGATCAAGAATGAATTTAACCATAAAGCTAAACCCCACAGTAACCTGTCGTTTCCCCAGCATGCCTGGTTGAAGTCCAGGTGGTACATGAAGCCTAATTAAGCCAGCAGATGACTCTTCCCCTACCAAGTTCACCATCCCTGGTTTAGGCTGTTGTTTTATTCAAGCTGCCTTTTTCCGTAGAGGGGACTAGAGCATCCACTGTCAGAAAAACAACAGAACCCACTCCCTCTGCAAGTACCACTTAAAGAAATAGCAAATAAAATCCAGAGGCTTCCTTTGACCCTGTACCAGGATCCACTTTTTAATCCCCATTAAAAGAAATAAATCTCAGCCAGGTAAGCAGCTCCAGCCCCCACCCCGCTGCTGGCCCACCTGCAGGGCTGAGCTAGGGCAGGGCAGGGGCAGGGAGGGAGTCTTAGAGAGGGGCATGAGCTACTTTGAGGGGCACTGGCACTGCAAGAAGTACATACACAGCAACAGACATCTGCAAGGGACAAGACCTGGGGGCAGGGAGGCATCTCATGCTTTTACCCACCTTAGTGAGGCCTAATGGAGCTAGGCCACAAGTGAAAAGATGTTACAGAGACTGCTTTTGCCCTCTTTACACTCCAGCAAACTTCCTTTTCCTTCCTTCTATCTAACTTGGCTCACAAGTCATTAAAGCTGGCTTGGCAGCTGTTTGCGGAGGAGGTGGAGGGCTCCCGGTACTTGAACTGCAAAGGTGCATCCTGGAAAGGGGAGGAGGGCTCGGCAGTGAAGGCAGCTTTGCCTTTCACATCGCAGGACAGAAACAGAGGTGGCAGAAAGTAATTTTACACTGAAGAAGCTATTCTGGGTACCAGGCACGTCAGCTTTACTTTGGCCAAAATATTTTCTGTAGCTTTGTCTACTCACTTCCTCACCATAGGATTCACACTAATAGTAGTGCCTGGGGCTGCTAGTGATGCAAATCTTCCAAGGCCAAAAGTTGCCTCCCAGGATAAAAAACTAGTATTTCTTCTGTTCAAAACACTATGTGACCTTTTTAAATAGTTTTGTTTCCATTTCCTTTGCCTTCTCTGAGTGCCTGCAACACAGGATGGTAAACAAAGGCACCAGTTTCCTTATAGCAAGGCATTGTGCTGACAATACATTGCATTTATCTTCAGGCTTCACTGGGGTGCTTTGGGGGATGTCCAGCCTCCTCCGTACTGTGCTTTCTTTCTGTTCTTTTAACAGGGCTTTGGAATGATCAGTGTCCCTGGAGTGTCTGTTACTCCTCTTTCACTCTTTTTTCTTTACTTCAGAATGTGCAACCCTCTTTTTTCTTTTTGGTTGTTTTTTTTATTTGCCTCTTGAGAAGGTAGAAAAATAAATGGATTTGTGGAGAACGAGGTCCTTTTTTGAACAGTTTTGCGAGATGAATATGGCATAAACAAAATGCTTTCTCAAGTCAAATTGGCTCAATTCTGGCTGATTGCTTTTTTGAATCTAGATTTCAATGCAACTCTGATCAGATCAGCCATTTTCCATAGCTAGTATTTTTGGCCTGTGTGTTATTTTAAGCCTATCATTACCATGGGACATGAATTAATTTGGAACTCATTAATAATCAGTATAATTCCTTGTCATTAGAAATTTCTTATTGGAGTAACCACTTGTGATGTAAAATACAATTCCCATGAAGCAACCGTCTTTGCAGGTATACAGCTGGTGATGATGAATTAATATGTAACTTTATATTAAACTAATATTCGACAAAATAATAAAAAGCCTTAATACGTTCCACGCATAATTAATATAAGATCAGAAGAACGAAAGGTACAAGTGGAAATAGGATCATTTTTTTGGATATCAGAATTCCCCTTTTTCGGTGTGGTACATTAGAGGAATTTTATGTTGCATACATATGCATCTTTCTCTGCACAATGTATTCTTCTGCCATGTATAATGGAACACACAATGAGAAACACTGACATAGCCAATGAAGACAAAGTCCTTCCCAACATTAACACAATGGCTGGCAGTTCATCTTGTCTGAAGAGAAGATTTTAGAAATCAATGACACTTGAAAGCCTATGAAAGAGAAAGTTAAGTAAAAAAAAGAGCACTTTCTTCTTGGAGAATGGACTGCAATCTTCTCTGTTTTTCTCTAAACTTTCACTGAGCTACCGTATCTATAACTTGACCCTCTTCAGAAGTTATAGTTTTTATAGAAATGCTTGTACTCAGGCTAACAAAGCTGAGCACAAGTATTCATGCTGCTCTCAAGGGGTGTCAGTGTGGCACATTTCCCGGAACAATGATGGGCCCTAGCGGGGGAAGAGATTTTAAGTAGCTTTGAAAGAAAGTGGAGCATTCCCCTTGTTTTGTTTCTCTTCCCGTGTGTTTAGCTACCTCCACACCCCCCCTTCCCCCCGCCGCCCTCCCTCCCACCACCCCCATGTTATCACAGAAAACAAACACAGTAGTTCTGGGTAAACTTGGTGAGATTGAAATTTAAGAAAGAGCCTTTTCTGTGGTCACACTTCTGCTGTTAACTTTTGAATTCTTTTCTGGAAGATGAGGAGGAAAAAAGTGGCTGGGCCTGGAAGCAGATCCCCTTTTTGGAAGGAGAGGTAGGACAGGAACAAGGACATGTCCCATGAGCAATTCATTGTCTCTTTTGCTGTCCAGCTTGATCCTACCCCAAATGGTGGCAAGTGTCTCTGGGCAAAAGTTTCTGGCAAATGCGTGCAATCACCAGGAGCATCTCTGTTGCAACAGATCAGGCCACTTTTTCAACTCATGACTGCCACTAACAGTGTTTGATGTCTCCGCTTTCAGATTACTTCTATCATTCCTTCTAACCTCCGTGGCTGGATGGAATAGGAGGCTGACATTAACCTATTCATATTAGCTTTAAATGTTGGCATCATCCATGGGAAAACAACTCCCAGTGCACCAATGGCTGTACCAAAGCAGCAATGGCTCTGTGCCAGGCAAAGGACTGTACTTCATCTGCCCCAATGTAATGTGGACAATTCTCTGCCAAGTGGTTGTCTAAACCCCTCTTTGGCCCACGCCAGCAAGACTTCTCTTTGTAAAGTGAGCATTTCTACAGAGTTTGCCTCTAAAAACTGCCCCCCCTTGGAAGTGCCGGTTTCTTTCTGTGCCCCTTGGTGGAAACCTAGCTAGCACCTTGGGTAGGGGCAGCTTCCCTGTGTGAGAACTACTTCCAGGTGGAGCCAGTCCCACCTCCAGCGACAGTGCCCTGGGACCTCCCTTCAGTTTTCAGCATGAGGAGACTAAGCTCCTGATAAAGCGAAGAGTTGCCTTAGAGTCTTTCACACCTCAGATACACTGTGAGGAAAGAGACCTTCATCCTCCTAATGAGCAAACGTGTTCAGAGTAAATGCACTCCTTGAAGGGCGTTAATGCTTTCATCACCACTGGCTAATGAGCCTGAACTTGCACCTTGGACTAGATACTAATCAGATTCCTCTTTCTGTACTCTCTAAAGCAGTGCAATTCAGTCTGCCAGCTGGCAGTGATGCTATTTAAAAATAACCACACATGGGTGTTCTTATTCAATATTTCTGTCACAGGAGTTGGTAAAGGTCTGGTCTGGGCCCGTTTTAATACGCATTGCACTCTTAATTTCTTTTCAGGTTATTATTAACTTATTCAATTTACAAAATCAAATAATACACCTTTAAATTGAAGAGTAACTATTTCTTGGATAATGTAATTTGATTTTTTTCCCCTCAAAATTTCGAATTACATTGGTCCTGGGTTTTTTTTTTGTAATCATTTGCATAATCTACAACACTTTCAGGACTTTCTTACTTTGCATAAATCAATTTCACTTCTTGTTCACCTCATCACTTTCAAGGGGATTCTTTTCTGCTTTACTGGACTTAAATTAATCCTCTGGAGGAAGCAGTGTCATGACTTGGCCAACATCAAAATCTGCATAATGAAAGCAATTTTTTCCATTTAAATTGGCACTCAAGAATATCACTGCTCATTAGCAGACTTTAGTTCTTTTATTTCATTTTAAGTGAGAAAGACAAGCGTTCTTTCTCTATTGTGAGCTTCTTCCATAAGAATTTATTCAGAAACCTTTAAATTTATTGCAGTGCAAGTTAGGTGCCTAAATACCTTTAAAAATAAGTCTATGTGATTTGTAGAGTATTAACATCACTAGCAAGACCATCAAAATTGCCATGCTTGATCAGAGTGGTGGTTTGTCTCGTTTGGTTTCTCTCTGGGGTCAAAACCAATCTGAGAAGATGGTTAAATAATGGATGAATGTGGAATCACTTATGATGAAAGGGAAATTTCCTCCTAATTCCAGGCACTCGGCAGATGCTTCTGCTGATGGTGATCTTAGATGAGACTTACAACCAAATCTGTACTGAAACTTATAACTGAGAAGAGTGCTCAGTATAACAGGAGAGCTTCAATAAAAAAGCTCTTAGGCTGGAAGGGAGTGATAAGCAAAATCTGTGTTGCTTGTCTCTTGGGAACACACCTGGAAACCAACCGCATCTGTTTCACTGGAAGTCTCCAGGGCTGTTTAGCCTTCCAGGGTAGATGCTCTCACACTTTCCTGTAGTCTGAAGGCTCTATCATTAATAATTCCCTATTTATCTTTCACGGTTTCAAAAGAAATGTCTGTCTGCGGGGAGGAAGAGCGCTTCTTGCTCTTGGTCCTGTAACACAGCTGCAGATGGTGCAGCTTTAGCTCCTCATGCACATGTAGGCTTGGTCAGGCCCAAAAGCCAGAGGCTTGTCTCTGTGGTCTCATTTCAGGCTCCCCTGTACCTGTCATGCATGATTTGACTAAGGTGTCCCCAGGGAACACTACTGATTTAGTGATCCCAGGCAATCTGCAGTCCACACTTATCTTTTCCATACCATCTTGTCACATTTCCTGGCAAAATACGTGTTTTACTGGTTTGGGTCTATCTAGTTGTCAAAAATGACATTCTCTTTCTTTGTAAGACTTTTCTTGCAACTCACTGTTTCCATTTGAATGTAGCAATGGTATGTGCTTGCCTTCTGTTAGGTTTCCTCAGTTATGAATGAGAAGTTGCTTTTGTCTGTTAAATTCAACGCTAAAGAGCATTTAAACACTCAGAAGAAAGTGTTGATGCACCTACTTCTTCTGCATAAACGTACATTTTCCCAGTCATTCTTTATTTCTTTGTCATTGCCATGTGTAGAAGGAACACAGCAGAATAAACTGAGACTCTGATAAGAAAATATACATTTCAGAAAAAGCATTGAAGGTTATGTTTAATTTGGTAATATATGTGAAAGATTTTTTTTTTTAATTACTTTCCTAGTTAGTATGTGTTATTCCAAAATACATATCTTCAATTTTAGAAGTTGTCAGAGGAAATTAATAGTTTTACCACTTGTTAAATGCCTGGTTTGTCTTTACATATTCAGTGCCAAATTAAAAAAATCTGTTTATGCAAAATTTATTTATGCTAAGTCTTGAAAAAGATTTACATACTAGAAAAGTGGAAGACATGGTGATCTTTTTTATTACAAGACACGTTAAACACAAAGCTTCTGTCTGACGTATTTCAAGGTGCATATTTTTGTTTTGTCTTCCATCAGTCTTTCCCTAATTCCCTGATCTGCTGCAAAATAAACATAGGAGAAAGCAAGAGCTTTTGACCTCAGATCAACATTATTTTCTAGCTTATTTATCAAAAGTTTTTCAAATGAGATGCCTTGGCTCATCAGATGTATAACTGAATAGAATTAATCCCGTTTAGAAAATGTATCCTATTTACCCCAATATCTTTGGAGAGTTGTATGTGTGAAGGCATTCACCTTCTCTGCACTCATGGATGAGATGCCTGGAGCTGGGGTGAGTGGAAAAGAGTGGGGATAGTGACAGCCCATTATTTGGACACTGGCAGAGTGGAGAGGGGGAAGGTGAGTTTGGTTTCTTCACCCTGCGTCATTTCAGAGCTTAGGTTGAAGTTACTGGATAAAATGGTTAGTGCATGCAAAGACATGGTATAATTTGGACCCAAATCTTCCATTTCCCTGGTGACTATGCCAAATCCTTGGCAAGAAGGGAGCAACAATGCTATTGAAAGAGGCAGATGCTGCTCAGCCCTTTGGATAAATGTTGGTAGAGGATCCATACACTGCACAGTGCTGACCTGTGGATAGAGGCACCTGCCAGAGAGAGGCAGGGTTTTGGATACAGCCTTGCGGGCAGCATTTTCTCTGTGTCAGCCTTGAGCGTCCTCCTGCTGACAGTATTATCACTAGCTGCTCCCTGTTTAGGCTGCTGTTTCCTTAGTCCCTAACCCTCTAACAAGCCCTGCACAACAGGGAGCACAGGGCTGATGGTTCCCCTTCATGTCCATACTTGAAAACATAGATTTTCACTCGTTGAAAATAAAGAATTTGCCTTCTACCAATTCTTGAGTTTTCAGCCAGAAGAAAACAATTTGGCCATTTTATGCCATTGTAGAGTAAATCCTTGGACCATGGGGGTGCAAGAAGGACAGTATACTGCAGAACAATAAAAAAGCCTACTGCAAAAAAGTTGTGGGCCTAGTAGAGCTGGAGCTCCTACACTCAGGATGGAAACTCCTCTATCTCCCTGAGGTCAGCTGATCATAGTAATTGGAAGCCAAAAAAAGATCCTGCTGCAGAGCAGTGAACTATAGCAAACTCTAATATTGGGAGGTTTTTTTCTTCTATTTGTTTTCAATTTTCAAGTAAGAACAGAGAACATGCTCTTCATCCCAGGAGTTTTCACTTTAATGGGCTGTTAATGAGCTATCAATTACTTATGCAAAATGAAACACACACATATGCACACATTACTATTCCTTAGCTGAAGGTTTGCTGTGTTTAAATGTTGGGGGCTATAACCTTCTCAACTGGGCCACAGGCAAAACATGCGTCTTCGTCTGCGTTCACTCTATTACAAGGTCTAGCATGTAACACTTCAAGAAAAATTACACATCTGAGGTTCCTGGACTCATGCTCTAATCTCATGCAACACTGGCAATTCCCTGGTTAAGTTGATACGTAACACTTCTCTGCTATCCAGCAGTCGCAGCGTATTAATCAATCCTCAAGCCCTCTTATGAAGCACACTAGCTGTTAATCTTATTTCTAGAGGCACCGTCTCCTTCTTGACTTTACAATGGCTAAAAAGCATTTCTGTCCATTCACAAGGGGACCAGAAGCTAAACTTTCTTCCACCAAGCCTTTGTCATCCACACAGTGAGGACTGATCATTGTCATGAGCTTGACCTCATAATGAAATTGGTGACCTTGAAGGTGACACAGGCAATAAAAATCCTCTTGTTCACCCCAAGTTTAGAAGCCATTTGCCCGACTCCTTTGATCAGCTGCCTCGTGAATGAGGAGCCCTCAGCAAGACCTGCCTGAACCACTTAAGTTGCTCCCTCCCATATGGGGACAGAGGAAGCATTTGTGTGGCCCAGGAGTACCAGGACATGGATTGCTAATCTCAGTACTGGGCTGCTACGGATACTTTTCTTTCCTCAGAGCTCTCTCCTACATTTCCCTGCATATTCCATTCCCTGTTAACCCTATAATCATCCCTGGGGAAGCCTCCAGCCCAGGGACCAACAGCATCCTACCACCCATTGCATTCCCTGCCCCATAACCTTAGCTGTTACTGCCAGAGCTCCCCCACCCAGCTGCCTGAGCAGAGCAGCACACAGAGGTGCTGGCAGTGGGAGTGAAAAACAAACAGAAAGTGCAAAACAGTATAGAAAGGGCATCTTTGTTTTAAAAATGCGTTGATTTTTTCCTGCTTATGTGTGTGTGTGTGTGGTTAGACCGTATCAAACAAGCTTAACACCTTGGAATTTGCCAGGCTGATAAGGGTTAAGGTATTTATGAACTTGTTAAGAGATGGAAACATTATGCACTGTTCACAATGTTTAATTTTAACTGCCACACTCGAGAGAATCTTTGATTACATTATCAGTTTACTCTCATTGAATGTTAGTCATTGTATCTTTTTTTTTTTTACAGTACTATTTCTGTGTTAGAAAAGATATTTCTCCTAATTTACTGTAAATGGAAGATTTCAATTAGCCAACCTTTTCATGTAGAAGATTCCAGCTACTGAAGTCCTGGGCCAGTATAGGGTTAAATGTCAGTTTAAAAGATTAATGACTTAACTGAAAACATTTTATCACAGGTACAGGAAATAATTCCTGTTCCCAGACAGCCACAAACTGTGTGTGCCGTTGAGGAAGGGAACTGCACAAACCAATAATGACTGATTGCTCCTGTACCAGCAAACGGCAGTGATAAGACAAAAATCATTTTAAGAATCAAAGTGGCTGAGCTCATTGGCCAGTGCTGATGCTGTGGGGCTGAAATACGAGGTGCGCTGCCTACCTGGGGCTGCCTTTTTCCAAAGATGTTCAGAGCCAGTGCCCTCATCTGGCTTTCTCAACACAGGATAGCAGGGATATGTGCATTCATGCCAGATTTAGGTAAGTGAGAATACCCCTGCAGCAGGGGTGGGTTTTATTCAGAGTTCAAAGCTGTGGTTTGGATTCTCAGAGGCTGCTGCTGGGATGGACAGGATTTGGAATTGGAGCTTCAGAGGCCCAGCAAGAAATCTATCATCAAATTTATAGCAGCTCTGAATTACGCCTTTTTTTTTTTTTTTAAATTTCCATCTTCTCCTTCCTTAAAAGTAACAGAACACCCCACCACTTCACCTTTCCTCACACACTTTGCTCTTCCTTGTAGCATTCAACACATTGCTGGCTGTGACTATAACAAGATGCAGCAAACAATGCACCTGCTTGACTGACAATTCTGCCTGGAGAACATCCAGGAGCAAAATGGACAGAAAACTCTCCTGGAGCACAAACATTCAGCAGCTACAAGAACAGCGCACAGAATATTACATAAACGTTTGGCCGCATGTGTTTTAAGGCTTTCTTGCCCACAGAAAAGGAAATTAATCTGATGTTTAGATTAGGTTCGTGTCTGCACACTGTAAGTACGGATTTAGTGGCTTTTTGGCCAGAAATGAAATCAAAGATGCTCAAAACCACAAACTTTAAAATGTTCTCTCTTTTCCAGGACCAAATCCTTAAGTTGTTAATTGTTAAAAAGGCAAAACTTGGTCTTAAGGAGGACAGGAAAATATTGGTCCTTCATCCACTGAAAAAATGTATCTTGACTGGGTGGGTGACTCCTCTGAAACCACTGCCCCACTGTGAGCCTGCTCAGGGAAAAAAAGTATATAAGAAGAACTCCTTCAGGGCAAGAACTGTATCATTTTACATTACACTTTCATTTTTCAATGCAAGATTTCTCTGTAATTTTGCAAAAGCAGCCCGCACTAGTAGTAACCATCCTTATTCTAGCAGGCTGAGTGGCATAAAAAGTCCTGATTCTCAAGGAATGCCCTGTACACCACTACCATGGACACACACAAAACCCCCACTCACTTCAAAAATATTAGGCTGCAAAAAACAGGCACAGAAAGGGCAACGTGGCAGTTTTTTGGACAACTTAAATTCAGACTTCGCGTGACTGTGTTACAGGACAGTCTTACACAATATTTCTCCCTTGGTCCCCTGCACTGGGAAGTGCATGGGAGAAGGCAAGTTGCTAGTTGAGCAGATAGTTAATACTTTATTTTATTTCCTGCTTTCTCCAGTTTGTAGCCCCAGGCCTCGTGTACTGTAGACTTTTCAAAACAGCTCTGTGTAAAGATGTGTCTGTTTTCTCCTGGCCTTTTCTTTAGCCTTCATCATTGTTACTTCTGGGGGCTTCATACACTGGTTGTTTTTCACTGTTTTGTAGATACTGTCTCCTTTGGTTGGCAGAGGACTGAGGTATTGAGAGGTCAAGGTCAGGGTGGTGTGTGCCTGACAAGGGAGCTGGACCTACTTTCCCTTGAGCAAGAGCAGGCTGGGAGTTCAGGACATTGCTCCCATCTACTTCAGCTGCAGATATTCTCATATCTACAGCACCGGGGAAAAGGGTAAAAAAGGGGTCCAGGATGATCTGTAGTGACTGGACTTTATAGTGATGAAGAAAAATAATGGAAAAATGATCCAAGCATAGCCAGACTCTAGCTGGTACTGCTGCTCTGTGGAGAGTCTGTAACACAAGCTCTGCCAGGCCTCAGCCGCCGTTACGCATTGAGGAGCTCCAGGCTCGGGCCTGTCAGAGGAATTTAACCTGTCCCAGTGTGGTGCATGGTTTTTCTTTCCAAGAGCAAAGCCTGTGTGAGAAGACTTGCCCCACCACACAGCCCAGCACAACTGCCTGTTCCTGTCACAGCTGGAGCATCTCCTCAGTCAGGTCCCACCAACAGGATATCTGCGTTGCAATGCATAAAGGAGCAGCATCACCTTGTGTGGGAGGGGGTCCTGCTGGGACATCTTTGGGTGCCACTTCTCCTGTACTCTTTCTGGAAATAATGAGTTGTAAGAAGGAATCTTTTTATAGGAAGTTGCACAAAGGAGCTACACAAGTTTTTTGGTTCTGCCTTTGCATCCCAAAATATGCAACTTTCTTCCTGATACTGTATGATCTTCAGTTACCATACAAAAATAAATTATCTGTGGGAGAATGAGGGCAAGCTGAAAACTTATTTATCACCCAACCATTATAATGTGGTTGATGATCAAACAACCTGTGAAGCTGAGATAATTTTCTTCATCTTCAAGTAGCCACTGGAAAGCCTCATTACATGCCTGAAGTTGCATTGCTTAGCAACAACATTTCAGAAATTCAAGTTATCAGCATGATCACTAATAAGACAGTAAGCTGCAAAAGAATCCTGAATAAACTAGATGCATTTGCATTTCAAAATAAATGAGAGTAAATGTCAGATTGTGTTTTGGAGTATATGAACTCTTCTTAGCATAGATGTGTTGCATTTACTCAAGCTTTTGTACGACGGAGTTAAATCTGAAATGTTTCTAAAATTTTATAAAGTCAGCGTGTCTGAGCTCTGGATATTTTACTACTTTTCAACTGTTAACTTTAGCTAAAAAAGTCTCATGTCAGAAGAACATGGCAAACACAAGAACAATTAGAAGTGGTATTTTCCACTGCAGGGCACAACTATGAACAGGACAAAGATTTGAAGGACCATTTGGTTTATTCAACTATAGTTTTGAGAACACCGTTTTACATGTTAAATACTTGGGAAGAAATTTTTTATAGGTCGTATGGAAAACCTTCGTGGCCTTTGTGTAAAAATGTAGACAGTTTAGAGTGGTTCACAAAACCAGAGTAAGTCTGGGACAGAAAACAGAGCCATGGAAAATACTTGGTGAATGTAAAGGGAATGATAGCCCAAGCCTATTGATGTCATGTTGCCTTTCTCACCTGGTTATAATATTGGGCTGATCAGCATCCAAGAACAAAAACATGTCAGTGGCCACAAAGCAGCTGGTTTGAATTTGTCCCTGTTCTGTCTCCAGGGAATTTACTTGAAATGTTTCTGTCACTCATTCACTCACAGTCATAGCATTTAGGGGAAAAACCTCACTTCTTCCTGTTCTCTCTACAGTCAAGCCTCACCTACCTACCATCATCTTACCTACTTACTTGTACCTTCTCTAGCCAGCACGTGTATGGATATTCAGGCATTTCCAAAAGGTGCCACATCCCACCTGAACAAAACCTTCTCTTTGACTGCAGAGGAAGCCTTTTTTGCTTCAAAATGCACTCACTGAACAAGAGGAGATAATTTTTTTTTTTTTCAAAAAGCACCATGGGGATAAACAGAGCCAAGCAGTGATGGCTCTGAGAGTGGGATGCACAGGAATGACCTTAGATGAGCAGTAAGAGCGCAAGGGGAAACAGGCAGAATGGAAAAGTCAGCAGAGTGAAGGCTACCTATGAACCTCACCCAGCACATCACAGCAGGACCTTTGAGGACACCTTCTTTTCTGTAGATCTCCTTGCTTTATGTAGGACCCAGGACCTATTCACTTGGACGGCTGAAACTCTCACCTTTATTTAGTAAACCCTAATCTTTATTTGTATGGGGCCTGAATTTCTAGTTTATTTACTGTGCTTAATCTCAATGATTTTGCAAGTTATCTTTCTAGAGCACTTTCGAGGTGCAAGGAAAAAGAGCTGGATAGTTGCGTTTTAATGGTGGGAGACTGATGCACAGAGACATTTATTGGGGTGCTTAGTCTGAGAGGTCTAGAAGATGATTTCTCAGAGCTCTCAGCAGTATGTATCGTTCTCCTGTGTCCAGACCATGGCTGATCTCCATTATGTTGGCAGCCACAACTTCCCAGCACTTCTCCAGTCAAGTGCTAGGCTCTCAAGTGTAGCAGTAAGGGATTATCTGTGAAAAGTTTGTCTTCAGAGTCTTGCCTTTACTGAGTTGGACACGTTGGATAAGCTTAGCAAAAGACAAAGCTACTGATGCTACATAGACTGCAAGTCCCCTTTTGCACCACCGATGGAGTGGTCTTATTCCTGCAGCAGTGTTAAGATCTGTACTTGTATAGCCTGTATTTTTACAATTCTACCCAGGATGAGTTAGATATTTCCTTCACAGCTTCCTCCCTTGAAGAGAACAAGACTCATTCTCCTGGCTTTCTTTTAGTATCAGTTGTCAGCAAATAAAGACAAATTCCAAGCCAAGTTTTCTCTAGTCTAGAGGTCATTCAGTGGGAGAGCTTTTTTCCCTGCAAGGGAAGAACATGAATCCAAATGACAGGTAAACATATCTGAAGGAGAGAGAAAGAGCTTGGCCTTGCAGAAGAGACGGAGGTAAGGTTGTTCGGATACTTCAAGAATATGAAGATGCATAGTTTAAATGCCATGCTTCTTTCCAAGAGTGTTTACAAAACACTCCTTAGAAAGTATTGTAGCATTCAGGTCTTTTCCAACTTAAAGACCTAGCCTGAAGTTATTTTGGACCGCAAAGATTATTTTAATTGCTTAACTTTTGGGAAAAACGTAAATACTTATGAAGTGGCATTTCCCCTTATTTCAAAGCCTAATGTTGGATATAGTTTGGAAAACGGTCTAATTTTGAATACTATAAAAACCTCTTGTATTTTGACACCCCCGCACAGCTCTTCTGGCCTACAAAATAAGGTAAGAATGGAAAATAGCTCATTCTAAGCCTCAGTCATGTTTGATGCTGAAAATAAAACATGTAGACAACCTTATAATTCTTATAAATAATGGTTCCACAGTCCACAGCAATAAATGTGAAAACTATGGTTTATGATAATGTATTCTGCAGTGACAGTAGAAAAATAGGTCATCGTTTTGAAAAGGAGAGAAGCTATCTGTCATGTTGAACACACTAACAGGAAATTTGAAGTCTTTTCAGAGGCAGTTAGTCCAAGATATTGCTCTTCTGACCCCTGTGTCCCTGAGCACTACATGTGAATGAACAAGCTTGTCATGCCCACTGCATGGGGAGGGTTACTAGATTTGTCCATCCCAAGGCTTGTCATATTTTGTGCTAGAAATCTACCTGTCTTTCTCACTGTATTGCAGAATATTGATCTGGATGCCATTAACTAAACCATGTGAGTTTTAGGGGGAAAAAAAAAAAAGAGAAAAAAATAAAACAGAAATGAAAGAGAATTGTTTAAAGAACAGAAGTTACTATAGTTAGCTACATGAAAGACATGGTTAACTGCAAGCTCCTGCAGGTGCAAGCTACAGCAGAGCAATGAATCTTGTTGTATCTTTACCCAGTTAAACACAGTTGCCCCAATAGGTCTAATTAGCCAGTTTTTCAGGCAGATGATTAACACTGGTGCCTGGACTACAACCAAAACATCCAGATTACAGGGAAAATTATGTTCTACATGTACCTCTCCATTAACACTAGGTGAAGATGGTCAAGTCTGGCAAAATTTGGTTTTACCTTTGCCTACAAGTTTTCTCAGCTATATGTTTATCTCTGCAGGTGTAGGGTATGGGGGGAGGCTCAGTTCCACACAACTAGGGCAGGATGCTGAGCCATTGCTTTAATAAATATTTGACACAAATCCTTTTCCAGCCAGACAAAGGCAGAGATGCCTTCATTTAATTTGTTTTCCAAATTGTCAATGTCTGATTCATTTTAGTCTGATGCTTTAATTTTTCTGTGATAATTGATTTATATGTCTTATCTACTTTATCATTAAATTAAAAAAGAGGAATTCACCAAATTCCATTTTATTATGCTTTTAATCTACATTTTTCCCTTCTACACTCTCTAAAGCAGCTGCTTTTCAGCAGGAAAAAAACTGCTCAGACTTTTCCTTGCTCTCAGCCTTGTTTATCTTTACCCAGTGTTCCTGAAAGTGCACTGCTTATTCAGTACCTCAGGAACAGTCTGGTTCTGCAGACTGATCTCTGCATAAGCTCACAGTAATTGGCCTCCAACAGCCAATTTAACAAGTTCAGTGAAAGTCTTGCATCTGAACACTAATTTTGGAATAAAAAGGTTAATGGCAAAGTCTACTAAGACTCATTTGTTACAAAAGTAAGTAAACTGATTTGACTTTATTTGACTTTGCATCAAATAGATGCCTATAAAAGGTTCAATGATATATGTGCATCGTAAATATAGTTCCAGAAACATTGAAAAGGTCGTTGCTGACCAGGAAAGAAGGGCCTCTGCTCACCAGCAGTGGGTGTCTAAAGGTTAGTCATCTCAGGCAGTACTTTGGGCTTTCTTTGTATGCAGCCTTGAGCAAAGAGTGCTTCTGGAGGGCTATTCACCATCCTGGTCCCAGATGATTTTTTATTCTGTAGCAGCAGTGTCTGCACTCCTCTTTCCAATGAAATAACTGACATCTGTTTCACTCACCTCACAGCAAGGTGTGGACTTGACTTAATGTAATGCATGCAACACTCCTCTGCAAAAAAAGTGCCTTCAGAGAGGGGGGGTTCAGGTTTCAGTTGTCAGAATTATTATGAGGCCTGTTTCCATCTAATTTGACATCTGAATGGAGAGGTTGGTGAGTCTTCAGAGTATAGACATATATCATATATGTTTATATTTTGTATATATGCAAAAACATATAACAAAGAGTTATTCACATGCCTAAAGAGAGAGGAAGGGAGGGAAAAGATCTCCAGCATAAAATATAATTTTGAGAGTTTTCTACACAAGCAACACTAAATGATCCAAATCATCTCTCTTGCCCCATTCATCAAAGCAGCCTCTTCTTCATCTCATTCCTTAAATACATGTGTGGCTTAGCTCACTTTGGACTTTAAATCTACGCATCTACCTTTGAAGTGTCTTAGTAAAAGGGAGAAAGAAACCCTCAATTCTCATGAACCTGGACCACTGCCTAAAACAGATCCTCCCCAGCATGACAGTTCACAGTGGTAGACCCCTCAGATGAACTTGCCATCAGCTTGTCTCCTTATGCATTCCAAAATATTCTCTGAAAAGGCTCCAAGGAGGAAAACAGGCAGGTGCACTGGTCTTTTATAATGGGAAAACCCAAAGGAAGCAGGAATTGGAGGAAAGAAATCCTCGAGGGCAGACCTGTCAGACACTTCTATGTTCTCCCAATCTAGCTGTGGGAAGGAAACAGGATTGAAGTAAGCCTGGGAATTTCCTAACCCCAGGCAATAACATCAGCCAATTCAGCAGTATGGGTTTTTATATATATTTAGGTTTTTTCACAGCTGCAAAATGAACACTGGGAGATTTCAAATTTCTTAGTGTCTGGCCTTCAGACATTCTCTAGCAACAGAATTCACTGCCCCTTTTGTTAGCTCAGCTTTACTCTTGATTAAGAGTTATGCTAAAAAAAAATTCTCTTGAATGGTATACATAATATATGGATGCCATAAAAGTATCTTAAAAAATAAGTATTTGCTGCTTTACATCAACATCTTCTCATGCTGCAATGTCTAAGTTTAAAAATCGACCTGGGCAGCTGAGACATGATATAAAAATCTGACTGGATTCACAGGATGTCGTTATCAGTGCCAGAAGAGCTTAACAGAGAATTGCCTCATATTTTTCTTTCAAAAAACTATCCTAGAAAACTCTATGATGGACCTGAACATGATCGCTGAAGAGATCAAGCTGCTAATAATTTTCATTTCAACTGCTTCCTCATGGCGATCTTGTGGTTTGACTAATAAGGCCCCCAGGGATGTTGGTGTTACTGCATGGATTTCCCACACAATATATGGTATGGGTCTGGCTTTTTTTTTTTTTCAGAGTGCAGATGGCTTTAGCTGTTAATCTCTGCAAATTCCCACTGACCACTCATACATGCACGGTTCTCTCCTGAAGAGTTGGTTCAATTAGCCTCCTCTGTCATTCCTTTTGCAGAAATCGGAAGATGTTTTAAGCTATTCTGGAAATAGACTTTTGTTGGTGGGCTCAGTCCCAAGAAAATAAGAATCTCCTCCTTGTTCCCTGTGGTTTTCCCAGGGAAGGCAGTTTTCTGGCCACTCAGAAAAATAAGCGCACAAAAATACTTCAGTTAAAAGCAACGTAATTTAACATTCTAGTTCCTATTTCAGCCGTTGGTATCTTCTTGTCTTGCACTTCCTTCTGTTTCTCTCTCAAACAAACTCCACTCTTTTCCCCTTACATTTGATTCATCACTGTGTTTTACTTCAGAGTAAAATCCACCGTTTCTGCATCATTCCCAGGCACATTTTGGGCGGGGGCGGGGCCACGGCCACTGCTTCCGTTCTCCTGAAAAGTTAATTTAAGCCTTTTCCTACAAAATTATGATTCCGGTAGCTCCCCAGGAGCAGTGCCTGTCCTCCCGTATTCCCCGGGCACACATAATCCTTCGACTCTTTCACATGGGAGACTCTTGGGCTCCATCTTCTGGAAAATCTGGGATAAACCTGCTCTGCCCAGCTGGTTCCCGGGAAAGCTGGGCGGGTTCGGGGCAGTGGCGATGCTAACCTGGCAGAGCACCGCCGGGCAGATATGCCCCGCTGCCATCCAAGGAAAATTCCCTCTTGCACGCCTTTTTCCCACGTTCTCGAAAGAGAACCAAAGCTTCTGCAAGGCATTTGGAAAATACAGGTACAGCTCCAAGGCAGGAACCCCCCAACAGGTGGCTTGGGTGAAAAACCCCTTTGATTATTTTGATTATTTTGATCCTGACAGTGGTGTCACGGGTGGGTGGAAATGGCCTCGCAGACCCATTGCTCCGAGTTTGAACATCGGCACGAGCAGGTTTCCCCCAGCCAAACGCGAGCGCACATAAATATCTTTAATTGTGTTTTTCAGCCTGTTGGAGGTTTTCTGTGCTTTGGCTTTGATGAGGTGTAGGTGATTTAAGCATGCTTGGCCAGCGCTGACTGGCTGTTTCTCTTTGTTACAGGAAAGGCTGAAACAACACTTCAGATTATACTCTTACCTTGATCTGCCTTACTCAGCAGCCCGTCTTTCGTGCTGATTTCAGAACTGTGCAGTCAATTGTAAGAGCTTCACGTCGTTTGTTCTGGACCACTTCTCACAGGCCAGAGTGAAGGCAGCCTCCCTGCACCCCTGCACTGGAATACCTCCCAGCCAAGCAATGCAGACTGAAATGCTGGCACTGACTTTGCCAGGCTCCACCACAAAAGAAGTCCTGGTCACCACAGCCTCTTCCTTCTGGGACCAAAATGCTAGCAACCCTAAGACAGAAGGAAGGAGGGGGGAGATGGTCTCCAGGGCATCATGGAAGTCCTTTGGTCCCAGCTGGTTCAAGAAAATGGTTTTCCTGATTGTATCCCAGAGAGGAACAATGAAGCAGGACTGTCCTCCTCATGCATGCAAGGGCCAGCACACACCAAGGTACAGAGTCAGCCCCAAAGAATTCTCAAGAAAAATTTAGGTTATTCCACAGGTCACGTAATCCAGCCTCCTATGCAAACCAGACTCAACTTCAAAGGTACATTGGAGTCCCCAGGTTGTCTGGAACCTTCTCCAGCAAATCTCCAGGGCTGGAAAGGTGCCTCCTGCCTGGGCCCCAGTTCCAGCAAATGGCCCTCTCACTGAGACATCATTTTTCCCATGTGTGGGTGGAAAATCCCTTGCTGTAGCTTGTGACTGTTACCTCTGGTCCTGTCACTGTACATCTCTGAGAAGTCTGTCTCTGTTTTCTCCATAGGCCACTATTGATCTGTTACTTAATTTCAGAAAGCTCTCTTCAGTCAGATGAAAAGAGTGGAGAAGCTGTAATAGCTAGGATAACAACTGCACTATCAACATGAAATGTTTTGTTTTCTTTGTCTAAATCTGGAAAAAAAGAAAAAAAAAAAGAAAAGAAAGAAAGAAATAAAGCAGTGTCTTCCCTGCCTGAATGTCAACAGCAATAAAATTTAAGTTTACCATCAACCTCAGATTAATTCAATGTTTTCACTTTCAATCACACCATTATAATACTAAAGCTCTTTTGATATAGTGGTAACACTTGATCTCACAGGGATCTAGGGGACTAGAAAATCCTCTTGCACTGCCATGGCTTGAACACTTCATGAAAACATGTGATGCAGGAGAAATCAGGGTGCAAACGGGAACCCCTGGTTAGAATGCATTTAATTTAGAATAGGTGCCTGTATTTACTGTATTTACTTTAGTGATGTTATTCTGATTTAATTTATAGGGATGGTCTTCTGATTTAATGTGATCAAATATTTGCAGAAATAGCATTAAATATTTGGAGTTAGATCTGAAGGCTAAAATGAAGGGAGGCTACTTTGAAAAGAGTTTTTCAATTGCATGTGTGCAAAAATCTGAACAAGTGCTGGATGCATTCAAAGATTTAACCTATTTGGACAAATAATCTCTGCATTGCAAACACTGCAAGGTTTTCCTCTCAAAGAAGGGAAGGAAAAGAAAAAGGGGAAGTGGATCTTTACGAATACCATCATATTTGAACTGTTCCCAGGAGGCTATTGGAAGCTGTAGGTCCTCAGAAGACAGGAAAAAGCAAGCTCATCTGAGAACCAAGACACAAAACACATCCTCTCTTTTCGACTAATAAAATGCAAGGAGTAGATTTTATTTCCTTCCAATTTTTGACAACTTCCCCTCAAATTTGGAGCAACTAAACTGGCCAGGATTCACCCAAGCTCACCTTGGTCACCCAAGGCATCCCTCTAATGCTCCCCCTCTCATAGGACAAGCTGTGAGAGCAGCATGTCCAGGCAGAGGATCAAGGCTCGGTGCTAGAGAAGAAGTGCTGCCTTCTTTCTAGACCTGCTAGGAAGATGGGTCTTGTGTCCTGTTTTGCCACGTTTTCATAGAACCATGGAATGGTTTATATTGAAAGGGACCTTAAAGATCATCAGGTTCCAATCCCTCTGCCATGGGCAAGGACACCTCCCACTAGAAGTCTTTCGGACTCTCAATGTTGGCTGTGCTATAGATGCTATTAGCAAAATTATTTTTTTTTTCTCAGCACCCTCAGGACTATGGGATAAGCAAAGGCCTGGACAAAACATTGCTTAAAAGAAGGGATGTGAATTCTCTTACCCTTTCCATCAGACACCCACCAGAGGGTGCAGTCCTCACTCTACATGCAGCTGCACAACGAGATTAGGCTCCATTATTAAAATAATTGCAGGCTCCCAAATATAACAGAATTATTCTTTCTCCATCTCAAAGGCACACTATTGCTCAGGAGCTTTGGGAATGCCATCGGAGTGGAGGTGTCTGGGAGCAACGCCGAGGAGGACAGCCGGCAGTGGGTGAAAGGGAGAAGAAGAAGGATATTGCAGCATGGGGCTGACGCCAGACGGCTCCAGAAGCAGCTGGGCCCCAGGGAGAGCAATGGGGCCAGGGGCTGACAAACCTGGGAAGAGGGAGATTTTCTTCTACGGCCTGCCCTGAAGTAGCTGTGGCTCCCGGAGTCCTGGGCTCAGGTGGAGGGAAAGCTGGGGAGGTCCTGCTCACAGCTCCTCTGAGGCCTTTCTCCTGCAGTTGCTCTGGGATCCTGCCATGAAAACTGGAGGAGCTCTAGCCGCTCCTTGTTGCCTTTTCCCCTGCCGTCCACAGTCTGCACAGTAAGCCAGGCCCTCCCGCTCTCCTTGCACAGAAGGCAAGATGAAAGCTCTAGACCAGAGAGCTCTCCTTCCCACAAGATTTCCTCTCTCCTGCTAAAAATGTGGTGCCTGTCAAGGGTCCAGGCATCATCACCCAAGATTTCCCTCCTCACCACACTTCATGTAGCATTTCAGATGTGTCAGGCAGAAAATTTCCTCTGTTCTACTCTGGACACAGGAAATTCCATCTGAATGAGAGGGAAAACTTCTTTACTTTGAGGGTGACAGAGCACTGGAAGAGGACCAAATAGGCCACGGAGTCTCCTTCTCTGGAGATATTAAAACCCACCTGGACACATTCCTGTCCAACCTGCTTTAGGTGACCCCACTTTGGCAGGGAGATGGACTGGTCCCTTCCAACAACTACCATTCTGTGATTTCATGATTCTGTAAAATGTGCTGTTTTCCTGTAGTAAAGCAGCCAGGAACACAGATTCTTCCAGACCTTTGAGGTGGTTTTAATTCTTTTCCATTCCCTGGGACGCCTTCCCATAGCAGAGGCAGGACCACTTCCCTTGCAGACATGGAGGTTTCCCGCCTGTGTGGCCTCACACATTTTTAAATGCAAGCACTTTGGCAAGGAAAAGGTGAAGAACACATTTTCTTTCCCCCACAGTATGAATCCACTAGTGATTGCTTTTCCAGAAGCAAATAGATCCAAAAGAAGAGAAATTTTTAGAACTTAAGAAGTTGGAAAGGAAGGCTCCTTGCCTTTTCAATTCCAATGCACAGAACTGTTCCTCATCAGTGATGAATAAAGTCCACAGAGGCTTCAGCCTGTAGCTGAGGTAACAATTCTTCATCCAAATCTTATCTGGTATAAACCATTCCTACTTAATCTAGAAATACAATACTGGAGGGTTGGCAACAATGAGAATAAAACATCTAGGCAGGGATTAATTACTGCTTATATGGAAGACCACAATCATATATTGCTCTCTCTCCCCACATCCCATTTTTTTGAAAACAGGTTTAAGAAATAAATGAAAAGATTGCAATGCAAAGGGAACCTCCCTTTTGCATCATTTGCAGCTTGTCCATCCTGGAAGTGCCACAGGAAGTGTACCATAGTGATGATCCTGACCCCTAATTTGCAGGTGTGTTTTCTTCACACATTCTTCTATGTGCAAGTTGTTGATAAATCTTCCTGGCTTTAGAGCACTGTTTCTAAAAGGCAGGCTTTTGCCTTCTCATCTATTTCAACGTCTGTCTTTCTTTGCTTCAGCTATATAATTCTTCTCCTTTCTGCTTTGCTAGTTTTTGCATTAAATTAAAATAGCCTGCATGCTTTCCATTACATGTAATTTCAAACAGAAATTTTCAATCATTTTTGTATATCCTAAGTACATTTGAACAGCAACATGCCTTTCTAATGAAATCCCATTTTTGTGACATTCAGAAGCAACACCAGCAATTTCAGCTACAATCCTTTTAATTACTTTTTCCTTTGATTAAGACAAATTTATTTCTCAGAGTTATGTGTTTTTACAAAATTAGAAAAGATAGGAAAATCCTAGATCAACAAAATTACACTGGTTTTGCAAATTACCCTGACTGCAAATATTTATCACTTGAACATCTGTCAGAGCTGTCTCCTAGTAACATTTAGACTAAATTTTTGCTTAATGCAGGTGGAAGAATAGGTGAAGAAAGGAGCTTAGAGGCAAAATTATACATCATAACAAATACAGTCTAATCAATGTCTAAGGTGCACAGATATTAATTTTGCCTGCTGCTCTTTCCTATATTATGCTCAAGGTTTCCTATGGGTTTTTCTGAAGTTTCCTTCCTCTGTTGCCTCAATTCAAGAGGTTCAAGTGGAAAGGGATGCTCATAAATTTCTGGACATACTTTCAAATAAAGCTAAAATCATTATTTTTATTTTTCTTTCAGTGGAGTCCAGATAAAAGCCAAACTCAGTATTACTTTTTATATGAAGAATTCCACATCTTATTCAAACATTAGAAGGTCTGTGTGCCTCTGGCAGGCAGTTGTTGAAGGAACTAATCTGTAGCTGCTCCATCCCAAGAGATCCAGCTGTTATCCAGCTGATATCCATCTCCAGCGCAAACTTTAACTTCAGTCCTTATGATTTTGGAAAAAAAAAGCTTACTTGCACTCACATGCCAACAGAAGATACCCTTTGCTTTTACAGCCATGCTTTGTCCCCTAGCTGGGCAAAATAACGAATGGCTAATGAGCTTCCATCCCATGTTGGAAATGTAATGTGCTCTCAACAAACATCTTTGAGAAGAAGCCATTAACCAAATATTTATTTACTGAGGATAGGATTGTCCTCACTGAATAAAGCACTCAAAAATCTTCAGGATGTCACTGGCTCTATAAACTACAGTTTGAGATGCTCCTGGTGGTTGGGGGGTGGAGTACGTAAGCACCATGTGCCAGGTCTTTCAAGAAAAACATCTAGTACCCTTAAGGAGATTTCTAGGTTTGCTATGATAAGAACCTGAGAATGGCCCTTCTGGGTCAGACCCAAGACTGTCCAGAATGTTGCCTCTGGCAGCAGCCAGCAGCAGATAACCGGGGAGGAGCGAAACTGGGTGAAAGTATATGGTACTCTCCCAGATGCCACTTGTATTCAGCGCCTGAGTTGGGGGTGTTCTCTTTGTATTTAACAGACCTTAATGGATTTTTCTTCCAGGATTTTCCTTCTTCAGACTCCTACGGGCATTTGGCATCGTCAGTTCTCTCTCTGCCATACCTGCTTTAGTGACAGGTTTGTAATGCACAGCCTGGGCTGATGTGGATATTTGTGAGAGGGTACGGAGACAAACCAGCTTGCTCCTACGGGGACAGCTTGGATGTTTCCGAGTGTCAGAAAGGCAGATTGGTGTAGCAAATATACCAGTAACCAGGTGCAAATTTGCTAGAAAAGACATCCTAGAAACCGCTTGGGGTTTGGTCAGAAGCTGAAGGCATGTTTTAAATCTCACAATGACCTTAGGCTAGGTAAGGAAGATCAAGTCCATGAATGGTCAACAGAATTGCCTCTCTCTGTATAATTTGGAGGTAAAACTGGAGTAGGAAATCATTGTACTCTAACCACAGCATGCATGCCCAGCTAGGGGTCAAGGCATAGCTGTAAAAGCAAAGGGTATCTTCTATTGGCATCTGAGTGCAAATAAGCTTTTTTTCCAAAACCATGCTTTTGAAAGCTCAAAGCCACTTTCCAGTATGAAGCGGGAGCACATGGTCAGCCTCTGCAGCTTCCTTTTTCTTTAGGAAGAGTGCTCCATGGACAATTTCTGTCTCTGCATTTATGATAGGGATGCACCAAAACAACAGTCTCCATCCTCCTTTATATCCTAAGCAGCCGTTTGATTTTATTATTGTACTGTTTTATAATAGAAATTCTAGTGTTAAAGGCTATCAGATGTTTCCCAAGTTCCTTATGAACCCAGTGTTTTCTCCATAGCTTTGAAATCTCCTACACTTATGGAATCTTTTACTTTTCCCCTATATTTTACTATTGCCACCCTTTTGTGACTAAAAGCAGTATCCAAACCTGGCAGCTCCTTGGAGAAAGAAAGTTGCACAAAGCACCCTGGTGCTTGTGGCTTCAGGTTTGTTGTCAGTGTGGGTAGTGTAAAGGTACTTTGCTAAGGACAACCAAGGCCCTACACAAAATTTTGAAAAGTGGTCAGTAATGCTGACTGCCCCAGAAAAGGTCCAAGTTTCTGGAAGAAGATGCTCAGCACTTTTTAAAAAATCGTATTTATTTCAGGCTAGGTCCCTGAGAGCGTGAGTAGGTCTTGGCAGTTCATTTTTGCAAGTGAGGGGTTTTTGGATGCCAGCTCAGCATCGCACTGAACAGAAAATACAGTATTCTGCACTAGTCATGGAAAAAGCTTGCTTTTTAGGGTTTTTTTCCACTTTATTTACTTTTTGGGGGGTGGAGTTGGGGTGGGGTGTACTAGACCTAGCTTCTTTGTGGCCAGAAAATTTTCATTCTTTTGTTATTTAAATTTCTGACTTATCTCCATACTGAATACCTTACTATACTCATCCTCACTCACAATTGTTTGTTGATAAAAATAAATGTTATTGAGCAATTTGCTTTGAACCTCCTTCTTTTTTTTCTTTTTAATATCACAAACTTTCATTTTTTTGCATGCTTGTAGATTCTGCAGCATAGGATGTCCTCCTGTTTTCCTTGTTTCTGATGTTAAAAAACCTGTTCCATCCCTTTGCAAGTGACTTTCTTCCATCAGCCTGCAAACAACAAAAGGAACTTTAAAGATAAAAGGAAGAGGAAGCCAGATTCACTTTTTAATAGTCTGGGGACTGGACACTATCCCCTGGAACAGTGGAGTTTGACTGCAAAAGCCTAGAGATGGCTGAATTAAGCTCACACATGTAATGTCTCGTTCCCTCAGGACAGCCCCTGGTGGACTTTCAGCAACAGTCTGTTGCTAAAAAGATATATTTTAAAAAACCCAAACATGATCTGGAATCAATATGATACCATTCTTTCATTTCCTTGCTTTCCACTTTGCTGCTTTCAGCCTGACAATATCGTAACCTTCGGAGTCACCTCTGCAGAGATCCTGCTCCCTCTGGGGCAGCACTGGATTCTCTGCAGCCGTTTGCTTCTTCCCCAAGGTCAGATAACAGAAGTCACACATCTAAACATTTGTATCTTCTGGTTTATGCTTTTTCTGGCTGAACATGGAATCTGTAGAATCTTCTGCATCAAAAAATGGCGCAGATTTAAATGGGAGTTTTTAATTTTCAGTGATCCTTTTATTCTCAGCATACCATGGCTCAATTTGTTTTCAACAGCCTTCCCAGAATTTCGTCTTTTCAGAGGGGTGCTGGTGCCCTCTATGTTCATATTAACTCCTTCAACATTAGCTCTTCTTTCTTCACAAATGTGCTTTCTTTGAACAGATCAGATCAAATATTCAAAGCAATTTTCTAAAAAAAAAAAAAAAAAGAACCCCAAGTCCCTTACACAACAATTTACTCTTTGACTCTTCAGACACAATCTTCTTAAAATGATAATGGAACTTATGAAAGAAGAACATGTTATCACACTGTTTAGGAATATTGTAACTCTGCATTAATAAAACTGCAGCTTTTTTTTCACCTGGAGAACAAGACTAGGCCACTGAAAAAAAAACCCATATATTTTTGGAAAGTGTTGTTCTAAACACATCAAAGCAGCAGTATTTATTCACTATTTGTATACAGCGGAAATTGAAGGTGTGGGATGATATGATCATGCTGCAGTTTTCATTTCCTGCATAAAAATAAACTCCATACTACAGATTAGAGAGATCAGACAACATTTAATAGATTCCCAATTCAAGAGGTGTAATGATCAAGATAAGGTGGCATGATTCCCTGAAGAATAAGATCGGGAATGATTTAGGGTCAGAATAGTGTTATGGCAGGTTGCTCATGGGCCTGTTGTGAGATGAGATGTGCTGGCCATGGCAATTTGAGTTACCCGAGCCACCTCCATTACAACCATAATAAAAATGAATAAGAGTAGGTTATGTCTCCTATTCACTGATTTAATGTCAAAGCTGATCTTGTGGTGGATGTCTTACTGTAGAAGATTCAGTGACCTATATTTTCTAGTTGTTAGTTGTTTGACAAAACAGTAATTGAAAGCAGAATTGATTCTTCCACGTTGGTCAGCCAAATGGCAAGGACTTGATGAGGAGATGTTCTCCGTGGGTCAAAGCAAGAGCTGATCTTCTGGGACATGTAACACTGGGGCTACCCATGCAGGTTTCCCAGATACGCTTTCTTTTTGCTTCTGGATATTTTGTCCAAGCAGAGTTTAGCCACCTCTATAGTCTGTCTGTTTTTTCTGGACTGCTGATCTCCTCCCCAGAGCTATCACCCAGTAATTCAAGCCAAGTGCTGTCCTTAGGCAACAGAAATGGGTGCAATGCTTCCTGTGTCTGCAGGGTGTGTTAAGCCTTGGGGTTTGCAGCCAGGGTTGCAGTTCTGATCCACGCAGAAACTGTGCCAGAGATTAGAGGTGACAGCTCAGGTACTTCCTGGGAACACTGGAGACTTTGCTCCCCTAGGCACACTTTGAGAGATGCCAGGTTGGAAGATGGCAGCCCGAGGCCATCCAGCAGTTTGTGCTGCCCTGATACTGTGGATACAGTGTGAGGAAATGGGACTCCAGCTGCAAAAGTGTGGCAAATCTTTTTTATATTTTGGCTACAAAAATACATCTAATACACCACAGGTATTGATACTGAAGGAGATGCTCTTCTTAAGAGAGTGAAAAATGCACACAATTAACAAGACAAGTTTTGTTACAAGCAGACCCATTACTACTCGTTGTACCAAGATCAGGGATCAGACATATGACATCTTCTAGTGTCTGAAGATGCAGGAGGCTGTTCTGGAAAGCAATAGGAACCAACACCAAGGTGATCTGAAATTCTGATTAGCATGAGCACAGCTACATTGGCAAGCTCCTAAAAGCTGGAAAAGAGGTGTAAGCCTGGCCCTCACACTACAAACTGCTGCAGGGGTGTTGGAACTCAATGATCTTTAAGGTCCCTTCCAGCTGTAACCATTCTGTGATTCTACATTTCCATGGCTTTTTAAGATGCCATCCACATGCTGTGCTTAGCATCGCTTCTGAATGCCGACATCTGAGACAATGTACAACTCTGTCCTGAGGCCAGGTCTCCCATGGGCTCCCCATTTCTCTTTTGCCTCCTTAATACACCGTGAGACAGAGTTAACTTTATTCATAAAATGTAAAAGATGCTGAGATTTGGATGCTCTCTTTTTCCTGCTATTTAACATTGTTTAACACAGGTGTTACTATAATGCATTGGTGGCTTGCTAAGCATTGTGATTATCACATACAAGGAGCTTTCTGAAAGTTTGCACTTATTTTTCAGAGCTGATAGTTTCTTTCTTGTGAAGATATCCATATACTTATCTCTCTGCCCTTGTAGGTTACCCATGCCCTCTCGGTTTACAGCACAGCAGGGCAAACAGCAAGTGCTAGGAGGTGGGGTAAAGTGCCTTAAGAACTGAAAGCATTGCTTTTAAATTACAACTGGGATTGTAACTTTGCTGTCGGCTGCCTCAGATATTTACAATCACGCTTTGCAAGGCTGTACCAGCTGTTTAACTAGTTATCTTGACAATTAATTGTCCCCTGCATGGGACAATCCATCACCTGTGAGGAGCTTGGTGTTCAAAGTGACTTCCACCTCCCTGGTCCCCTACAAAACCAGCACTTTCAACAGATACTAAAATGAGCAGAAATTAAGAGCAAGCATATTGCAGGCTTGTGGTTGCCAGCACAGTGCCAGCCCAGGTTTGGTCAGGGTCTCTTGATGTACATGTCAAACTCATGCAGAAAGCTGCTGTCTCTTTTATCTCCAGGGCTCCAGAACCTTCTCCACAAGCTTGTATGCAATGCCAACAATAGTGCAATGGTTGTTCCCATCTCTGTACACACCTTGTGAAGGTAAAAGACCCTGTAAAACAATCATCTCACCTGCAGTAACGATCACAGCTCTGGCTTCTGCTGTAGGAAAGATGGATTAATTTAAGCAGGTCTCAATAAAACTGTAGGATAAACTGGGTAAACGCAATCTCAGCGTATTAGGATTTAAATGCCACCACCAGTAAAATGAGGGAGAGCAGGAAGCAATAAATCTCAGCAGTACTAAACTGATTGTATTGTGCAACCTTTGTGGTGTTAATCAGATTGTTTTGCATATATACAATGATGTGTGCAATACAGCTGAGCTGGTGTCACTATATGAAGTTTTATCTTTTCACTCCCATTCCTGTGCACTTTTAAATTCATGGTAGAGATGATGCATAAATAGAAATTTAATTTTCTTTCCTCTTTCCATTGAAAAGAAATGCACACCCCAAAGCCTCATATGCCGGCATTGCTGTCACCTCCCACACATTTCACATATTTTAAAGATTCACTATGAAGAAAATAAATAACAAATTCACTTTCAAAGTAAGCCCACTTTTAATTTATTTTGGAAAAAAAGTTGAAAAATAATGTTCCATAATGAGGATAGACTGCTTGATTTGAGAATCCAGAACTTGAAAGACTGGCTAGCGAGGGCTGCAACTGTGGTACCACAGGCTGCTGCTGAGAGCCTGCTGCATGAAGATAAGCATAAGACCCTGCAGAGGGTCCTGCAGGGATGAGGGGGCCCTCCAAGGAAAGAAGCTGGTCCTCAGCACATGCTCTTGTCAAGTGGGTATGAGTCATGAGGGAGCAGGAGGGACATGCATGGCCAGGTGGGGGCTTCCTGCCCACACAGGAGAAGTGGGGTTTTGCAGAGGTGAGGATGAGGTGACAGGAGTTGTTGGGGAGGGGAGCCATGGTGCAGCCATGAAGGGCTTCCTTGATGCTACACTGGCAGGCATGACCTCACCTCAGCTTCCCTGGTGGACTGGCCAGGCTGTGCCCAGCTCCTTTCTGGGCACAAGCACTTGGAGAACTATATCAACACATCCTTCAAAGGAATGTCTGGAATTGCTTGGAGCTGGAGGAGGCTGCAGGCTTCCATGGCAGAGACTGTTATATCCAGACAGCTAAATAAAACATGGCCAGAAGCAGCTACATGGAGAGAATTGTAAGGCAGCAATCACCATCAGACATGCTGTTTTATGCCTTCAGAATATGCTTGCACAGAAAGGCTCATGCAGGCTGAACAGGGCTTCAGTAATGAAGCCAAGGGGTAGGAACTGGCCTTGGTGTTGCTATGCAAGAGTGGGGGAAAGTCCTGCCAGCCCTGTGCCACCATCCCTGATGCCGAAGCAATGGGGTGAGCAATGAGCTGAGCCCACCCTGCAGCTGACGTGCAGCATGCACAGTGTTTGGCAGCACGCTCCTGTGATGGGCTGTGTGGGTTGTTGGTTGATGTGCTAGGGAAGTTGAAGACCATAGAATCATTGAATAATAGAATACCAGGTTGGAGGGGACCTCAAGGATTATCTGGTCCAACCTTTCCTGATAAAAGCACAGCCTAGGCAAGAAGGCCCAGCACCCTGTCCAGCTGAATCTTAAGTGTCCAGTAAGGGGAATCCACCACTTCCCTGGGGATCTTATTCCAATGCCTGATCATTCTCATTGTGAAAAAATGTTTCAGATGTTTAGATCAGTTAAAACTACTTTAAAATATACCAACTACTCATAAAAGTTGCAAGTCTGTGAAAATCCAAGCTTCTGCTCTAAAAAACACAGAAGATCAGCTTCTGTCCAATCAAGAGGGGTTTCTGCCAGGGCAAATCCCCAGGCCTTGATGCTTCTTCTCCAAACCCAGAAGTGTGCAACAGTCTTGATATGACACTGAACATGGCAAAACACTCAGCCTTGTCTCTGAAACCTTCCCGAGTTTTCCTTCACACCTGAAAGCTGCCGGTTTGGGTGCTGAATTACAGCAGCCCTGCTCCACAAGTGAGATACTGGGGGCGGGGGGGACAGAGAGCTGGAGGAGGACTGAGAAAACCCAAAGCCCAGATTGGATTAGGTGATCTCCAACCATCCTCCTCCTCCCGAGCAACATTTTCCTGTGATTCTGTAATTCTCATCACCGTCTTACTCTGCTTTCTTTCAGTGCCAACACACTACCAAGAACTGGGGTCAGCACAGTCTTAACTGTCTAAGATATTGTTGTTTCTACAATGCCAATATGTCCTTCTGGGTTCCTGGCTGATTCTAATAGTGTGACTGCTCCACCATGAAACAAAAAAGAGATTTTATTTGGAATTCAGCTTTAAATATTGCAAATTGCATAAGGGCTCATGACATCAATTTAGCAAAAACATCCTTGCACTGCCAAATTTAGACAGAGGGTCCCTTTTAAATGACATTTCCAGACACTCTAGTTGTTCACAAAACACATCAGGCACACTGCCAAGAAAGTGGCAACTTTTGCAGTATTGTAGAATACAAAGTCTAATGGAAAGCATTTAACTTTGATAGCTGGCTCGGAGAGAAATTTTCTGCTAAAATTACAAGAAACACCTGCAGCCAAGGAGTAAGACAAATGTTTTGTTTCAGTTTATCAGCTGCTGGGCTTCTTCTGTTTACAATGGGAACTATTTACAAAACTGTTGTATTAGACATGTTTAGTTCAATTAAACATCCCCCTGAAAAATATGTGGTCTGTAAGATCAATCCACTAGGGTCTTCCACTCAGGGGGGCATTTTTTGCAGGCCAAGGAGGTATGTGTAGAAAACAACAGTACTGAGGACCAAGTGGCTGCTCGTGGTCAAAGAATACACTCAGTACTAAAGCAGCAAGGCTTGTTGGGGAGATGGAAGAGCTGTGGCTGGCGTTTGCATTCAGCCAGTGAGATAGCAGTACAGCAAAAACCTCAAGGCAAAGGGTTTCATTAAACATTCATTTGTGAAGCGCTTCAAAGTTAAGGTTGAGGCATGCTTCTGTATAATATATAATATTATTCATCATCTAAAAAAGTTGGTTTGGATGCAATTAAGGAATAATCCTACAGCTCTCAGCAGAGTGATTCAACGGAATTCAGGGAAGTCTTGCATCATTTAACACAGGCAAGCATACAGCAGGGGGAAGGCTTGCGAGTCTCTCCCTTTTAATTTGGCAGATCTGAGGGAAAAAAGGGTGCATAGGGGTTTAAAGCATGGCCTTTGATATATTTGCTTTAGCATTTGAAGCTTATCAAAGTAGCTTTGCTCCTAGAAGGAAGTTGTTTACCATCATGTATGGTGAAAATTGGACAAATGGTAACCTTCACAGCATGACTAGTGGGGAACTTCTGCAGAGGACGGGCTACAACTCAGCTTTATTCTCCAGTTCCTTCCTCGCTCCCCAACTGAAGCTGCTGCAGTTGTGCTTAAAGTGCTGAGGAGCAGCAATGAGAACCTCTTTCCAAGAAAGTGTGCAGACAGCAGAGCTCTGAGAGGGCTCAACCCTTGGGAGGACGGCAGCGTGGAAGCCAGCACAGGGGAGCAGAATGCCTGTCCCCATGTCCCCAGCGCTCCTCCTGCCAGTGGTACTGGTACAGTCCCAGCCAGCAACGCCAGGCCGTGCTGCAGGGTACATGGGGATGAGCAGACAGGGGCTGAAACTATCTGCATGTACCTGCCGGTATTTACAGATATACACACTTTTCAATGCCAATAAATAAACATGGTTAATAGCACAACCACCATTCAACTGTAAAGACAAATAATGCTTAATCTATATTTAAAAACATCCTTATTTTGTCAAACACTTGGGGACTATTCAGGGCAGTTATGGTTTCATACACAAGCTGAATTCATGAAACATACAGGAAATCCAACCAGCAAGTTTTTTTGCTTGTAATTTTTGTGAGGTAGTTTAGAGGCACACAGAGATATAAGTGTGTAAGAATATATTTTCTTCTAAAAAGAATCACCTTTCCTTTGCATTCTACTTGCTCATCAGTCTTCACGCCATGCAGCATGCTATGCTGTACAGTTGCTCAATGCATGTTCATAACATGAAGTCCTAAAAATCACTGTCATTTCAAGAACTGCTTTGTAGGCCTGTTTCCTGTAACAGCAGTATTAATGGCCATGTTCCCAAATTCCCTGCCGCACAGCAACTATTTCAGAATCTCATCTAGTTTACTAGACATCAACTACTGGGCACCACTGGACAGGGAAAAAGAAGAGGAAAGATGTAGAAACTTGAGTGATTTGTTCATAGAGTGGCAGTTACGGTCAACAGGGGGCTCTCATCTAATTGGGGCAAGTTAAGAAGAATTTTCTACCGTACAATCAGCTCTAATATTCCTTGGCGCTGAAATTAGAAATTAACTGCCATGAGGCACCTTTGTTGACTCTATTAAAAACCAGCTGAGGCAGGAAAGCCCATCAGCACCATACCAGTACTGCTCTAGAGCCAGAAACTATCGTTAACCTTTACAGGCAGGGTTGCATCTGCACAAATGATAACTCAAAAATGCACCTGAGACACCCAAATGGCATTTCAAGAGCCAGCTTAATGTTGGTAAGTGTAAAACTAGGGGTAAGCCCATTTGGTGAACAGCCACACAAGTCCCTCCGCATTCACTGTCCACCAAGTTGCACGGTAACAATTTTTTGGTATCATCTAGGGTATACACCAAAGAACTACCTTCAGTAACGTGACAGTTTTCTTACCAGGAGCTTCCACATCTAAGGAAACAGAGTACCAGCAGAACTGGGTAAGGAAGGAAGGATGAAAAACCTGCAATAGCAGACAACACACAAGAATCTGTCATGAAACATCTGAACAAAGAATTAAGAGTTTTTCAGTCTCAAAATCCCAGCTGTTGACAGACATGTTTATTTGTGAGCTTACTGAGAACTCACTGCTGCCAGTGCCCCGCACACTCGTTCACTGTTGTGAGTGGGGTGTGCGCCAACCGGCCACAACAGCGCTGCACCACCATCACTCTCCTCCAGATTCAAGTGTGGTCACAACAGACTATTTGCCCTCAACCCCCTTCTCTGTAAAACGCCATGTCTGCCTCTTTAGTTTTCACTTCACACCACAACTGAGGTTAGAAAGCACCTCTGGACATGATGTACACTTCTCCCACCCCCCGCATCCAGTCAGGTTTTGAAGCAGACTCCACAACCTCTCCAGGCAACCTGCTCCACAGTCTGACCACACTCACCAAAAAGTTTTTTAATGTTTAAATGAATTCTCCTGTATCTCAATTTATGCCCATTGCCTCTTGGCCTGCCACTAACCACTAAGCACCTCTAGGAAGAGCCTTGCTGGTTTCACTCCCCCTCCATTCCATATTTACATACATTGTTATGGTGCCTCCTGAGCTTCCTCCAGGCAAAGCAGCCCCAGGTCCCTTGGCCTCTCCTCGCACAACAGGGGCTCCGCTCCATCATCATCATGGCCTTTTGCTGGACTCGTTCCAGTAAACCTAAGTCTTTCTTGTACCCAGGAAACCCAGAACCGGACCTAACACTCCAGATGTCTCACCAGTTCAGAGCACAAAGGGTCACCTCCCTTCACCCCTCGGCAACGCTCTTCCTCACACAGATGGGGAGATGGCCGGCCTTCACTCTAGGCCCGCTCCTTACCCGCCATCACCTCCAGTGGTTTTACACAACTTGTCAGAGCACAAGCTCCCCCTTTCAGAGGCCATGCCCGGCACCTGGGCATCGCTCCTCACTGTGGAGGTTTCCTCCTGCACCTTCACCTTGCTCAGCTCCGAGGGAGGGAGCTGGCAGGAGTCCCAGCCCAGAGCAGGGCTTGGGACTGACTCAGCAGCAGGGAGAGGAAACCAGCTTCTTCACAGTCAGGAACAAGTTTAGCAAGTTCCCAGGACTATCCAAGAAGTATATTTTACGGTAAATGCTTTTACTATAAAAGATCTCATAAGAGCTTCTAAGAAGTTGGAAGTGATAGATTAAAAAAAAAATAAAACAAAACCTCCCATTTTTTACAACACAGGAAGGATTTTAAGAAGAGCACAAAAGCATGCCATTTGAAGTTCTCTGACTTTCCCAGAGCGGTGTAGTAACATGAACAAGGATACATCTTCCCCCGTCAAAAGCATTCATGCATCACCATAGCCTGTAGAAAGATTATAGTCTTTTATTGATTTCTCGGTTTACAGCTTCAGATTTAACTTTCAATAATAAAGTTCAATAAGTTGATTCCCTAATCATAAAAAAAAACCCCTTGTTTTTACACATTATGTACAGGTACCCAGAGACTACAGCCGTACAGCGTGTCACAGCTCTACCACAAACCCTCAGGCAGAAGAAGCGGGGAGAGGCCCTAACCGCAACCACGTACATTCAGAGATGGAGTTGTGGATACGCACAGTGCGTTTGGCACCGCTCACTGAAGATTGCCCACACAGGGCCAGTAAAATAACCCCAACTAAGTGATAACGCGGATTAGTTCAACTACATTAATTCCAGGAGGAACACTTAATTCCCAATTAAACTAGCCATCAGAAGAGATTTGATGAAGTGGAATCAAATGCAGCTGAACTAATCATTTTAGTTTCATTAAGCAACCCTCTATAGACAAATCCTAGACCTTGAGATTTGTCTCCAATATAAAGCAAGACCTTTTAGTTGAGATATGCAGAAGTTTGACAATTGAGGGGAGCTCAGGTATTAGAAGTATTCTTTGGTAGTCTGATACAAATATAAAAAATAGTTTAGCTCTCAAAAGTAATTTAAGTTTTTCCCATTTTCTGTCTTTACTACCACCACCAGAACTGCTTCAGTGACACAGTAACACTTACATATGGTAACATAAACACAATCTTAAATTTTAATGAAACAAAATTCATATTACAGACAAACTTCAATACTCAAGATACCCTCCAACAGGCTCTCTGCTCTCCACAAAAAGAAGTGAAACTTAACAATCAGTGAGAAGACTTTCCTGCAGCAGAACCCAGGGAACATCACAAGACTGTCCATTTCCTCCACAATACAGAAACCAGCAAACATTAGAGACCAGTCAGCCAAAGGCAGCCAACTGCATTCCAGCTCATATGCAACGCTATTTGATGTCAAAGCCATTCGTTAATTGATTGGAGACCCTCTTCGCTTTTTATGAGTTAAAGTAGACCACAGCATTCTCCTGTAACTGCAATCTGATCTCAGCGTGACGAAGAACTGCCGTAACGAGTTTATGCAATCTGCTTTATAACATTACATCAAGCTACAACAGTTAAAATACAGTTTCACAAAGAAGCAGACATTCATTTAAAATCTGGCAATTCCATTTTAAAAGCAGTTGCTTTCCCTTCTAGTGGCCTACCCTGAAGGAGAGGAAGCCAGACTCATTTTGAAGAGGGGAAAGAAAAAAAAAAAAAAAACACCAAAACAAAAACCACTTCCAGAATGAAGTCCCCAACAGCTCTACAGCCTGCAGGGCAGAAGGCTGCAATATTCGTGTTTGTCTCCAGTAATAGAGCTTGAAAGATAGTGCTTTGTCCAAATGCTGCTATAAAAACTTTCAAATTACTTCCAACAAATAGAACGGAACTCGAGCAGGGCATTCCACAATGAAGACCATGTAGCTAATACATCTATTTAGTTATCTCAGTTTTGAGATACTGGAGCACATCTTCATCTTCTTTCATGTCTGCTACAGGCTTCCATTCAAACTTCAAACACGCAGTTGGGAACAAACCTACCAAAAGGCTGAAGCAGACACATCTGCTGGATGTACCAGCAACACAAGTCATGGGAGTAAAACCCATTCTGAGATATATTTTTTTTCAGCAAGCGATGCCAGAGCCTTAGGCAGGTTGTCACCTTTAAGTGAGAATTTTATGTGGAAAATAGTTATACAAACAATACATAGTACTGTTTACACATTCCCTATGGAAAACTGACCTGATGCTAAGAGAAGTTTCACCAAGGGCTGTAGGCATACTTCGATGTTACCTCTTAAAAAAAATAAAAGAGAGAGGATGTATAGTGCTACACAGACTGCTCAATCCGCTTACCATAGAAGCTCCCACTCCTTTTTAGGGAATCTTCTCAGTATTTCTAGAACTTAGAAACTTAGAACTTACTGCTGGCTTAGTCGTCACAGCCAAGGAGCAGTCTCTATTCTCACTGTTAACAACAGAACTGACCCCTCTGAAATCACATATTATATAATAAATATATCTGAAGATAAACCAAGTGATTAGCTCTGAAATGCTTGACCATGAAAAATTAAGAAGAAACAAGCTGACATGAGAGTTCTTTAGATTTAACAACTTTCATACATGGAATTCTTATTTATATTGTCCCGAAGACTACACAAGACTTAATTCTTGCATGTTCTTTTGGTCACTTGGACATGAAAGTGAGGATAATTCAACTTGGAACAGCCTTGCTTGTAACAACTGTCTTCTTCACAATGGGAATCTGGGAATTTCCCCCTCCCCATAGATTCTCACGCATTCACACAGACTCTCTAGAAAGGTAAGACACTTTATTGAGTTTGTTGATAAATTAAGAAAGGACTATGAACCAGACGTATGGGTCACAGGTGCTTGTAAACAGACATCAATTCCTTCCCACAGAAAGCCTGACTCCATGTGCTCAGACAGAGTCACTTTCCCCAGCGTTGCTCACAGGCTGCATAGTGACGGAGGGCAGAGAAAAATTCTTCATAGCTGATGTTCAGGTGGGAAGGCAAAGAACTGAGAAACAAAGTTAGAAAAGTTAAAATAAGCTTTTATAAACACCACACAATTCATACAGCCAGTGAGGAATATCATTGCTTAAAGGAAGCTATTGTCTGAGTAACCTTGTGGAGCTGTTCCCAACACTGTTACTGTCACTCAACTCTGATAACTAAACTAGCTGTTAATATCTTGTCACCCTCTAAATCAAAGCCTACCCGTTAGAGCACACAGGGCACTCTTAGCGATAAATTTGGAAGAGCACAGGTTTGCCCAGACATTTAGGTGCCCTATAAACACTCTCAGATTTAAGAAATACAGCAACTCTAGTCAGTTCAATTATTGCCCAAACTGGTAATTAATCTTACATTATGCTATTTCCCTTACATCCTTAGTTTTCCTGATAGAAACTGGTAAGCCACTCAAAATCCACATAAAGAACACCAAAGGAACTGAGACTGGACCACTGAGACTAGATGGTGACAAAAGTTGCTCCTTAAACCTGAAGAGTAAAGCCAGCCGTTGCGTAACTGTGGCTGAAGGAGCAACAATGAATGTTTGACAGGCTTCACACTTAATTCTTTTTAATACCCTCAAATCAATCTCCAGGCACCTTTGTTTAGGTAGATCTCCTCTTATGACTATCTCTATAAGGTAAGTCAGGTAAGGACTTTTTTTGTTAGATATTCCAACCTGTTCCACAGTATTTACAGGCAACTCACACGATCTCTGTCAGTCTGATGTGCCATGGAAGGAATCCTAATGTGCTGTCCACGGGACCAAACTTCAAGACTAAATCAGGATCAGGAAATCCATTTGTACCTGTAAGAACAAGTTATATTAGTTGGGTTTTTTTTTTTCCAAGTTCAGCGGAAGATTTGTTTTAATCCTAAACCCTACAGCATCTGCTTTTTCATTAAATGCATTTTTGTCCTCAGGAGCTTCACTTCATTTACAAGTTAACAATTAAAAGCCCAAGATGACAGACTGGTCTTGTGTCACCTGAACAGGACCAACTGAGCAAAAGCTTAGGCAGCCACCGCAGGCTCAGCTGGACTGTTATTTCTGTGTTAGGTAGTTTTCAAAGACTTGACAGGAAAAGTTACCTTGTTTTGAGTGACAGCAAACCTTGACACTGCTGTTTAAACTGACTTGTTCTAGTTTTGTCTTGGCAAACTTGATTTTAGTAACATAGAACACGCTGTACCCTGACCCATACCTACTACAGTCCTAACTCAACTACGTGGAGCTGCAGTCAAGTAGAATAGAAGGACTATTACCACAAAAGGAGGTTCCACTGAAGAACAACAAATTGATTTCACAAACCATCAACAAAACAAGTTGTAAAAAAGTACCCTGTCAGACGAATTGTCCATCTCTCGGTGTGGAGCTAGACAAGACAATTTTAAAAACAACTTTTACTATCAAAGTGTTGTGGGTGACATCTTTCTGGTTAGAGAAGCAAGGAAAAACAGGGCAATTTTATGTTTTTTCCCCTGTCACTAGGCAGGTAACATGACCCATCCCACAGCACTGCTAGATAACACTGAAGGACTTCACTAGGTGCCCACACTCTTACTACACACACCTTAAAACTCCAGTCACTGTCACTGCACCAGCGAGAGCATCCTCACGATCTTCCCAGGTTGAAGACCATCAGTGACCAAACACCACTGTCTCCCTGCCATACACTTCTGCTGTGCCTGAACTACTCCAGGCTCAAATTGACAGACAGGCAATAAGCTTAGAATGAACAGTTCAGTCCAGCTTCCCCTGCTAATTCTAGCCTAAGTTGATTAGGGCAACATGTAAAAAGCAGTAGAGTACCCCGAGGGGACCCAAGAAGGTAAGCCATTCTTCATGCACCTACCCAGCTCATCTGAAAAGCATTCCAGCAGCCATAACCCTACTTTGCTGTAATGCTGCAATTAGTCATGATTATTGCATGCTATTTCTTGTTACCCCTTCCACTGTCCACTAATTCTACGAGTTTACTGCAAGAATGCTTACATTGCATAATGCCTACCTTTATCTGCTAAAGTTTAATGCTACCCATTGGCTCTGAACTTCAGATGTTATTTCTCAATTCTTTTCTCACTTAAGAAACCCCCACAAAACCCAAACCAGTCAAGAGCCTTTTACAAATTTAAGTTTAGCTGTAGATTAACTAAAATTTTGGAGTATAACAGAACAGGAAACTACAGTCCTATCAGATCTCACTCCACCCAGGTTTTGAAACTGAAGCTGGAGATTTCAAAAAGTTTGCATCCTCCTTCCCCACTGAATCATCACAATAGTAATCCTTTGGCCGGAGGTAAAGAAGCTTTTTCCCATGTGCATTTCTAAGGAAGGGTGAAGTGTTTAGGTATGAGTGCCTTGTGCCACAGTCTAAATCTTATCTCACAGTTAAAAAAAAAACAAACTACAGAGCAAAAGCCATTTCTGTGTTCTGAAACTAGCATGTTAGTATCAAAGAGCTTTGCAGGGAAGCAGTAAATACTTAGAAGTGGGAACTCTGGAGGAAGTGGACAGCTTTACTCATCAGCTGATTCAGTAGCTGAGTACTCCTCAGCTGGCCAGTTCAGCAGCAGGATCTTCAACACTGCAATGGCTTTTCAAACAGGAAAAGACCTTCAGAGAGCCCAGTTAATGCTAATATTTCCTTCTGGTTCCTATCTGAAGGGAAACGTAGTATTACTGTCAGAACAGCCTATCCAAAACACAGTACTGTGCTTTCCACTCTGCATCCATCTCTCTACCTCAACATATCAACACTACAGATACTTTACAAGTGGAATCTATCTCAGAGCTGCTAGAGTTACAGCACACAAGATAGAAGGATTTGGGAGCAGACTCGGGGTGGGGGGAGCGGGGAAAGAGAAAAAAAGGAAATGGAAAAGGAGGCCAAAAGACACGGACACTCAAGGGACAGGAATTTGGCAACTTCCCTTCTAGGTCAGGAGGTCTGAGAGAGGAACACGAAGGAATTTGTAGCACTGACAGCACTATCCTTCTCTTCTCCACATGGATTTTATAGGGTAACTTGAACAGCCTTAATTGATAGTCACATTCTTTACTGGGAAATCAGACAGCAAGTAGAGCCAGTATTATAATGCAGGTGGCACCTACTTTGTTTTTTTTAAAAACAAGCGGGTTACCTGAGTTATTGCTCAGAAGAAAGTACTCTTACACTCAAGAAAGCTCAAACTGTAAGAATTAGAGCATGACTGGATTAAGAACCAGAAAAGCCACATGACAAGCTAGACCCATACCATTTTAGGACTAGACTTCAGTAACTGCATCCTAAATATGAACAGAAAATTAAAAACCTGTATTATCAGATATTTAAATCAAAATGTGATAAACCAGAAACTTACAGAAGTCATCATGAACACAAATGCTAAAAATACAACTGCTCAAGTATTGCTTTTCAGAACTCACTCTCAACTTAGATCAGTAACTCACAGATGTTTACATTCAATAACTTACCATTAAGGATGCACAGAAACTAAATTTGCCTACAACTAAAATGAATTGTTTCATAAGCTGCTGCTAAATAAAGTCATGAAAGAATAGCTCTTCACCTCCACGTGTCCTAAGTATCTAAACCAAGCAAAGTAACAAGCAGGACAAGTTAAATAGACTATCCTTAGCTATTAGCAACATAAATTAAGCAGCCTGATTTCAAAGTTTACAGTTTTGAAAGATTAACAGTATAGAAGATTTTTCTTTCTGTGCTCAGCAAGGATGCATTGATGAACAATACATCTGCTCCATTGAAGACTGGACCTCATGCTTTTAGCATACCCAAACACTGAAGTGCACTGACAGAAGACTATGAACAAGTGGTTTGAAAAGCTCCAGTTAAACATCACTGGCCAAAATACATATATGCCTATCAATTATCACCAGTTCTTCATGAAACAAGAGTTTTAAAGAAGCAATTATTAATTTCCTTAAAACGCCTTTGGGGTATAACAGGGTAGATGTTTAAGTTACTTCTTCAGGTGCCTTACTAAATATATGTTTAATAATTCTGTTACAGTGAGAAGCTATTACGCAGCATACTGACAACAGAAATAGAATTCAGTTTGAAATTAAGATTAAAGTGTCCAAATGGCCCCAGTAGTCAGCCTGCAGAGAAATTCAATTGACCACCCCTTGCAAAAAAATCATCAGTCTTTGAGTTCCAATTAACGGGAGCCACAATAATGTGTCTGGAGACATCCAAGCTGAAGTGTGCAATCTGAAACCTGAACACTGCCAAGCTAATTACAGCTGCAATTAGCATGCATGGATCACCTAGGAAAGCTGAGCAACTACTACAGCTCCATAGCACTACTGGGGAAGTGGAGGCTTGTTCTTAACTACTCCCAGATGTGAGATTAGGGCAGCCCTGCCCTTCTTGTAGCTATTGTAGCCATGTACCTCAGTGCAGAGTCAGTAATCTGCATTAATTAGTAATGAAGATAACTAAACTAGGGTGGGTCAAACAGCAGCAAAAGATCAGCCAAGTGCTCCTTCATTTGCACTCAAGAGTGGTAGTTAGGCAGCAGTAACAGCTTTAACTGCTGTAACTAGATCTGGAAAAGCATCTCTGCCCATATCCAGGTTTGCAGAACCCTAACTTGCAAGAAGTTAACTTGTAATAGTCTATTTTCAGGAGATCCCAGCAGTACCTTTTTTCCAGAAAGCTCATTGGAGAACATCCCACAGAGGCTGTAAACTCCAAAGAGCTGAAACTCTTGAATTCAGATTAAGGTTTCATTTTTCTGCTTAAAAAGCTCAAAAGGGAGTAAACCAGTAAGAAATTTTTAGTGGAAGCCTGAAGTCAGTAATCATAACTTACCCTGATAGACTAAGCATCAAGATGCATACATTCCAAGCAATAAATATACTAGAAACCAAATCCATTACAAACAGTACTCTTTCCCCAGTTCCCCAAAGACTATGTCATACTTACTACTTAATAAGTTGTCTAACACATTCACATCCAGGTCTGTGTATGTTCTTTGCTGCTGTGCTACCAACTGACAAAAGTTCTGAGCAGCTTTTACTATGTCTGCTTTTCCATCTTCCGGAGACAGCACCTTCAATGTAGATTGGCAATTTAAAACTGAAAGTACAAAAACAGTTTAAAAGCAACAAAAGTGTAGTTGTCTTAAACATACTTTAGATATTCACACAGAATATTCATATTTAGATATGACTGAAAGCAACTTGTAGTTGACTTCATATATTATACAGCTAGTCATCAATCTACCTCATCCATCTCTTACAGAGGTGGGTAAGAGTCTTCTGGATTTGCTGTATTACTAAAAATTATTTTAAGGAGTCTTGCAAAAAGTGGTTTTATTACTGTCAGTCTTGAAATGTAGTCTTTCAGAGAGTTTGCATTGGGTTCTTACGCTGTCAGGCAAAGCAGAGAGAGGATGGTGCCTAGATAGTAACCTGGGGGGTGGTAAGCAGCACTGAAAGACTTGTTCTGGGAATGAAAAAAAAGATCTAATTCCTCCCTAAAAGGGGAAGATGTTTTAACAGCTACTGCTGACATTCATGTGACAATGATTAAACTGGTGCCCTCCCTGAATATGAACGCAAGACCTGCCAGCAATGCTTCAAAATTGATGCCAGAGTTACAATGTCGATCTACGATTGCTACAGAGAAGCTAGGAACCAGAGACAGTACCAGAATTTACCAATTAATCTGTAATTATGCCTGTGACTTAAGACATTTCACAATAATCTTACTGTCTACACTATTGTGAGTGTTCTCATGCTACAATACTTGCATCATTATCAGTTCTGATAAGGTACGTAAGAGGTAAATTCACCAAAGGAAGCTGAAGACTTAACCCAGCTGGAAGTAACTGGGTTAAATACTAGTGTGTATTATACATTAGACTTATAAAGTACTTATGACAGTTATAATCAGGTACTTGAAAACAGCATTTCTTAGAACTGCAGAACCTGGCTGCAAAGAACACAGAATACAGTCAGAAGACTCTCAAGAACACCTAAAATCTTCCAGTTAGTGTATTCAAAGCCACCACAGTGAAAATAATTGTTCTTTGATTTGTCGTGTCCTATGTTAAGGACTATTTCTCTAACAGTATTCGTAAGTGTAAGATGTTATTTTGCTTCTCTGAAGAGGTGAAAAATTGCAGAATAATGTTATAACCTGCAGAGATATCAGCTTGTTCAGTTCTGTTCAAGTATGAAGTGCTTAATCCAACTCTGGAGCGTTCTAAGTAAGAATGAAAAATTCTAAAGTGAACAGAAAACACCTCTGCTTTTCATAGTCTCCAGCTTAAAAAGTTCCCCAGGTGTAGGTGCATCCTTTTGGTTAGGAAGTCTGAGCAGTCTTTCAGTAGTTCATTTGGTATTGATGCAAATACCCCGATTTAGGCAACCGCAGCTAAGTATGCTACAGTTTAACACATTAACAGCCACTTTACCCCATTTTCTGCCAGTTATTTCAACCTCTGCAGAAATAAAGAGAAGTAATATGAAGCTCAGGTGTTACCATGTAAATGCTAGCACCTTAGGCTAAGTTGATTATAAGGCAAGTTTACGCTACAACATTGGACTTTATACTAAAAATTAGAACCATAGAATTGTCTAAGTCAGAAGAGACCTTTAAGATCATCTAGTCCAATCATCAACCTATCCCTGATAAAAACCATCACTAAGCTCTATGTCAACTTGTCCTTTAAATATTTCCAGGGATGGCGCCTCCACCACTTCCCTGGACAGCCTGTTCCAGTGCTTAATAACACTTTCAGTGGAAAAATTTTTCCTAATATCCAATCTGAACCTCCCTGGCACAACCTGAGGCCATTTCCTCCTGTTTTACCACCTGCGACTTAGGAGAAGAGACCAACCCCTACCTCTCTAAAACCTCCTTTCAGGTAGTTGTAGAGCAATAAGGTCTCCCTTCAGCCTCCTTTCCTCTAGGCTGTGAAATTGGCAAAAAGGATCTTGCCATCCTATCAGTTCTTGGAGGGGAAGCAATACTGAGCCAGCAGCATCTGAAATGCAGCTAAATATACTACAGCTTGTGAAGTGTGGCCTTTTCTTAAGTCTTTGAACGACATAATATGATTGTCTTAAAATGTGAGGGTTGGTTTATTTTTTTTTTTATGAGATCTATTTAAATATTATGAGATGTAGTTAGGAGAGCTGTAAATATCAGCCTATTCCTCTAAGGCAAAGGCTTGCTTTACTAAATACATGCTTGAGAGTTACTACATTTTGAACAGACTTCTAGCATTTGTGTTATACCTAAATAAATACTTACAGCAGATAGTATTGAATAAGGCACACAAACCTCCAAACATATTCTGGTTTCTACTCCTACTACGTCAAAAGCTGCTATCACAGAATTTTATTTTTTTATTTTTCTTTAAACTTATGCTCTTTACCTTCCTGGTGACGTTATACATTGCCATGACAACCAACAGTTTTGCTCTTTCCCTTCTTCCTCCCCCGTGTGAGGTATAAGTTTGGAAAGATGGAATTGCACCTGTTGTTAACTTGACATCAGTTCCCTTACACTTACTCCAGTGCTTTTTCAACTCTCTCAGCAAAAGAATTCATCTCACTGCAACAGCGGGGAGTTGAGCTACAGTGATGCACTAAAGTGTCATGGCATGACAGTTGGCCTAACAGGAAGATCAGACTACCCAGTCATGATCACTAAGCGAAGGAGAGCACAACATTTCACTATTAGTTAAGAAGGAATAAGTACAATGAAAGTTCAATACTAGGCCAGGAAGGCTGCATGTCCTCTGATAATCAATGCTTAGCAAATGGAAAGGTCACTGCACACAGGAATGTGTTTAAGTAAAAGCAGAGTTATGACTTACATGCAGCTATGTGAAGTCATATCAACCCACCTTTCGCAACTCATCTTACCTTGATCAGCTTTATCTTGATTTGCAAATTCCACTGTGTACTTGGAACAATCTAGTCCTAGGAGTTCTTGCTGCTGTTTTAAGATTTCATCCATCAATCTTGAATTATTCCTCTTGAAAATACCTTTAAAAAAGGTTGCATGTCAGCCAACTCCTATAAAGAGTGCTACAAAATAAATCTGACTCTAAGCAGGAAGAAAAAAGAATCAGGTAGTCAGTACTGGTTTCAAACTGGAGTTCACAAGTATGGTTAAGAATCCAAAGCAAATGCTACTACACGTGACTAATTTCAGTGACCTTGGAAAGACAACTCATGTGCTTTTGTTCCTCTTTCACCCAGCCTGGTTTAAATAGCAAGCTGCAATTGCATAAGGGATAGTTTAAGACTTACTTCAGTGCCCTTAGCACACTGGTAATAGTTTGAAATAGCAAAACCTTACCAGCACAGGACCACCAAGTCAGACTAACACCAAGTCTCTTTAATGCCCATGTTGCTGTTGATTTGCAGCTTAAGTCTACTAACACTTACTGCCACACCACTATGGCTGCAGGTTAACAGAGCAAGTCACCAAGAAGAGTCAGAAGACTCAATCTGTGTATCGGGTCACAGTAAGTGTCCACTCCTATGCCATGGATTTCCTAATAAAAGGATTTCACAAGCTGTATATTCCACGACGTTAATGCAGTCCCCAAGGCTGTTTTATACTCGCATATTTATGGTAAACATTTTGAGAATAGGAGACTTCAAAAACTTGCTTAATCAAACATACTTTGGTTTCTGTTCTAAAATAAATTCTAGCTCTTAAGACCCAACACAATTATTTCTAATTAAACACCACAAAAATTGAGTGTTACAGCTTAAATGTTTACAATGCAAAAGCGTAGCTAGGCCTATTTACTTAGGAACTGATAATGCTTTTATCATTTTTTACTCAGGGCATTCAGAGCATAAGTTTCATTCAGAAATTCTACGTCAAGCACCTCTCTGTTGACCAGTCTAAAAATGCCCACATAATCTTACAGGAAGCGCTGAACTCATCTACAATTTTATGATCAGGCTTATGATCCATCACCTCCACCTGATTCTGGGATTATAAACTGCTACAAACAGCAGTCTCCACATCAGTAGTGAGTGGTCAAACAGTGTATAAGCATTGGGTTAAGACCATAATCCATTAGGAAATAGCTTGCAACATGAAGCGATACAACACGCGTATTGAATATGTTAGCCTGTAGGCCTAGTGTGTTAGTAGCTTTACAAACGCTTCATTAGAGGTTTTAACAGGTGGTAAAACACCTGGTTCTCCTCCCATCCCAGATACTTCCTGCAAAAAATTAGATTATTTCATTGCACCTGCGTTAGTGATGCTTACAACTGATTTCACATGTTAACAGACAAGCAAATCTCAGCAAGGCAGCAGCCCTGCTTGATAGAACAAGAGTGTTAGAATGCTTCCACTGAGTCTACACTAAAGTTAAATTGCTCAGTAAAAAGGGAGACATCAGACAAAGGACTTGGTCCAGCTCTGAAGTGAAGTTTCTTAAAACACATAGTGCATAATGAAGGCATTAGATGTGTTTGTGAAATTTATCTGAATATCAGCAGCATTCCTCTTTTACTGTCCCCATCTATCTCACCAGGTTTTTCAAAGGGTCCCGTGTTGCTCTCGGAATACCAGTTCAACAAACTGGAAGCCACTGGTAGGTACACTGTACAGCTGTAGGTCTTTCTTGTAAAGACCTCCACACCTACCTCCACCAACCTTGACACACCTGCAGTTTCCTGCAGAGAAGACCCTGAAGCACATCAGAAGGCAGTAAGCATTCAGACTAACTGAAATCTTCATTTAAAACAAATAGCATTTAGGAACTTTACTCCTTCAGTGTTTTGTCTCTCAGTCAGTGCACCAAAAAAACCTTTTTCCTACAGATTCATACAGTGGCAACTACAGTACTGCCAGAGCCAATGTACATGGGCCACATCCACACCCAACTTAATTTTAAGTTACACAGCTGTGGCTCAGACATATACCCCCTTCCCTTATGGTATCTCAAGAGCCCATTTGTCTACATGGTTCTTTTTTTTAATTTTAAAAATATATCCAAGTTAGTTCTGGAAGATGCTGTTGCTAATTTATACATGATAAATGTAGTATGCAAAAGTGCACAAGTAGACCACCTCACTGACATTATTCAAGTTGTCCTAGGCAGCAAGTTTATGTCTTGATTTAATGCAACCTTCCAATTTTGTTCACAGTCTTCCACATAAGTTGAATGTAAGTCCACAATAGGATTTTAACATTCTAGAAAGTTAATGTTTGACAAGAGGTATAATAAATTTTAACAATGTAACAGCTGTTTGCTGTTAAGCAGGGAAACTACTACCTTTTCTAATATGGAACACAAACATGAAATTGTCACTAATGTATTTCATTAGAAACAATTTTTCTTTCTGAAAAGCAGAAACAGTTTTGTTTGGTCAGAACTTTGGAGTCTTTGCGAGCTGGTGCAAGCATCTATATTCCAACAAATAAAGTATTTTAAGAATTACACATATTTAAACACTGTAATTCCCGAGTATAAAACTTCAGTTTGGTATCTTCAACACAAGCTTCAGATGGTGGTTTTGTGGTTTGGTTTTGTGTTGTTTTTTTTTTTTTTAAACTACTGAGAACTTAAATTGTGAGCTGTTTCCAGGGATAATTTTTTTTTGTTGTTTTTACAATACAAGCTGCAAACTTGTTATTGATCATTAGTTACCATAAGAGCTGAGGCAAACCAGAAGTGGTTTAGCTTCCTGCAGTAGCCCTCAACTACACAGATCTTCTCCAGGGCACATGCCTTAGGCTCAGTTTTACAGTAGTCATGATCCATGCCCCTTTGCTGTCAACTGCAGTGTTGAAGCATTTTAGGGTCACAGACTGACAAATGCAGTTTGTAACTAAGAGGCTGCAAGTTCAGCAGAAGCAAGGCTCAAAAGTACAACCTGGAGGAGTAAAACTGGCACAGAGGAGCACCAGGTGGTATCAACCGTTGGTTTACCTAACTACCACAGCCACCACCTGCTAATGCCTTGGTAGCATCTCATAGTTCAACATTCTCACTTGCCTTGCTTTTTAAAGCAGTAGAATCTGATAAGCACAGGCTAAAAGTCAGCTCTTCCTTACAAGGGAACACCTTAACCAAAGTTAAGCCTAGGAAAGAATACATTTCCACAGCATTTCAGTTATTTGCCTTTCTCAACTCCCTTCCAGTACCAATAACTTATCCCAAAATGTTTCACAAAAACTTCAGGGACAGACAGAAGTAACACTCAATCAAGCTCTCCTGAGTGCAAAGTATACTTTAACAGAAGGTTAAAGTATGTAACAGTGGTCAAAGGCTTCTGCTTCCCAGAAGATACTTTAACTGCTACTATATAATTGCATAATCACAGCCCCCTGACTGCGAGAAGACTGCCTTATTTCCTCAGAGATAAGGTCCTGACCAGGATGACCGAACTTTACCAAGTGACAGGACTGGCAACACACAAGTCCACAGAAGAAAAAAATAAATCCTTGACCAAAACTGCAAAATTTTAGTCTATCTGGATTTAGTAAGTAAAGCACACACTATAGCATTAAGTTTACTACAGCTTTTTCTGCTGCATGTCATTGAAAAATCAGGAAAATGAAAAGGGCCCCTAAATATTAGAGGCAGTCCAAGTCTGCTACCTTAGGTCTCCAAGCCTGTGGGGGCTCCCAGTTTCGAGCACTGCAGCTTATAGCACCATATATATTTTTACAGCACCAGATGGTTACTTGCATCATGGTCCTCTTGCATTCTGCAAAGACCTTTGCACTGTATTCTGCTGGCATACTGATCTTCCTGGATTCAGAGAAGACAGCCAAGTACCTGATCACATTCCACAACCATTAACCGATACACTGGTAACATGCTGGGTTCTGTGGTTGCCCAAGGGAATCAGCACAACTACAGCCAAGTTACCCTTGCAGTTACTGGTGCAGCTGCTGTAACACACTAGTGAGTGTCAGCTTGGATGCAGCTACTCAGTTTGACACCAAGGATACAGAAACAGCCTTCTATCTAATTTTGTTAAAAATACAGAAATTCACTACTATAAACAGATTATCTGGCACTTCTTTGGAGAACATCATGCTTTCTTATATTCCTACAGAAGAGGCTAAGGACACAGTTTTAATCTAAGCCTTCTACAGGAATCTGAAGCAGTATTTCTCCCAGGAGACACAACTGTGGAAGACTACTCTTGTAATCAAAGTTTCCTGTTGCAATGAGAAGAATCTCAGTACTACAAATGTGCAATGAAGGAAAAGGAAACAAATCAAAGTGTACCTCATCTAACACAGATTCAGAGCACTTGTCATTTTGTTTCCTTCCTCATCACAGCTTGCATCACAACTAGCATCGGGAACAACTTATCTTTGACCAGTCAGTAGTTGGTACAATTGTATGACCACAGAACCTTACTGAAGCAGCTCAGCTGACCAAGAGTAAGTCCCACCACCTGAGAAAACAAAAATAAAAGTGGATAGAGTCACTAAGGCTCACCCTCTGCTACTGATAAGAGCAAACTATACCTCAACTTTATTCACCTACTTTATCCACCTTCAATCATACTTACGCTACTGCTGAAGGGTTCCAGACTGCGCTATCATTCAGAATCGGATTCAGCAACAACTGCAACGTCCTACTTAATGATAAGCCTATCTGGAAATGCTGTATGCTAAATCCAAACACCGTAAGGAGCTTAGCACCAAAAGAAAGGCAACATATCTGCTATTACCAGAAGTGAGCATATACTTAAGCCATATGAATGACTACTTGCTCACTCCCTGAAACCAGTTTAAAAGGCTCAGCTGACAAAAAAGCAGTTGTGGCAGCTATCCCAGAAAACCCATTGTACACCCAGGAAGAACATGTGTGTGTAATGGCAGGCTGTTCCCATCAACTCTGAAAGTTTGGCAAAAGCCACTGGCTTAAAATGTTTTAGTTGCTCTGCATTGTCTCGACTTCTTCAGTTATGTTCCAGCAAACTGGAATTCAAGCTGGCAATTAAACCAGCACGTTCTGGTATCAAAGGACCAACAGGAGCATGAACTACCAAAAAGCATTATGTCTTAATACTGAAGTCATGACATCATAGCTATACTTTCAGGTTTCAAAGGTGTTAACAAAACCTCTTAACATGCAACTTCTGACTGACTGTACCAATACATGGAAAGAGCAGCAAATAATCTCCAAAGTATTTTTTCTTCCTGAACTGCTAACAAAGACAATTGTTCTGTGAGGTTATTCCAGCTACACTGTCTCTTCAGAGGATATAACCTTGTCATTTCTGGTCATCATATTTACAGTCTTCTAACAGTCAGCCTCAGATCTGACTGGATCTCAGCATGTGTGCTGGAGAAGCAGAAGTGGTATCTCCTCAATGAAAGCATCAGACAGTACAACAGCACTGGCTCCTCCCTGTGAGACAGCAACTACCAAGGCAGTGGCTGGTGCCTTCCCTCTCCTCAGCACTGAATGGTTGCACAGAGAGCAAGCTGAAAACCAAGGCCACCAAGAAACGTGACTCTCAGCTGGATCTGTTCCTCAATTCATTTCTCAAACATGTAATTTCTGCAGCACAATGCAGGGATCTAAAAAAAGAACTAAGCATACATGCAGAGCGTATTAAGCAATATTGCAGATAGCTCATTTGAAGTTTGACAGAAATTAGGGATCCTCTATGATAAAAATATCTCTTTTCAGGCTATGAGGGAAATTGACTCTGGGTTGGTATTAATGTTTGCTCTGCAGCATTTAACCTGGATGAATGCTTTCCAGTTTAACAGCAAAAACTATCAATACATACATGGCTTTTTAGAAGGTGCTGACTGTTTTCTGTGTCCTTGAGATGTTATGCAAATATTTTATACCACTCCTTGACTTACCAATGAGGAAGTGTTCTCCCACTGAAACACAACATAATCAAGTTCCACAACAGCCCAGCACAGATGACCAGTTTAAACTGCTGACTGGTACTAAGCCCGGTTTCTTAACAAGACTTAGAGACTTTAGTGAAAGTCAAGCCATTTGAGTCTTCCATCATGTATAAAGGACCAGACATGAAACAAAACTATTCATGGCAGTGGTTTAAAAAAAGGAAAAAAAAGAAAACCACAAATGCCTACGCTCGAGGAAAGGGCTGCATACCCCAGTGCTTTTACACACTTGACAACAATATATTCCACCTACTCATGTGGGATGCACTGTTGAGTCTTTCCTGAAAGAGCACTAGAAGACAACTGTTACAGACTGCACCTCTAACCTGGCATAAATTTAGAGTTAATCTAATTTCCATGACAACTTTAGATAGCCATCAGAAGTGGCTCAAAACAACAGTTAAATACTGGTCTCCTATAGTCTCACCATTGACAGTAAAAGCACAGGGATCTTCACCATGAAGCTTTCTCCTCTAGAGAGGGCAGAAACAGGACACAGTCTATCCCAGGTATTATTAGCCCTTCTGAGTTGACAACTTGTCTAGTCTCAGTTAGAGATCATCTCTTAACAGCTAAGTAGAAAGCTTCACCTAAGAATATCTTGAAAGCAGCTGGTTTCACCTCCTCATTAGGAAAGGACAGGTATAAGGAAGATAGATTTGTTCCATGATTATTCCACAGAATGTTAAATCGAAACTCTGAACTTATCTTTATACTCAGTGATGTAGAATCAATGTACCTACAAGAGCAAGAGTTCATCTTACCTCTGAGACATGGTAATGAATAATATCACATATCCGCTATGACAGCATACCAAAATTAACCCTGAGCCAGCGCTTGTGAAAACTCAAACACAAAAGAGCACCAAATGTGGACCATGTCATTTAATTTTACAACAGAGAGAGCACACAGGACACACACATTTATGTTTAACTACCCTTCCATCCTATCGTTTCACATGAGAAAGTGTATGTGAAAATAGATGGCTACTCTCATTCATCCACTTCTAGAAGTCCAGGAAGAGCTCATAAACAGGGCCAGTAACAGCAGGTAACCTAAAGCTCTTCTCTAGTAACAGCCCATACCCTCCTATACAATCATGGCTCTCACACAGCAGTTCCTGTCAGACCAGGGCTGGGAACAAGGCTTTGGAAAGGCCCCACCACCTCTGATGAGCAAGCAGGATCGGGTCACCCCAGCCCAGGGGCTGGGGTAGGATGGTACTCGGGGCAGTCACAGGTTTACCAGGGCCAGGAGCTCTGCACAGGCCGGGCGGCCCCTGCCGGCTCGGTGTCTCCCTAGAGCGGCCACCGCCCGCGCGGGGACCCGGAGCACGATTTCCCCACCCCCTCACACCCCGTCGCTTACCATTATGGTCGTAGACGCTGACATAGGAGATGCCCACCGCCATGCACCNTACCAATGAGGAAGTGTTCTTCCACTGAAACACAACATAATCAAGTTCCACAACAGCCCAGCACAGATGACCAGTTTAAACTGCTGACTGGTACTAAGCCCGGTTTCTTAACAAGACTTAGAGACTTTAGTGAAAGTCAAGCCATTTGAGTCTTCCATCATGTATAAAGGACCAGACATGAAACAAAACTATTCATGGCAGTGGTTTAAAAAAAGGAAAAAAAAGAAAACCACAAATGCCTACGCTCGAGGAAAGGGCTGCATACCCCAGTGCTTTTACACACTTGACAACAATATATTCCACCTACTCATGTGGGATGCACTGTTGAGTCTTTCCTGAAAGAGCACTAGAAGACAACTGTTACAGACTGCACCTCTAACCTGGCATAAATTTAGAGTCTCCTATAGTCTCACCATTGACAGTAAAAGCACAGGGATCTTCACCATGAAGCTTTCTCCTCTAGAGAGGGCAGAAACAGGACACAGTCTATCCCAGGTATTATTAGCCCTTCTGAGTTGACAACTTGTCTAGTCTCAGTTAGAGATCATCTCTTAACAGCTAAGTAGAAAGCTTCACCTAAGAATATCTTGAAAGCAGCTGGTTTCACCTCCTCATTAGGAAAGGACAGGTATAAGGAAGATAGATTTGTTCCATGATTATTCCACAGAATGTTAAATCGAAACTCTGAACTTATCTTTATACTCAGTGATGTAGAATCAATGTACCTACAAGAGCAAGAGTTCATCTTACCTCTGAGACATGGTAATGAATAATATCACATATCCGCTATGACAGCATACCAAAATTAACCCTGAGCCAGCGCTTGTGAAAACTCAAACACAAAAGAGCACCAAATGTGGACCATGTCATTTAATTTTACAACAGAGAGAGCACACAGGACACACACATTTATGTTTAACTACCCTTCCATCCTATCGTTTCACATGAGAAAGTGTATGTGAAAATAGATGGCTACTCTCATTCATCCACTTCTAGAAGTCCAGGAAGAGCTCATAAACAGGGCCAGTAACAGCAGGTAACCTAAAGCTCTTCTCTAGTAACAGCCCATACCCTCCTATACAATCATGGCTCTCACACAGCAGTTCCTGTCAGACCAGGGCTGGGAACAAGGCTTTGGAAAGGCCCCACCACCTCTGATGAGCAAGCAGGATCGGGTCACCCCAGCCCAGGGGCTGGGGTAGGATGGTACTCGGGGCAGTCACAGGTTTACCAGGGCCAGGAGATCTGCACAGGCCGGGCGGCCCCTGCCGGCTCGGTGTCCCTCCCTAGGGCGGCCACCGCCTGCGCGGGGACCCGGAGCACACCGGCGGTACGATTTCCCCAACCCCTCACACCCCGTCGCTTACCATTATGGTCGTAGACGCTGACATAGGAGATGCCCACCGCCATGCACCACACCACCAGGCTGGCCATGTCCGCGTAGCTCGGCTCCTCCTCTGTCACCACCAGCCCCATGTGCACTGGCAGCTTCTGCAGGGCCCGTCCGTCCGAGCGCCACCGCTGCCGGCCCTGCACCGCGCCTCCGGGCCGACGCCGCCGCGGGTCCGCCCCCGC